>QUSF01000011.1:8602577-8766363 GCA_003676055.1 Chloebia gouldiae
TAGGTACACATGAAAGTAACAAGTGACTGAATCTTTTTGAATAACCAATATTTTCTTTGTTGGATAAGCAAACGCTTTGTTATCAGTGGAGAACTTGCTTTTTCGTCCATCTTTGAGATGGATTTGGACTTGACAAGAAGCTTTCCATGTTAAAACAGTATCTATTCCCATTTGACTCCCCGATACAAGTCTATGATCTCAATGTCTGTGGCCTGCAAGCTTACTGTAGATGGTTTTCACACAGCTTCTTTTTTGGAAGGCATTGTGTAAAATTTTCAGACATGATTTAGTAAGGATACTGATTCTCACCTTTAATTTGATTCAAAGAGGTTTGCCTGTCTAGCGGGTTTCTGATGCCAGTGACTTTCTGTTTGTCAGACAGGGAAACAAAACTCCTTCCTGTTTCTCTTTTTAGAACTTTTACCATGTTAGGCTCGCCCCTGAGATTTTTCTTCTACTCATAGAATGTGTAATAGATTGTTCTCACTGGTGGCGTACGCAGCTTCTCACTGTGAAGGGAAGTGCATATAGGTATCAGCAGAGCCTGTTTGAACCTTTATCAGGAAAATAGAATAGATTTTCTATATGGCATTTTGTTTCAGCTGTGTTCTTCCCAACTGAGTCTTCAAATGCATCTTCGAATACAGGTGCAAGTTCTATGGCTGATGTGCAGTTTGATAGAGTGAAATGTGAAGATTCTTTTCCTTAGAGAAAATCTGAATTTCTTTCTATTAATCATTCTGTACTGATTAACCATGCTTAAGCAGTAGTTGCTGGTTTGATGTCTTTCATGAAGTTTGGGGTTTTTTCCTGACTAATTTCTCAATTATTTGCTGGCATCTGACTTAGTTTAAATTTGCTAGAGCTATGGTGAACCATAAGCTTGAGCAAGGTAGTAATAGAGCAGAAGAAAAAGAATATTCAGTACTCCACAGTCAGCATCTACATGACTTTGTCAATTCACATCTGTAGTTTTTCTGCAGGCTTTTTTAAGCATCCAGTCTTCCAAGTATAGTATATAGACTGGTAAAATAAGTTTAAGTTTTGCCTGAGTAATCTTCTGAGACTTTTGGAAAGAACACGGTTTACTCTTCATCTTTGGCTTCTAATAATACAAAAAATTAGTGGTAGTTCTGTCAGATCTCTGACAGTGTCTTATCTTGGATAAAAAGATTTGTTTCTTTTCCTAGCTCTTTGTTTTTTGGAGTTACTGTGAACTAATGTAAACAAGATTGTAAAAAACCAAAATTGTAACAGACTTCTGAGGCAAAGCTTTAAAGAATCAAACTCTAGAAGAAGAGGAACTTCAAACTCAAGAATAGGGCATTGCTGTGTTTAACTTTAGAAAGAAGTACCAGTTTTGATAAAGTCACTTCTTTTCATGCCTCTATATAAGAATATGAACTGTAAGATGATACTTATGTGTCAAAGTTTGATTTTTAGCTTCCAATACAGTTTTATGTGTATACTATCTTGAATCTATTTGAATGCTTTACATTGGATACCTGTCAGGTACATCTGGTTCTTCATAGGTTATGAAGATCATAACTCCTTTCCAGTAGGCTAGACACACTGTCCTGTTTGTGAAATGGAGCTGTTTCTTATTCTAGAGTTCATCAGAGGTGTCTGTACCTGAAATGCTAATTTTTGCCAGTGTTTTTTTTTTTTAATAGGCATTCTATTTCTACAAGTTAATTCTTTGGTGACTTGTGGCAATGCAAACAAAAACAACATCTACAAATGTTACTGTTTAAATGGAATTGCTCCTACTTCAGACATCAAAAGAGTGATTTATTGGCACTTCTTACAGATGTCTGCCTGCTCTTGCCTTCTTCATTTACTGTCCCATCATTTTCTTAGGACTGACGCTTCTGTATTTCTGGGAGTTGGTGTTTCCTTTGGACCACATGGATTGTCCTTGCATTTAGTGTCCATCATGTTAGCTCAAGAAGACAGAATTTTCTTTTGAAGACCTATACAAAGAACTGATTCTTGTATATTCTGTTTGGGAGAATATTGTTGCTTCAGTTTTTAATTCTTGCAGATGACACCATTCAAGCTATCATTTGTTATTTCAGTTTTATTTTTCATCTTGAGGCTGAAAAATCCCAACAGTTTTAGAGGCTTCCATTTGAGAGGATAAATTAAACATTTTAATGGTGTTTTCATCTCTGTTTTCAGCTGGAGTGAGGCTGTGATGATGGTACAGTTAGGTGCTCAGGAAATAAAATAAGACTTAGAAGGCAAATTCTGTACAGAGCTTGTGAATTAGTATGTTGTGCCTGAAAACTTTACTCTCAGAATCAATTTTTTAATTTCACTGTTTGCTGTGAGAATAGACACTTAAGCCAGCCAAACACAGAAAAGTGTTTTTGCTGTTTAGGGTATGCAGTGAAATATTCTGAGTGAAGTTTCCATTTCTTCATTTAATTTTTTTTTTAAATAACGTTTTCCACTCTGAATGTTGTAATGGATACCTTCCTTACTGTTTCCTCTGTCTTCTGTCAAATTTAAAATACAATTATTTGTAGACTTTAAAAATATTTTTAAAAGGAAGTGAAATCCATATAACTTGTATTTATTAATGACTTTTAATAGGCTGGCAGTATTTTTGAGTAAAACTATCCTAATAACAGATGTCTGTCTGTGGGAGGATGCTAAGGAGTCCTTCAAAACTGAAGCAGGACATAGTTTGCTAATTCTCTATTAAGGGCAAAAGACCTGGAAGGAATAATACCTAGGGAATATAAAGAATCAAGCTATTTGTCACAGACATGGAATGAGTAAAGTGGGAAGGACCATGGGGGGTCATCTGGTCTAACCTCCCTGCTCAAAGAGGGCCATCCTAAAGCACATGGCACAGGTTTGTGTCTAGATGGTTCTTGAATGTCTTCAGTGAGGGAGACTCCACAATCTCTCTGTTCAATCTGTTCCTGTGCTTTTTTTTTCTGATGCCAGTGACTTTCTGTTTGTCAGATAGGGAAAAAAAGTTCTTCCTCATGTTCAGGTGGAGCTCTCTGTGTGTCAGTTTGTGCCTGTTGCTTTTTGTTCTATAGCTTGGCACCACCAAGCAGAGACTGGATCCATCCACTGACACCCTCCCTTCAGATTCTCACAGACATTGGTGAGGTCCCCTCTCAGTCATCTCTGCTCAAGGCTGAGCAGGTCCAGCTCCCTCAGCCTTTCCTCCCAGGAGAGATGCTCCTGTCCCCCCATCATCTTTGTCACCCTGTGCTGGACCAGCTCCAGCAGCTCTGTGTCTCCCTTGTCCTCAGGAGCCAGAACTGGACACAGCACTCCAGATGTGCCTCACCAGGGCTGAGCAGAGGGCCAGGATCACCTCCCCCAACCTGCTGGCAATGCTCTTCCCAATGCCCCCCAGGACACCATTGGCCTTCTTGGCCACCAGGACACACTGCTGGCTCATGGACACCTTGCTGTCCACCAGGAACCCCAGGTCCTTCTCCTCAGAGCTGCTTCCCAGCAGATCAGCCCCAGCCTGTGCTGGTGCCTGGGGCTCTTCCTCCCCAAGAGCAGGACCCTGCATTTGCCTTTGCTGAGTCTCAGGCAGTTCCTCTCTGCCCATCTCTCCAGCCTGTCGAGCCCTTCTGAAGGGCTGCTCGGCCCTCCGGGGTATCGGCTGCTGCTCCCAGCTCTGTGTCAGCACTGAACTTGCTGAGGAGGCACCTGCCCCTCCATCCACGTCACTGAGGGAGAAGTTAAACAATAGCAGGCCTCCTCTTGAATCTGGGGGTCACCACTTGTGACAGACCCTGTGCCACTCATAACAATCCTCTGGGATCTGCCATTCAGACAGTTCCCAGTTCACCTCTCTGTCCCCTCGTCCAGGCCACACTTCCTGAGTTTGTCCACAGGATGTTGTTGAAGACAGTGTTGAAAGCCTTGCGGAAGGTAAACAATACCCATTGCTCTTCTCTCATCCATCCAGGTAGTTGTCCCATCATAGAAGGCAATCAGATTGTCTAAGCATGATTTCCCTTTGCTGAATTCATGCCAACTTCTCTGATCACTTTCTTGTTCTCCATGTTGATAGAGATGTTATCTAGAAGGAGGCACTCCATCGCTTTTCCAGGGATTGAGATGAGGCCTGATTGGCCAGTAGTTCCCTGAGTCCTTCTTCCCCTTTTTGAAGATATTCTAATTAATGAGAATAATCTTAGCAGAATGAAAATATAGTAGCAGTGTTTTTGATTTTTTAAAATTAAGTATGTTAAGCAGATAAATTTTTGAAAAATCTTCTATGTGTATCATGTCTCATATGTTCTATTGATACCTCAATATATTTCAGAACATACAACGTATAGTTATGCTTCCTCAAGTGAGCAAATAATGTGGCAATAGGAAGAATATTTAACTTAACTTAACTTGGTTTATTTGCTTTTTGACCCTAGGTGATTATAAAAAATGTAGCAATAACATAATACTACATCACTTTACTTAACTAAATAGAAAATATTAATTTAATATGTAAGATGTTGTTATATGTGTTTCTTGGTATGAGTTGTCACAGTTCCAAAGTAGTTCGGATATATCAGGTAGGTGGATGGAGTCACAATATGCTTAATGAGTTGAATAAACCTGGTGTCATATTATATTCTCTCTAAACTTAAATATCCTCAAAATGTACTTTTAGGCAGCTGCAGTGAGAACAAAGAAACTGGAAGAAAACATTGAAGCAGAGAGAGCAGCACATTTAGCATCCAATTTCACATCAGAGATCATCCAGGTAAACTTTTTGTTAAATATGTCATAGATGTTTACAGTAAAATGGTTGAGGAAGTTGTGAAGATATAATGCTCCAAAAATATGCAGAACACTTGCTCCAGTGAAAAACCTAAATATATTTATTACAATAAATGTCAAAATAATAAATAAATAAATCAATAATAAAAAAATATAAGGACAGAATAGAATAGTATCTGCTTTTTAGAGAACTATAAAGTTATTAGAAAAAATAATAAGATGTCGTATTTTTAAGTTTGAGAGTTCCCATTACTATTTAAACAGTTAGGGAAAAGGACATGTTTCACAATAGTTAAGCACTACACTACTGTTTAAATATCCCGCCCTGTATCTTCTGAATGGCTACTTAGAGCAATTTAGCGACACAGTGCATACATCCAACTTGTCTACTCCAAAAATTATGATACTCACAGTTACCAGTAAATGTTGATTATATGAATAAATCTAGTATATATACTTGAACATTAATTTTTTGCAGCTGTGTCACACAGAGTTTATTTATCAGTAAAATAATTATGGTGTATTAAAAAAAGTTTGAAAAAACTAAATGGTGATTTCTTAGTAATATCATATTAGTTAACAAACTTGCTGGACTTCCGAAAGACTAAACAAAAAAGAAGGGAATTTGGTATCTTTTTTCCCTATTTTCTGAGTAACAAAAATAACTGACATTCTTCAGTCAGTTATTTTCTTATTTTCATGATCTTCTGTATGTACAGGCACATAAGTTTTGAAAGTGATAATTTAACTAGAAAAGATTTAGTTTGCTTTATTTCCTCTCTAGTCTGCAGCATACAAAAGAACTGAGAGGATAACACTTCTTAAACTTAGAGGCTTGGGTTTTATGGATGAATAACTGATAAAGTCTTTTTCCTTGTTTATATACATGAACAAACTAGAAGTGTGCTTTGTTCTGAGAAAAAGTGTAGCCTTTATTGTTAGTCCCACACTTCATTAGTCTATTTGAAAACTAGAATTTCCCTGGAAAGCTTCAGTATTACTAAGAACTGAAAATGTTCAGACACCTCCAAATGAGAATAGAGGGTACTTTTCATTGTCATATCTATTTGTCTCTGATTTGAACTGTATGTATACTTATATTTTTACATGTGTTCGATGTTTTTTACATGTGTACATGCTTTTATACTGAACTAATAGAATATACTCTACTGTAAAGCAGAACAGACCATAGAAGATCAAGTAAGTGTTTCCTAACTTGCTTTAATTGCTTTTTTATCACTTGATGTAGTTAAGAATTCGAGAACTTGAAGAAGCTGTGCGTGTGGAAAAGGACAGACGAGAAGAAGCTCTTTCAGATTTAGAAATGATCAAGAAAGAGTTCAAAGGGTTGGAATATGCATATGAGAGAGAAAAACACAATGCCCAAGAGAACTTGGAGAAACTCAGTGTGTAAGTTTCCCTTTAAAGTTATTGTAAAATGGAAGTAGGCAGCTGGATTACCACTTAGAGCTTACATTTATATAGTTTTCTGTCAGTATAAAAACTAAATCTGATGCAATTTCCCAAACCAACCTGAAGTTCAGAACCTGGTGTTCCATTAATAACAGGTCCGTATCAATAGCTGTATGGGTGGGTAAAGAAAATACCTGATCTGTTACCAATTATTTGCCAAAGCAAAAATGTTGGAGATTATACTTATGGCAGGGTCCTGTCTCCTGTGTATTTGGAAGGTGTGTAGGAAACTACACATGGCAGGATTAGAACAGATTTTTTCTTCTGTATATACTTATATTATTATGAAAATATTATTTTTCACTTCAGTGAGATAGATCAATCTTTAAGACTCTGTTGAGAAGTTGTGTATCATTTATAGTGGTGAATCTTCATTTTAGGCTTTTGAATGATTGTGGAAAGTGTTGACTAGCTAACAAAGATAGAAGAAGGGATTAAATGTATGAGAGCAGATGAAATTACCTGGGATTCCTTTCCTGCTCAGCACAGTCTACTGTGTCCATGGTAACAGATGTATTTTGGAAGAAAGCTTTTGTTATATATCCTGGGCAAATATAGGATACACTGGACTGAGTATTCTTCCTAAGCTGAATGAAGTTTTTATTAGGGTGAGAAAATATCAGGAAGAAGAATGGTGCTGGAAGATAGAGAACTGAGGAGTACGTGAAATAAAGGATAGTAGTTTGTGAAATTTAGGGAAAGAGGGGGTTTAGAAGACAAGAAGCGGGTGGCACACAGTGGGGTTGTGGGGAGAGAGAGGTAGAATGGGTTGAAAAAGACAGTTTGCATCTCTTAATCTAGGAATATGGGGGTCTGTACATAAAATTATTTGTGGTAACTTGCTCATACAAGCAGTAGAGAGGAAAAAAGAAATTGGTTTCCCTACAAAAAGGGAATTTTGTAGCCCAAGTGTTCCTATATTCATGCTTACAGATATGTTATTAGTAATATAGTTGAAACTTGTGCTGTATTATAAACATCTTAGAGCTCTTTATTAAAAAAAAAAAAAGGTCAAAATAGGCCTGATGTGCATTTAGGGAAACCAAAGTCACAGATCCCCAAAAGTTCCATCTTTGAAAAATGGTATCATCAAAAAAGAAAACTAAGAGTTTTTTTACAGAGCATGTTTCTTTGTTTGGAATTACTGCAGGAAATACCTGAATAAGTATATTTTTTGTACTTAAGACTATGAAATACAGTTTTTACAGATATGGTACCATTTACCTTAAGAATTTCAATAGTAGCACTTACAGAGAAATAAATACTTGAGTTAATAAAATGCAAGATGGACGTTAAAAAGCCATCCCTTTTTGCTCTGAACTGGACAATTATGTTCAGTGTTCCTTTTTCAGGAAGGAAATTTGCCCTATCATAGATTTTTTTTTTTTTTTTGGGATAAAACAGAATTTATGCCTGAGGCATCTGTTCTGTATCTTAATTGAATATGAAAATAAATGTTGTCTAATATCCAAACAGTACTTTTCACTGCTTGCAATCATGTGTTGATTCATGGAATTACTTCTGGCAGCTTCTGCCAGCTGAGTTTTTTGAAAGCAAATTGTGTTTTGTGATTTCAGAGAACACAAACCTATCCATGAAAATTAAGACAGTTAAAACACAGGTAAAACAGTTGGTGGTTTTGTTAAAAGATGTGGAAGAAACATGAACAGCATATCCTCATAATTTTGTTAGGCCAGACACCAAAATTTCCAGACCTCTATTAAGAGAAGTAGCGAAGGTTGAGCTTTTTCTGAGATGGACATCAATCTACTCAGTTCCCTTGAGGTCATTACATGGGGTGGGCAGGTACTGCCTCATCTGTTTCCTGTCCCCTTTTTTTTCTTTGAAGCATACAAGTGTCAGTTACATTGGTAAAAATCAGTGATTGCTTTCACCGGACACCTTCTGAGAGAATACAACAGCCTTTGATCTACTTACCTTTGAAGGGTCTGGTCTTTGGACTTCAGACAATGTCAGGAGTTTGGCTTTTTTTTTAAGACATGGTTTGGCATCCAAACATATTTTCTCTTTTTCTGGAGGACGTGCATGAGTTTGTCTTTAAGCCTTGGCCAAATGAAAGTCTTAGAGACTTTCATTTATTGTGCTAGAACACTTGTGTATCTCTTTAGCTGGACTTGTTGTAGGTTAATAACGCCAAAGCTGGAAGCTATATAATGGTGTAAGAGTTTGTTTTCTCAGGAAAAAAACATAATAACTGAAATCAAGCAAATGGGCTTTTCTGGGTGGTGTAATTTTTTATTTTCTTAGAAAAAATATAGTTGTAATAACCAAAACCAAGCTAAGAGGCTTTTCTGGGTTGCATAATTTATTAATTAGCTCTGAACCCAGTAGCATTATGTAAATTGGAAGCAACATGGGATTTGGGTCTCTGTGTGAATTTACTTTTCTTGAAGAGTGAGAACATGACAGAATAATTTGGAACTGCTTTTGCTGTGTTTCTGAAAGCTGTGAGTAGAAGCTACTTTGGGGGACCGAAACAGGCAGGTTTTGAAGCATAAGAAGTGAATGGCTGTGGCAAGAATCAGGGCGACAGATGGCTGCAGGTACAACAAAAAATCAGCCAGGTTGATGCAGAAGCACATAGGTATTTGGTGGACTGTTGAAGTAGTCCTTCAACTAAAAAGATACATTAATCTTTCACAAATAAATTAAAGTGACAATATTGATTCAAAAGCTTCAAAATTGCAAGAATTTTGAGCCCTTTGCACTGCTTTCAGTTCTAGGGAGACAGGAGTGCTAGGAGAAAAAGAGATGATGTTTCTGCTGGATGTTTCTACTGACAGCTACATCAAAGAATAGTTCAGGTTGAAAGGAATTACAGGAGATCTGTAGTCCAACCTGCTGCTCAAACTAATATTAGCTATGAGATCAGACTTTTCAGGGCTTACTCCAGTTAGGTCTTGAAAATCTGGAGAATGGAGATGGCACAATCTCTCTGGGAACCTGTTCCATACAGGTGGAAAACATTTTTTCCCTGTCTGAACCTTTTTGGATTCAGTACTTGTCTTGTAGACAAAGAGTTCTGTGAGATGATTGTCTGCGTTTCTTTGATAACCTCCTTTTAGATACTAGGAGGCCTGTTGTGTACCATGGAGTTATCTCTTCTCCAGTTTGAACATACCAAATTTCCTCAGTTCTTATGTGTATTTCTGCTGCTGGTCATGGTGGTGACCATTCCCTTTGCCCACCCCAGCTTTTTTTCCTATGTTGTGAGGGGTGCATTTAGTTAAAAGCGATCATTATCCTGGATGTGTTGGAATGACTGCCAAATACAAGGTGATGAATCACTTCCCTTGATCTGGCTATGCTGCTATTAATACAGTCAAGGATGGTGTTAGCTATCTCTGCTCATATGCCACACTGCTATTAGTGGCTGTGTGTCATGGTTACCAGGTTCTTGTTAGCATAGCTTCTATCCAGACAGTTATGAGCCACATCACTTTAGGTAGTTTTCTTCCCTAAATTCTGGTCTTTGCTCATGTCATTGTTGGATGTCAGAAGGTTCATTCTGGCCTGTTCTTTCTCCATCGCTAAGTGAATGGCAGCTCTTCTGTTGAGTTATCAGTTGTATTGTGTCATGATCTGCTGACACCTAGTTTACTGTTCACTGCAGGTATTGTGAGACTGCACTCTTGGCTTACTCCAGGTGATGGTTGAAACTGTGAAACAAATCTTAGACAGACCTCTACAGTATTACAGCCATTCCAACTACTACCATCTGAGCTTTACTATCAAACCACTTTTATCAATGTTGTAATTCACATATGTAGTCTTAAGTTGTAACAGCTATAAAAATACTGTGTGAAAAGGTGCTAAAATCCTTGCTAAAATCATATTGTAGGTGCTAAATATTTGATCTACTTGCCCTCCTTTTATCCACAGCCCTGATCATTTTATCGTGGAATATAACAGGGTTAGTCAGGTATGATTAAGCTCCCTGAGTGTTCCCAATCACGTTTTTCTCTTTCATGAGCCCAGAAAATTGTTCTAGAAAGAATTGCTTTGTAACCTTCCAGGGCTGAAATGAAGCTCTGTAGTTTATAGTTCCTTGGCTTCTCCTTTTGACTTTTGCCAAATATAAGTGTGACATTTGCTTTTCTTCATTTGCCAGGGACCTCCCCCAGTTTTTGTGACCCTTCATGATGATAATCAGCAATGCCACTTTGAGATTAGCCAGCTTTATCAGAAGCTTTGAATGTAGATGAGCTGACCAATTCTATGGGTTGAGTTCTCATAGGCTATCTCAGACACAGTCTTCACCTATTGCTAGCAATTGTTCTCCTTTTAGTGTCCTTTTACTGACAATGAGGGCTTGGGAGTAGACCTTGTCAGGGAAGATGGAGGACAAAAAGGCAGGGAGTGTGCTGGCTTTCTCTCTCTGCTGTTGTTAAAATAGCTGCTTTGTGTATAAGTCTGTTCAGGTTTTCTTTCCTACCATAACAGTGGTAAAATCCCTTCTAATCTTGGTCATCTTTTGTGAATGTTAGTTCTAGGTGCCTTTCCAGAGGCACCTCCTTTTTATCCCTATATACTTAGGCAATCTTCCAAAATTTTTCTCTGGCTTCCTCTCCCTGGCTCTGTCTCCTATTTGCTGTTGTTTGGCCTTGTAATTTTCTCATGACACACCTTTTTATCCACTTTCTATATATTTGTTTTCTTTAATACCTGGAGGACTGATGTAGTTCAAGAACTGGTTGAAATTTTGAATTGTCTGCTACTGAAATAATGCAATTCTGAGTAGAATTGTCATGTTTTAAGAGTGGTATTCCCCAATTTAGTGTTCATATAGAAACACACCAAACCATATACTGCTCCATCATTCCCCCTTCTTCTTCCTCCTTCTGTGACAGGCTGGAGAGAATTGGACTCACAGAAAGTAAAAATCATGGGCTGAGATAAGGACACTTTACTGGACACAACAATGCAATAAGACAATGAACTGTAACTAATGACAGAATGTACAAGGAAAAAAAAGTGATTGATCTACCTGTGATTGCACACTATGGAAACCGCCGACCATACCCAGTCCCCCTGCCATGCTACCCACAAGGGAGCCCTTCCCCTGTCCCCAGAAAATGACATGACGTGGTATAGAATAACCTCCAGGTCCTAGCCATGCCCACTCTTGGCTACTGCAAAATTGAACCCTGTTCTGGCCAGAACAAGGGTAAGAATATAGTCAGATATGTGGAAACTTGAGGAGCAAGCTTTGTACTTGAAATCAGTGCTGATGATGCAAGATGTGATGTCTTTCTGAAGAGAACTAATATGTTAAAAATTAAAATATGATGACTTCTGTTTATTACATCTAATCTGGAATCTATATTCAAATGGTCAAATGAATTTATGACTGGAAGTCTTAAGACAAGCCTTGGTAATGGAAAAGAACATAACCATAACCGAAACGGAAAAGTTTTTCTTAGAAGGAATATATAAGTTTCTCCACGTAAAAAAAAAATAAGACAAGCAGCTGCATAAGTCATATGATGTGGTAACATGATGTGATACCCAGATTGTCTTCTAAAAGTACGTAGAATACTTGACATAAGTATTTTTGATTAAAATGTTCTAATGTTGAAACTTTTTCAGATTAGAAAAAGAGTGTTTCTCCTCAAACAATCAAATGAAAGAACTGATTGAGGAAAAGAAGAAGGTAATTATGGACCTCTCTGCAAGACTAGGGAATGCTGAAAAAAGCTGCGGTGAATTGCAGAGCGAACTTGCAATGGTAAGGCAAAAAGCCTATGGCACTTGATGTTTAGGTTTTTCAAACATATTTTGAACAAAATCTGCATTTGCTGTGCTGAGCTGTGGAATAAATCTGACTATGCATTACTCTGATATTTATTTGTAGGACTTTGTTTTGTGAAACAAGAGTAAATATAGATTAGATATTGGAGAAACTAATTCCAAAATGTGTTTTAAGTGATACACTAAGTATTTCATTCAGGAATTATTTGCAGAAAACAGTTATTTCAAAAGTAGGCTATGAGTCAAGAGTAGCCAGCCTTTGCATTCCTAATGAAGAAGGCAATTTGTAAATATGGATTATGATTTTTTGTGAAGAATGTTCTATCTTCCTATCCAAGCTTTTTTTATTCAGGCCTGATTAGTTCCCATTGTAGACCTGCTTATTTTGATTTCACATAGTGTTTTTAATGCAAAAACTTTTGACTGCAAAAACTCTTTGAAAATGTCTTCTTTGAAGGTGACAAACTTTTTAGTTGATTGGGGTTTTTTGGTGTGCATTTGACATATTGCATGTATTTTACAGCAATACTTTTTGAAATAGTTTTCTTTTATATGACCAGTTGGTGCCTTGCCACTGTCTCTAAGCACCCCAACTTTGAATATCAATTTTGCCATCCTCTTTAATAGCAGGAGGTTCAAAACAAAAAACTTAGGATATCTTCATTAATGACATAGATGACAGGATGAGAGTGCACCCTCAGCAAATTTGCTGATGACACCGAGCTGAGTGGTGCAGTTGACACACCTGAAGGACAGGATGCCATCCAGAAAGACTTGGACAAGCCAGAGAAGTGGGCTCATGAAAATGTCATGTTATTTACCAAGATCAAGTGCAAGGTGCTGTATCTGGGTCAGGGCAACCCCCAGTGTCAACACAGGCTGGGGATGAGCAGATCAGAACAGCCCTGCCCAGAAAGGCTTGGAGGTGCAGGTGGGTGAGAGCCTGGATGTGACCCTACTGAAAGAAAGCAAGCCAAATACGTCCTGGGCTGCATCCAAAGCAGTGTGGCCAGCAGGGCAGGGGAGGGATTCTACCCCTCTGCTTTGCTCTGCTCTACTTTGCTTTGGTGAGACCCCGCCTGGGCTGCATCCAGCTCTGGGGTCCTCAGCACAGGACCTGTTGGAGAGAGTCCAGAGGAGGCCACCAAGTTATCACAGGGATGGAGCAGCTCTGCTATGAAGCAGCCTGGAGAAGGGAAGGCTTTCACTACCTTCTACTACGTGGATAGAGACTTTCCAGAAGGGCATGTAGTAAGAGGACAAGGGGAATGACTCCAAACTTAAATAAAGTTTTCATCAGATATTAGGAAAAAAATCTTTATTGTGAGAGTTGTGAGGCACTTAAACAAAACAGAAAAGTTATGAAACATAACAAGGAAGCTCATAATAGAGAAGTTGTGAATGCCCTGTTCTTGGAAGAGTTTAAGGCTGGGTTGGATTGTGCTCTGAGCAACCTGGTCTAGCATTAGAACTAGATGAACTTTAAGGTTCCTTCCAAACCAATTCTATGATTCTATTATCTAGAAAACCTTATCTCTCTTCATTGTAAATGCATTGTTACATTTACAGTATTTCTATACTTAGCCATTTGTTTTTTCTATTGTAAATTTCTGTTCCTGCTTCCTCTTGGACCTATAAGTGTAGGAGATTACCACAATCTCTTCCCTGCTATTAGTAGGCATTTTGCTATTCAGTATTTAGGAGCAGAGGTGTGCATCAGAGAGTCTTCAGATTTGTTGGTGTCTACTCTTCAGCTGATGGAGTTATTCCGTACATTGTCTTAATGTTATCCACTTTCCAGGTAGATTGGTAATTAATAAATTGAAGAAAAGTAAAACCATAAAACCATTTTTCCTTTGAGAAGACACTGCTTCTTCAATGCAAGCACTAAAGTATTAAAAGATATTTGCTACATTAGTCAACCTGAAAAAATAATTTTATCAGGCACAAAAAGAATACAAACTAAAATTTCAAAGTAAAATGTATGTTACACTTGACAAGAATTCAGGACAAAATTCTATTAATGCATCAGGTTTTTTGGTAATGACAACAGTATTAAATGGTGTACTCAAAATGAACGTTCTGTAACTGAAAGTAAAAGGAAATAGATTGTCCCACTTGAAAGAACTGTCTTATTCAAATAGCAGGTTGTTTTAATTGTTTTACTGGAATGATTTCAAGCCACAAGACTGTCCTGAACAGATAATAAAAATACTCATTTTCTGAAGAGTTGTATTAGCGGTCCCCTGTGGGATTAGATTTTTTTCACCTTGGATGGGTTTTTATTTTTCCTGAACACTTTTGTATTTGATTGGGAAGCAGGAGTGCCTATGTGTGGTCTTGTTTACTCAGTCAGTATAGACAGCTTTTTTGTTATTTTTCTTCCCAAAATCAAAAAGCAGAAGGCTGTAGCAGAAACTAAGTATAAATGACATTCCATATACTGTTATTAGTCTTTCCTTTACTTATACTAAAATTGTATGAAATTGTCAGTACGTTCTCTTCCTTTATTTCCATGTCCTGCTTTCTTGATATGTTAATTACTTTCTTATATTTTGTACTATTATTAGATATCCTGAATACATCTTTTCCACTTCATTCTGGTTTCTCACAGAAGTTAATGGGTTTGTTTGTGAAATATTTGCAGGACACACAAAGTACATTATTTAGAAACTTTATATTAAAAACTACTTTTTTTTCTGTAATAGACCTGTTGAATGTACAGTAAAGTAGTCTGCTTGTAATTTTAAATATCAGCATATTGCAGAAGTTTGTCAGAAACTTGCATGGGTCAAATGTGATAGGATCTGTTACTATCAAACAAAATTGCTTATGAATGCTCAGCATGAGAAAGCTCTCAATATTTACATTATGTTTACTTGAGGAAATTGGTCTCAAGCTTGTCATTATCTAGCTATGGTGTCTAGAAATTTTTTAGTTTCAGGAGCAGGATTTAGAATGGCCATTGTGATTTAACACTTTGTTTAAATTTAAACAGCCCCAGCTATATTCCTGTCCCATGGAAAGAGGTATCTTTAGAAGTTTTAAGTTACTCAGGATATTTACATTTCTGGTACCCAGTAGTGGATGATTTTAGCATAGAACAAGCAGGAGATGTTAAACCTTTATTTTATAAGAAATGCAAATTGAAATTTGGGAAACTTGCCAGTTCATCGGAATGCATATTAGGAAAGTGAAATAATTAAAATATTGTATCTTTGTATAAATTCCTTTAATTTGTATTTGTTTCCACCTCTTTTAACAGATTCTATCAGAACTAGCATAACTTGTATATGAGTTGTGTGATAGATTGCACACAGCTTGTCTTTTTCCCTATGGCATGTAAATCTTCCTCTTACAGCCACACCTGAAGTCATGCTCTGTTTGTGTCTCAGCTGTCGATAAACACCTTATAGGTTATTGTACACTGAATGTCAGACATTTGAGAATCTAGTTCCAGGATGTACACATTAAGCATTGTTCTTTAGCAGAACTTGCCTAGGTATTGACTTAACAGACCATAAAGCACCCTGAGGATTATGATTCTGTTCTACAACTTCTGTGGAGTAGAAACGTACACAGTGGCAAACATGTAGTGTCATCTGGGTAATTTAATGTGGGCATTTCTTTCAGTTAAAAAAAAAAATCCCAGTCCTGATACACACTCTTCATTCATTTTGTGCATTAATGGTATTTGCGTTGACTGTTTTTTTACTAGCCTTAACATAGGAGCGGAGTTTTTCTTCCCAGATATTACTTCTATTATTGTCCTAATGTAAGAAGACTAGTTAGTCTGAAGCATATGCTTAAATGATATTCTGCAAACAAAACAATTTTTTAATCTGTTTGGGAAGTGGAGAGGTCACTCAAGCTCTGATGTCCTGGTGTTGGAAGACAGACATCTAAAATTTGAAGTTCTCAAAAATTTTTCTCTGACTTGAACAAGAAAATAAACCTCAAAATGCAAAGAGATACTTCATAACATTCTCTCCCAGCAAAAGTTGTTACAAATCTCTTTTTAGGGGAAGGACAAGAAAGATTTCAATTAAACTTGAGCCTTTTGATTAATTTATAAGACTGAGACACTAAATTTCTTGAAAGAGTGTATTTAACTTACATGTTGCGAGACTCTTCTAGAGATTTTTGAATATTCCAGTTTATATAAGAAAATAAAATAAGTATTCAATAGTTTGATAACTTGAGCAAAAATAAATAGAAGCCCAGGGAGAGAGTTTGTCGGTGATGATTTTGTTTTGGTTTGGTTTTATAATAAAATTTATGCCTGTTTGCTGAAAAATTTGTGCCACTTTTCTGCTTTACAGAGCATCACATGAGTAAAGCCTGTGTTTTGTGAACTGTGCAGCAGTCTTTTCTATTTCTCCAAATGCTTTTATTTGTTCCCTCAAGGTCATGCCTGGTAAACATTCTCATACTTTCGTAAAGAATTTACATAAGCACTTTGCAAGGCATATCTGAACATGCTGCTTATTGGTGGCTATGTTGATTGTTCTGGATTTGGCTCTTACTCTGCCATCACCAGTTGGAGTTTGTGCTAGAGACTGAGTGGGTTAATAAGTCCATGTGCAAGACAGCCACCCCAGGAACTCCTTGTGACAAAGTAGAAAAAATTCCTCAGAAATTAAGGTTATTCATTGTATTTCTGGACCCCAGCTCCCTGCTTAGTACTGCAGTGGTTTTGTTAAGGTAAGGCCTTAAAGTTCTGCCCACATGTTTATTTTTTAAAAGTTATTGAATTTGAGATTCAGATGCACATTTGCAGCGTTAGATTCTGTGGGTGGTCCTGGAACTGTGTGTAGAGTTCACTTTTATTTTAGTCAACTGTGGCTTTTGCAAAATGATGCAAAACCAATGGGACATCATTTCTATATGGGAACAGGAGCAAAAATCAAATACTGGTAGTTAAAGAAAATATGTCTACAACCAAAGTAATAGGAACTTGTCCAGAAAAATAAAAATACCTTTCTGGAAGATTAACACAAGCCTGACAGTGAATGGAAGAATTTTATAAGCAGTTAGTTTTCAGAATGGTTCAAGTTACCCTTATAGATAAGGATAGAAAGTATTTGGAAAAAAGATTTTCTCCTCATTGGAGTTTACAGTATTTTTAATGAAAAATGTTTGGGTTCTCTTTAATTTCCTTAAAAGTTCAATTTTGTTTTGAAATTGGTGATTAAATTAATATTTTGCCAAGCACCTTTTCTTTCTAAAAGGTTTCTGTCCTCAAGAGTTGTTTTATGGTAATAGGAGCCTTTTTTAAGGATATGAAGTTTGTTTCAAGGAAGCATTTTATATGCTAAAATTCAGCATATGTTCTGGGTTCAGGAAGTACTATTTTTCTCCCATGTTATTAGATTTTTGGCTTTCAGTCTGGGATGTGTTGTGAAGAAGGGAATTGTCTTTGGGGACTATGGGAAATACTTCTAGTATATGTTGAGAATTCTAAGTTCTCAAGTGTTCATGGAAATTTCACTCATCTCAGGGACTTGGAAGTCCCAAGGGCAGGTACTCTGAGTGAAGACTGAGGTGAAAAAAAAAAAAACAATGAGAAGGCCTTTTCTTTCTCCCAGTCACCAGATCATTGCCTCATTAGCAATGAGCCCACATTTTGCCTAGTCCTTCTTTTGCAGGTGATGTACTTCAGAAATCTTTTTCTTTTGCTCTTCACATCCTACATCATATTCAACTTTAAGTGGATTTTGCCATTCCTAAACATATCCTTCTAGGCTTTAAGCATGTATCTGTATTTTTCCAAGTTTGTTATGTCTGAACAATCTTCTTTATGCTTCCTATTATTACTTGAATTTAGTCAGGAGTTCCCTACATAGCCATACAGACTTTTCGTTGGATTTTCAAGGTCGTTTTCAAGGATCACTGTCTAGGTCAAGAACAGTCTGTTCTGGTGTACAGGAATTCAAGAAAGTCAGCAGACCTATAAATTTTAATTGAGTTTACAAATATTCTGCCACCTATTTACTTATATGATCTGTGAAGCAAAATCTCCTTATGAAAAGGCTTTAGCAGTTTTCTTGTCAATTGATTTCCCATTTGAAATAACCTAGGAAACAATTACACCTGTACTTCTCCAGTAGTTCTACAGGAATGGCAAAGCATGTTGATGGATGGAGTTGTTGAGAAGGATTGTAATCACATGTCCTGGAACAGCTGAATCTGTCAGCCGCAATTGATTGTGTTTGACTCTGTACTCGGACACTCAATTTTCCTTTTCAAAGTAAAGCATTATGCATACTCCCTGTGTTTGTTCAGACTGAAGAAAACTAAGGAGATAATAGCTACTTCTGTAAACTATCTGGTGGGTGCTTGTGGAGAAGATGGAGCTATGTTCTCCTTAGATCTGTTCATTAGAGGTAGAAGAGAAAACAGGAAAGTTATAATTACATGTAAGGGGAAAACAAAAAACCTCACAACGCAGATCATGAGATATTTGAACTGGTTGCCTGGAGGGTTTGTAGAAATGTCATCTTTGAGGATACTCAAAACTTGACTGAACAAGGTTCAGAGCTGCCTAATCTGACTTTGACCATACTGTGCTGTGAGTGGGAAGGGGGACCAGATGACCTCCACAGGTCTTGTCAGTTTAAATTCAAGATTTTATGACTGCATACATTCTTATTAGATACCTGTCAGTTAGACATAAGAAATCAGATCAATAATAGATCCATTGGCCTGTGCCTGGATTTTTAGCAGTTCAATTTACAGCAGTTTTTTCCTTAAATTTCTGATCATGAATATAGTGACTGAATATAGACATGATAAAGGAAAGATACGAAATATTTTGCAGTTCAAGTGTGGACAGACTGACTAGTCTAAGTAATTTCCTTTTGATCTTTCTTGCTGTTGAAAAAGGGACTAAAATTGACTTCAGAAGTGTAGATGCAGTTAGCAAATAAAGTATAGAGAAGTGGCAAAGGTTGAATAGACTGGAACACACTAATTAAATTATGGTAAATTAACTAAACAAAACAGAAAAATTGGATGAGAAGATGGAAAAAATTCTCACATTTTACTTTTCCATAGAAAAATGTTTTTCTGAGAAGATTTAGTTTCACCTTCTCTATGCTGGAGTATTTTATGTAAAAAGAATATTTATCTTATTGTGATGTTTCCATATCATTATATATCCTTCATTTTAATTTGTGAGGTCTATAAGATGATGCCAGTTCACAAGAGTAAATTACTTTATTGTGCTTGCATCCCACAAAATATTTTTACTGCATCTCAACATTTATAAGTTCTATTTATGTAGATAATTTTATGGAGAAGGAATTAAGCCTTGGTTATTTTTCAGTATATAGAAGTGATTTGGAAATTGTTTATGAAGTGTAGTACAAACTCTCACACAAGGAAAAGCGTGTAAATGCTACAGGGGACCTAACACTGAAATACACATATGAATAATATATTAGTTGATATACAGTACATATAATTAAAATTGAAAGAGTAAAGCAAATTTATAAAATATTTAAACTGAATAGTGAAGAACACTGCAGAGAATTAAATGCATTTCTTGTTTTTTTTTTATCCTGACAGTTTTATGCTGCCAGTATGTAGCAGTTTTCCTGGGGAGGATGTTTCCCACACATAAAAAACTGCCTGGGTTTCTTGACAGGCAGTGAAGCATAACTAAAGCAACACTCTCTAGATATGATAGAAAACAGTAGAATTTTGCTCAATAAAAAAGGTTAAGTAGAAATGGAAATTACACAAATATGTGTTACAATTTAGAATGGAAATAAATTGAGCAGTTAGAAGTCATGAGACATCTTTGACCATAACCTTTGTCATAAGAAAATTGTGAAGTTATTTAAATCTAGTTTCCTCTTGAGTTGGGGTGGGGGGGTTAGGGATCGTTGGTTTTCTTTTGGGTTTTTTTTTTTGCTGCTTTTAGGTTTTCTGAATTGCTGAGGTATATTACTTTTTTGTCAGTGAGTAGCTAAAATCATACTTGAGGAGTCAAAACTACATATACTCAAAAGGACCTTGGTCTTATTTGGAATTATGGATGCATGTTTGAGAACTGTAAGTTATAATATCAGATATAAATTGAATGAATTATTTGGTATAGTCTTTCTATTGTAGTGATTTAAAAAATCTACTGTAGAACTTTTCTGGCCTTGAAAAACTTGGTGTTGATTTGAACAATAGACTGCACTTAGTGAAGAGCTTTCTTTGAGAAAATTCAGTGATAGGGTTTAACAGCTCTGTAGCTTTATGTTTCATGGACAAGGATGAGTTTTTGGTGTTGAAGAAATCCCTATCTAGCATGGAACATATTAACAATTGAAGTAGGCAGGTTTGCAATGAGAATAGGTGTGGGATTTGACTGAGTGCCAAATAATGGATTTCTAGCCTGTCTGCCAGTAGTTGGGTGTCTTTCTGGATGCCCTTGTAGGATGTAACAATAGATTTCACTGCTTGCATGGATGGACAGAATTTAATGTCCATTAAGATATTTCTAAAGCAGAAGATGATGAAGACTAAGCTTTTGAAATCCTTTAGTTTTATGTTGTGTTTTACAAGATTCTTATTTGTTATGTCATGTTAGGTCTCTTGGCTCAAGAAAGGACATAATAAGAAATACAGCAGAAATTTAAATTTAAAAAGGAAAAAAATATATAATTGTGATGTGTATTTCTTCTGTTTACCTATTTTAATTTTTTTCCCCACCCCCTCTTGTCTTGTCTGTTCTTCCTGTCAAATAAAGGCCAAGAAACACCAGGTCTTTCTAACAGAGACGTATGAAAACAACATGAGAGAGCTGGAGTTACTCTTGGACAGCTTTGCTATGTCAGACCAGCGGACAGCAGGTTAGTTGAAGGTATAAAATGACAGATGCATCTGTCAATGTTCCAAAGTCACTACATTGTGGGAATTCTGCAGATGCCTCTTGCATTCCCTCTTCTCAACATGCTTTGATTTGATGACATGATAAGAGCAGTTCTCACAGCAGTCAAATGGCCTTGCTAGCTGAGAAAGGGTGACGGATTGTGGACCTGCTGTTGTCAGCCCAGAGCTTGATTTACAAATGCTGGGGTGTATATGATCGGTCAGAAAAGGGCTCACTTGCTGTGCTCTAAATCCAACAGAGAAAAAAGTCCTTACAGTATACCTGCAAAGGGAACAGATGTTTTGCCTGAACTGAGCCAAATTCTGAGTCAACCTTCAGCAACTTAAAGGTCATATATTCAAAAAGGTTGTGTAGGACACATCATGCAACACAATACTTTTTACAGTTGATTGTGGATCTGTACTGTGTTGCATTCATTTAATCTGATACAGAACAAGTATTTCCCTTTTTTCATTAAAATAAATTGTAAGTCAGTGGCTATCACTCTGCTACCTGGCTTTATATATAATTATTGTATCAGACTTAGCAAACTGCTGCCTTGTTAGACATTTCAAATGGTGGCTAACACAAACAAGCTGAACTTTAATATCAAGCTAGTGATTTTTTTAATGCTGAAAATAGGAGACTTTTAAAAACCTTCATTTAAAACTGTAATTCCTGTTAGAAAAAGTGCATACTAGAGACAAAGTGCTTCTAATTTATAGTGTAAGTAAACTGGAAGAAAACAAGTAAAATGGAGCTTACAGAGTAAATGGGTTTATTTTATGTATATCATTATATGTTTTTTGCATTTTTTTGCTAAAAACACTTTTAAATAAAGATACATTTTTTTTGTATCTTCACAAAGGGATATTTTTTAGGGCCTGGTGATACTAGATTTCAATGAAGAATCAACTTCTTTGGATTTCTCTTGTCCTTAAAAGATGAGCTTGGATTCTGCGATGCATTGATTTTCTTGCAAAGGCTATATGCTTTTTTGTTTTGGAGCTGGTATCAGTTTTATTCTCTAATTATAAATGTGGTTACCATGATAATGTCAGTAGTTTTACAGTTGAAAAGCTTTTAAAGAGTGTAGGTTATCCACAGTTTTGCAAAGTTCCACATGCGCAAAAGGGCTTAAGTAACTCTGGGGAGAGCTGGATGCTGCTGCCAAAGTGCAGTTTCCAAAGCAGCAATTCTCTTTTGAATGGTAAGCCTTGCTGAGAACAGCTTTGACTTGTTCATATAATATTAGAAATTCAATAAGAGTATCTTCATTATTAATTTGCTTTGTTTGAGGCAAGTTAAATAGATAATTTTTTTTAAACTTTAGGATCACTGAAGAGGCTCTTGAGGTGGATAGTAGAATTTAGTTTTGCAGTGGATCAACTGAGTCTTTACAGTCAATTACAATATTTTAATATTAGAATAGACATTGACTAAAACTTCTGTTCTACATATTTGCTATGCTTTTAATTTTGAAATTTAATTTTTAATGCTTTTGCATTATTATATTATCACTGTGGTGTACTTATAAATTTTTGTATTTAATAGTATTTAAAAATTATTATTTTATTTGAAATGGGAAATGGCATACCTATTGGCCAATAAAAGTAAAAATCTTAAATAAATCTTTGTGGTCTAATTACTAGATGAGGGGCTACATGAGCCACAGCTGTTGGGGCAGTCTTTCTTCTTGTTGTGGTCAACATTGAGCCCAAGGGATTGAGAGATCTATTTAGAAATCTGTCAGTATTAAAGATCCAACACTAAAGATTCAGACCCTTAATTCAAGTGCTGTGATTATTAGGCTATACAGTAAAGAGAAGATAATACTATATTTTTATTGATAGTATTGATCATCAGCCCAGTTGATGCTGGTTCAATGCCAGGCACCCATGAAAGCTGCTAACTCATGCAGCTGGACAGAGGAGAGGAAATTTAACAAAGGGTTAATGGGTTGTGGTTAGGACTTGGAGAGTTTACTCATCAAGTGCCATCACAGGCAAAACAGGCTTAACCTACGGATAAGAAGTGAGCTTACTACTGACAAAATCAAAGCAGGATAAAGAGAAGTAAAACAAACCCTTAAAAAAACACCTTCCCCCACCCCTCCCACTTTATGAGCTCTACCTCCTGCCCAGTTGGCACAAGGAGACAGGAATGGGTGTTATGGTCAGTCCATCACCCATGGCTTCTCCTGCTGCTCAGGGAGAGGAGTCCTTCCCCTGCTGCACCACAGGGTCCCTCCCACGGGAGACAGTTCACTGAGAGTTTCTCCAGCGTGGCTCCATCTCATCAGCAACAGCTCCCTCCAGACTGCTGCAATGGGAGTCCATCCCACAGGCAGCAGTCCTCCCAAAACTGCTGCAGCATGGGTCACTCTTCCGTGGGGTGCAGTCCTCCAAGGACAGGCTGCTCCAGCCTGGCAGCAAGGCCTCCCACAGGATCACAACCTCCTCCAAGGTGTCTGCCTGCTCCAATGTGGGGCTCCTCCACGGGCTGCAGGTGGATCTCTGCATCCCTGTGGCCCTGCATGGGCGCAGCTGCTTCACCATGGGCTGCAGAGAATGTGGGCTCCAGTGCCTGGAGCACCTCTTGCCCTTCTTCTCCACTTGATGTCTGCTGAGTTTTTCTTCTCTCTTGCTCTCATTCCTGCTTCTCTGTAGTGACAATTAAAATGGTGCCACAACATTTGTTGTGATTTATTCTTAAACCTGCTATCACAGAATAACCATTTCTAATTGGCCCAGCCTTGGCCAGTGGCACGTGCATCTTTGGAGCCACCAGGGATTGGCTCTTCTGGACATGGTGGAATTTCTAGCATCTTCTCACAGAAGCTACCCCTGAAGTCCCCCCCACTATAAAAAACCAGCCCATGCAAACCCAATAGAGATTAAAACCTAAATAGTTTTAGAAAGCGTTCATTTTCCTTATGCATGTCAAAATAACAAGCATAAATCCATGTCTTCTCCTTTTCCAGTGACCTTTATAGATTTTCCAGAGCATTGTTATTCTTATTGGTTCATTTGCATGAACTCACTTAGTATCTTTTCAGTTTATCACATTGTGCAATTATTCAACAATAGGGTATGTTCTTAGGAATGTTTGCCTTCAGGAAAAAAGGAATTGTGATTGTAGTAATCTAAAAAAAAGGTGAAATAAGTGCAAAGTACTACAAGTGTTAGCTGCTTTGAGTTAGTATCTTATATTTTTGGCCAAAAATCTAAAACACAGCACCATGTGAGCTGTTATGAAGAAAATTATAGCTTTTCCTACCCTTGACCCAGTACAGCTAGCAGGAAGTCTGGAACAGCAGATTTAAGAGTTTATTCACTTGTGTACTCCTGTAAGATTCATATGGATCTTGGCATTTTCTCCAAATTCTTCCCTCAAACTCTTGGGCAATACTGGGTGTACACTTCAAGTACTAGGCTGGGTTTTTTATCTCATTGCTGACATAGTGCTTCTACTACAACAGAGTGCATTTCAGTTATGTTGCGTGTCTCCTGCACAGTTGTATGAAGTCAGACAACATTTGGGCAGCATTAAAGCCATAGATTTGTTTTCAGCCAATGCAGATAGTCTGAATCTGGATTTTTATTGGCAGATTGAGCTGCCTAGAAATAGGGTTAAAGGCAGGGAATGACAGCATAAAAAGTTTACTGGCAAAATTCTAATTTTGGCAAACATGATATTAATGACATCATTGCAGGTTGGGACTTAAAATATGAAAATACATTATTTAGACAGTTTGACAAAAACTATAGTATGGAAGATAACTCTTGGATTGACTTAATAGGTATTGTTTTAAACTGAATGAGAATTATGTGTTATCACTTTGCTAGAGCTACAAGCATGAAAAAATAATCTTTATTTTTTTTATGCAACAAGATCGATGCAGAATATTCCTACAGTGGGTGGTAGTGAGAGGTTGGTCTTGTACAATGAGAAGACGACTGGAGCTTTGTGCATAGCTATAGCTATGGTTATGTGGTAAAAATTATGGTAAGGTAACACTTGTCACTTTCTTCAATGTGAAGTCTTGACTTCTCAAAAGACATCAGATTTTATGAATTCTTCTTAGATTGGTTTTAAGTGTAGCATTGTTATTTGGGATATCTCTAAGATTTGCAGGGCTCTGAAGTGCCATTAAGAAACTCTTGGTTTTTCCCTGACTTTACAGACTTCTAGAAACTGTGGTAAGTAGGTGGAGTGGCTGATAGAACAGAGGTCTGTCACTGGGATGTGCGAGCTGTAGAGTCGATCTTGCTCCTGTTACTGAAAGCAATCTTGCAAATATGTGTTGCTTTGAATAGGTGGGACTTCGACTGTAACAGCTTGCCCAGCCTCAATAGCACTTTATACTTTCTGGTATTATCCAAAGTCAGGAGAGAAGAGGCTAACTAACAGAAAGAATTTTGTGAAGAGCAGCTGGCAATACATTCTGACTTGTGCACTTAAGTACATTTTCCACTGAGTTCTATTGGTGTTTTATGTGTAGCCTACAGGAGGAATTTCATCATTTGTATACAATGCCTTAGTAGAATGTTATGCGTATTAGATGATGCTAATTCTAGAATTTTTAAAAAATGCCCTGCAAGTATGTAGGTGGACCTTCTCTGATAAAGTTGTATGGACAGCCAAAGAAAAGGCTCAGACTTTAGTATCTGATTTGACTTTATGAGCCACTCTATGTAAATTGCTTAATGACACTGGTGATAAACACCTGTATCATTGT
The DNA here is from genome assembly GCA_003676055.1 of Chloebia gouldiae. Taxonomy (NCBI): domain Eukaryota; kingdom Metazoa; phylum Chordata; class Aves; order Passeriformes; family Passeridae; genus Chloebia; species Chloebia gouldiae. The sequence goes on from QUSF01000011.1 coordinate 8,628,194, forward strand.
TTAGTTATGCTGGGAATTATCATGATTTAGCCTTCCTGGATTTAAAATCCCACAGATATTTTCACTTTTGCAAAATAAGACTGCTATTAGAGTCGGCAAAGATAGTTTTGCTTATAGAGCATGTTAAAAATTGTTGAAAAGTTGATACTATAATTTGCTACAAATTAAGCAATAAATGCTTCTTAAGAGTAGAAATAATGCTGAGAAGAATACACCTAGTATCCTGGTGTAACACCAGGAAAAAAGAAAAGTTTGTTCTTGGAAACTGAGATCAGCTGACATCCTGTGACCTCTCGATCAATACAGTGGTGTTTTGCTTTCTTGGCACATTGTTGTATGCACTTTGGAATGGTCAGACTTGTTGATATGTCCCTAATTAAGGCAACAAGATCAGAAGTCTCAATCTAAAGGCTTAATAGATAAGTTTAGTGTGTATGTAATGGATATATCAGATTTCTAATTGAACCGTTACATAGAACTCTGCAGACAGATAATATTTTTTTTCTCATTTCCTTTAGAATAAAATTCAAGATAATTTAAAATGTTATTAAGTCCTCTCCAAGCATAACATAATCATGTGATCTTTGGCTTGGTAAGGCTTTAAGTAAATGTAGTACTGCATTACTACATGCATACTTAGTCACAACAGCAAAATAATGTCAGGAAAAGTGTAACATTCTTAACTTTCAGACAAGATGTTTTTCAACATATATAATTGTGTGGTTTCGAAGTTGGCTTGTCTGACTGAATGACACAGTCTTGACCACAGTAGAAATAATATGTGAGACTGCATACCAAATGCATTAGGTATAAATATAATCCAGAATTAACAGTTCTGTAACTTCTATGAAAGGTTTTGTACAAGTGTCTTTCAGTTATAATTGCTGTGAAAGCATGGCTATACAGCTGTATCTCTCATGGCAAAAAAGGCTGCTCTTCAGTGTTCTTTATTGTCACTGAAGCCCTAACTAATTCTAATACCTCACATCCAGGGTGAGTAATTTTCTCTCTGTGGCTTTAAGGCTTAATTTTTGTTCTGTGTTTTCCTTCAGGCACTTGTGAGGACAAAGATAAACCTCTGAGCTGCTCTGTCGTTGAGACTTTGAGGTGTACCTTGACAGCTTACCAGAACAAGCTGGAAGATACGTCTAATGAGGTAACACTTGCAATGTTTGGCACTATATGTATTGCATTTGGCCTGCAGCAGAACATACACTTCACTTGTAAAAAAACGGCTGAAGAGTGGGAATGTTGAATTGACAGCTTAAAGTATGCCCGAAGAAAAAAAATCTCTTTTGCTACTATTTCTCTAAGCTTACCCTACAGTAAAGTTTCACATTTGTGAGGACCAGGAGAACAGTTTTTTTGTCTTTCTAATTTAATTTCTTTTTCTCGTTCAATCTTTCAGGGTTATTTTTAAAAAAACATTTAGGATAACAAGCCATTCATAAACAGGATTTTAGTTAAAAGGTAGTGATCTAAGAGGGCAACTGCGCATACAGCAATGTTCCTAAATACACAATGGTTGAGCCTCAGTATTCACTGCTGTATCAGGCATATAAATTATCATGTTCCCATGTACTTCTAAAACTGGTATAATATTCTGAGGAGAGTGTATTTTCAATGGATACTCTTTGGGAGCTATTTTGCTATCATTTCAATTAAAATAGGACTGTTAGAGTACTGTCTTTAATTTATCTAAGAAAATAATATATTGGAAATATTTCAATTTTGGGAATCTTACCCTTGAAAAAAAAAATCAGATGTTTTCCATGCAGTCCTGCTGTCCTTTCATTTTACTGACTGAGAAATTAGAGATTTGTATTTATTTTCTTGTCTATTTTGCTAGTCTGACTAAATTACTCCTCTTGGGTGTAAATGTTTTATTCATTTGTGGCTTTAAAGGCTGTAGAAAGAAGTTAACTGCACCATTAAAGCTTTTTGTACAAACTTGTGATTAGTCTTTGAATAAAACTGGTAAATACAGAAAGGCAAGGTGTGATGAAATTGTAAAGGTGCCAGCACTCTTATTTCATTTCTAAGTTTTGTCTTTTATTTTGACAAATGCATAGTCTAGTTAGTCACTTAATAGGTTAAAAAAATTAAAAGTAAAAAAAAAAAAAAAGTATATCAGTTTTGCCCCTTTTATTGGAAAAAGAATGCTGTCTCCCACAAGACCTTTCAGTTTGTTCAAGGGGCACAAAAATAAGTGACCATGGTAACAATTATACTTTTTAAACAGCAAGCACTGTTAAGTCTCTCCCAGCGAGATAAGAGAACTGATGTGTGTAGTCATTATGAAACTCTTCTGAGACCCAAGTCTGGAAGCTGAAGAGCAAAGTAACTAGGAACATATTACCCACAGCGAATTGTTATTTGGGAGGAGGAGCATCACGTGATAGGCAGCACAGTTGAAAAGTCGACTCAGCAGGCTTTGGCTTACTGATGTGCTTTGTTGTGAAACTGTGCCAGAGACAGCAGTGGGGAGACCAAGGGGGTGGCTTCTAAGAAAGCAAAGAGAGTGTTCTGACAGAAAGAAGAATGAACTGTCAAGGAAAATAAATCGCAAGCAGAGCAGGACCAACAGATGACCTGCCACAAGACTTCCCAGTAGGACTGTCTGTGACTGACCCTGAAGTTGTCATATGGAGCCAGAGATCACTGAGCACCTTTGTGGTGCACAGAAAGGGCAGAGCTCTGTCCTTCTTGATTGCCCCTGCCCCCACAGAGAATGCTGCTTTTGGCTTTTTATGTGTGAGATATGTTTAATAATCAAACTTTTTAATGATACAATAATGCACAAGGGGACTATGAAGGGCACTGTGCAATAAAACTAGGATGTTTTAATACGCTATAAGGAAGGGTTTTAGTAAGCAACACAATAGTATGAAAATTTAAGTAATTTTCTTTATAAAAAGATTTTCAACAAGATCCCACATATTGATGAATTAATTAATGTATGTGTACATCTGTATATATATGTGAAATATGCTGGTAAACTTGTCATGTGTCATCTTTAATTTACTATGTTAAACATTAGATTAAAAAATCTAGTTAGTTTGTGTAGTCACACAAACTAACAAACTAGAAAGGTGTAGAAGTGTTTTGGGTTTTGTAGATAACTAGCTTCTGACTTTCCATATAGTGCAGACACCAGAATATGTTTGGATAGAGGGAAAAGCCTAGTAAACCAATAAAAGGACTGGAAATATTCCAGTAGCATTCTTTAATTTACTATGATTATTTCTAAGGGATCTACCAAGTTTCCTGACATCCAGATATAAAAATAAACATTTTAAATGTAATTAATAAATTTTGTAAATGAGGTATTCTGTTTCTGAGTTGCTCCTTAAAGGTCAGGTGTTAGCAGTATCATCATATAAACAGAAATACAGATTATTTTGGTATATTGTTACCATTTTTGAAAGGGAAAAGTGAAGCTACTACACATGATGGTACCTTAGTACACATTAAGCAACCTCTGAGATTGCTTTTGCTTTTAACCCTAAAAGTCACTGTGCCTCTGTGGTACATTGCTGCTTTTTACAATATGTGAGTACTATCCAGTGCCCAGTAAAGAATTAAGCTTGTAGCTGGGCAACTTCTGCAAATGGCCACTGATTTGAAAACTTGTTTTCTCAAACCACTCTCTGTTATCTGAATTTACTGTGCTTTCCAGTGCATTTCAAAATCTGTGTTTTTGTCAGATATTTTGAGAGTTCATAGGCTAGGTAAGAATGGACTCAGTTTGGGGTTCTGCCTTTACTCTTTATTTTAAATCATTATAAAAGAGTTATTTAGTGTTTTGTAATGGCATGTTATTTAGATTGTATAAAGTACAAAAGCTCTCCAAGGAATTGAAATAAATTTTGTTTTTTTACTTTCATATATAAAATTCTTCCTTTTTATTATATTGAATAGATAATTGCAGCCTTTCTGTAAAAGCCTGTTTGATTTTCATGTTTTTTGCAGCTTGAGAAAATGAAGAATTTGTGTAAAAAGATGACAAAAGAATTTGAGGTATCTGAGGAGAAAATGTGTGCTTTAAGACAAGACCTTAAGGTATGGTTTAATGAACTTAGCATGAAGTTTGAACATTCTGCAAAAGGTATCTTTCTGGATTAAAAAAAGTACCTTATTTTTCTTATCAGAGTAAGTCTTTATATCATTGTAGTCTGTTGAGCAAACTAGTTTACCTCGCAAATTTGTGTGAAACCATGCTGCTTTATCCTGGTTACCACTATAAAGTACACAATTTCAATGATTGCATTTCTGAAATAATTAAAATACATTGATAAATTTGCAGGGTATAATTTTATATTGAAATCATTATCAGGGATCTTTTTTATTTAACTGTTTTTCTCAAGGAAAGGGAAAGAGAATTTAGTTACCTCTGTGCATATGAAGGTATGTTTTATTTAAGATGTCAATTCTTCAGTTATTTTTTTTTTGTTTGTGTTTATAAGAAAGGTCAGTGCATGTGATGCATCAAGTTGTCTTTAACAGCTGTAAAGTATGTCTTAAATTTATTGGAGTAAAAGTTACCTGAGATAAAAACACTTGAGTCATTGAGAGCTCTTTCCTTTAGTTTTGGAACAAAATGTTTTTTTTCCTGTTTTTACCTGACACCACTTTTGTAATGTCCTGTCTGGCTAAATCAATAGCCAAGGGAGTGAGCAAATCCTGAGGTTGTGTTTTAACTTAATCTCCCAACTAGCAGTGTATTGTATTACTGCCAAAATAGAATGTCTGTAAACACAGCATTTTTCAGATTCTTTTGCTGATGATAAGCTGCTTTATGTTTTATGCAGTGCTTTTCTGTAACATTCATTGAATCATCATATTAATGGATACTTGTACATAATGTGTTGTTACCTGTTATGAGCTTTACTAATTTATGTTCAGAAGATTTAGTACTTCTGCTTCTGTTACAGCACCTTTTTAAGTCACCTAAAATTTTTGCAACCCTTTGCAAGTGATACTTGTACTCTTCACACACAAACTGAGCTTGCTACACACACAGGGTACCGGTTTTTATTCAATTTGCCTGTTTTCAATCTCTCTAAATTTTTGGTAATAATATTGTATAGATGATAAAAATCTAGATCCAGTCTGAAAGCTTATGTATTAGAAATTTAAAATTATTTTAATTTTTTAATGTTTTTATTTAGAAACTTGTCATTTTCTGATGAATTTGATGGCATCTTTTGTATGATTTTATGGTCTATGAAGCTATGATTTTATGAAAAATAAACAACGTTTTCAGTTTGACCTTTTGCAAACCTTAGCAGTGCTGGAAATCCAGTTTAACTGCATCATATTTTGGCTCAAAAGGGATAGTGTATTAAATTCTATGTTTACCTGGTGAGATTTTGGTGTTGGTAACATAATGGTATTTATGACCATTTCTGATTATGACTTACTTCCCATGGTCAAACCTTGAAAGAGAGTCCTCACTTATTTTTTTTTTTATATTGCTTGTATAGAATACAATGCACAACAGCAGCTGTGTTGCTTGCAGATTCAGCCCTAACAGATCAGGGATTCACTTAAGAAAATAATGTATCTTTTCAATAGGTCTGAGAGCTTTGCACTCTGCAGAGGACAAGTTCCTTGTGTTCTGCATCTCATTTTTGGGGGTAGAAGGGACTGTGAAGGTTACTGCATCATGGAGCTTTTACCTGTTAGAGATGGATTTCCAATGCTGTCTAGTTGCAAGCTTTTGAAGAGACCTCTTCAACAGCTTGCAACTAGACAGTATTGGAAATCCAATTTCAAAATTGTCAATTTTTAAATTCTGTTCTTGAAATATAAAGTCCACCTAGCATGGAATCCTGTGAATACATGTGCTTATATGACTCTTTCTTTCCTCAGGTGATGAACACTTTAATAAGGTAGCATTTTATAGAGTAAAATTTATACCAGATTTTCTGTTAAATTCCTCTGTTTTATAGGAAGCTCAGGATACCATGGCTGATGCCAATAAAGAGTTAAACTATCTGCACTCTAAGTGTGCAGACAGAGAGACTTTAATAGAAACTTTAAAAATGGAACTACAGGATGTACAGCAATGCTGGGAGAAAGAGCAAGTACGTGCCACAGAATCTGAAAATGAAATCCAGAAGCTTACCAGGGCTTACCAGAAGGATATGGAGGTATTACTAGAGACAAGATGACTGTCAAAGAGTCTTTATTTAATCTCAGCTTTATACATTTACATACATCAGATGGTTACTCTTAGTTTTAAGAGATTTATCTCTAAAATATGATTTTAAGATATGTATTTTGAAATATGTGTTTAATATCTACAGGATTTCAGGACATATTGGTTCTCTTTTCTTCTATATCAGAACTAATAGCTTAATCATTCCAGTATTTTGAATTTTTGAAAAACAGACTTTATTTAAAAACCTATGCCTGACAAACAATTCTTTCATTCTTTCAAATTAAAAGTTAGCAGTAATGTTTTACAATTGAAACATCTTATATTGTCATTATCATGTGTTAATTACTTATCCACATGGCAATTGATAGATAGCAAATATGAAATTGAGGTAGTTTTGCATGCGTGCCACAAAACCTAGAAATTCTTACCTTTTTTGTATTAGCTAATTGTGGTGTGCTATGTGTGGGAACGGATCTACAATGTCTTATTTCAGAACTATTATCTCTCTCCTTATATGTATTAACAGATGTTAATTTTGTTGCTTTTTCTGCCCAATAAAGCAGTTCTGTACTAGCAATAGCAATTATATACTTGTAGTTGTTGTGCATATTGAGCTCATTACTGCCACAAATTTGGCTATGGATGCCAACTGAGTAAAAAGGAAACATTCTTTCCACCTCTTTTACAGTCTGGTATTTAAATAGGTTCCACATGAAGCAGCTGGAATTGTTACACACATCAGATAATGATTAAAGTGGAGGAAACTAGAAGTCTGGCTATATTGTAAAGTCAGCATGTCTACAACCCTGTGGTTGCATTCAACACGTGTGAATTGATTTGGGGTCTTGGAATCCTGTTTCTTGCGCCAAATGGATAATTACCATCCTAGTTTTATCACAGCTCAAACATCAAATGTAATGATGGTGGCACACTGGACTTTGCTTGGAGAATTTGTAGATCTGTTAAAAACAAAGTTAAACTAAGCTGAACTACAATTTATTTTTAATTGTCTAAAATACCATGAGATAACTGTGAGAAAATACACCTAAGTGGAATGGAAAGGGCTCAGAAAAATCTTACTTTCCAATCTTGGCCATCCTTATTTTCTTAATGTAAAACCTCAACCAAGACCCATGGAAAATAATGGGAACCTTTGCAATAGTTTACAGACTTTGTCCTTGTGACTTGTGAGGTACACCTTGCTATTGTTTTAATTAAAGTTGCTAAGTTGCATATATGAACTATAAACATTAAGGGTGAAATTTCTATAGCATGCTATCGTTGCTAAAGTTTATTTATACTTGCGACAATTTATTGTATTATTGACTAAAATCAGTGTACATGAATGTGGAATGGTTTGTAGAATTTAACTCGTGAAGCTAAAAGCCTATTTTATCTGGCCATTTAGTGTCATATATAATCCATAAAAAACAATTTTAAAAAGACTTCAGAGTGATAGTTGTATAAATGGTGTGTTGTGCTGCCAAGTCAATCAGAGAATTTTCTGCATGCTCTGCAGTTGTTGTAAGTGGGTGTAGTTAGAGTATAACTGAACATTTACCATAAATAAATAAATTGCATGTACTAATAGCATGGAATTTTTAATCTGTATCAGATAGTCATTGTGATAACAACAGGACTGTTCTGTATTTGTATAAACTATTTATATATTATGTCTGAATAGACACATTTTTTAAAAACTGTTTCCTTACATTTGCTTCAATATGTATGGCTGCAAATAGTAGCAATTGTGGTATCTTGAAAAAGGCTTTTGAATGAGCTGTGGGGGCTTTTTTTCACTTGCACGTAGTTCATATTACTGCCCATGTGATGCATGTTTTTAAATTCTAACACTGTTCAGATACATCATGTAATTCTCCTTTTGTTTCAGGAGAAACTAACCTTCCTTCATAGCTTATACCAGCATTTGATAGCAGGCTGTGTACTTATAAAACAACCAGAAGGCATCCTAGATAGATTCTCTTGGCCTGAGCTTTGTGTAGTCTTGGAGGAGAATGTTGATGCCCTGATCTCAGACCTCAACAGGGCTAATGAGAAGGTAAGTGTCCTTAGGCACCAGCTACCTCTATTAAATTCAGTGACATTTGTCCACATCGCAGTATCATTAAAAAGGACTGACATTCATCTTATTTCAAAAAGAATTTGGATGTTAATAATTCAATACCATTAATTATGGCTTGTCTACAACTCAGTTTGATGCCATTGCTGTGGGCATGTAAATGTGACTGAAGTCTGTATGAAGTCTCTAAGCTCCACTTTCAGTGCAGGACATGCTAATAGTACTAGCCAATATTAGCCACAGGGACCTAATTAAAAGAAAATAAATTAATCTTACTGATGAAGCAATTCAAAGAACTTAGTCATTTACACTAATAAAGCAAGTCTTTATTTTACCATAAAACTGAAACAAAATGCCCTTACTCAAGGAGTATCGTCTTTAAATTATATGTTTATTATTCAGAATTTATTATTTCATTTGATAGAATGACAGTATATTTTTTTTCATTTAATTGTAACTCATGGATTGTAGAATTATGTTCAGTAACACAAATAGAAAATACCTGTTTTTATAGAACATTTCAGTATTTGCTGTAGGGAGGAGCCGTACTTTTCAGGATGTAAGTAAGCTTATGTGGCCATTCTCTTCAGAAATCCCTGCATTTTTAGGAAAGAAAAGATCTCCTTTTAAATAAATCGAAGTGACTCCACAGACTAACATATGACAGTCTTTAGAATTTCAGTTAATTTTCTGGCTCCATTGATTAGATCAGTCCTAAGACTAGTACAGCAACTCCATAACTTGTGTGTATTTACATTTTTTGAGACATAGTAAGGTTCATAATCTTCTTTTGAAGATTTTACATCTTCAGGAGTGACCACTCTTCTGGTCTGAGTAAGATGCTGGACTGGTTTCAGTGAATTGCAGTATGGGACAACAATGTCAAAACTGAATCTAATTTTTTGCTCATTTTGTTGCACAACTCAAGTAAATAATCTGTCATGAAAGACTTTTACTTAGTTTTAATGAATATATTGAAGAAATTTAGATTAGTTTAGATTTTATGCCAGGATTGTCTGAGGTTAAACTGATATGCACAATAAAGTAAAAAGGTGTTTAGAGAAGTAAAAGAATTTCTTTTAAAATGCTTGTCACACAGATATCTCACCTGGAATATGTTTGTAAAAACAAGTCCAATACTATGAAGGAGCTTCAGCAGAGCCAGGAAGATGCTTTTAACAAAATGGCTGAGCAAATGAAAGCACAGGCAAGCTGTTGGCAGAATGAAAAAAAGTATCTAGAAGAGCAGTACTCAGGCCTCCTTGGGGAAGTTCATGCAAGGGCACAGGTATGGTGCTATGAACTTCTGATTTTCTTTTTCTTGTAAATATTTAATGGATTATTTCCGTAGTTTGAGCCAGTAACCATTTTAAGGTAATTTAAAATTAAAAATACCTGCACACTCCATGCTAATATTGACTTAATTTATAATAAGAAATAAATGTCTTTGTTAAAACATTCTAGAAGTGAATTGCCTAATTTGGCTTACAGTTGCTACTGACTGGGGTTTTTTTTGAGAATGTTAAGGCTGTAAGATTGAATTTGCTTGATTTAAGAATTATATAGGGCAGCAGTGATTTTTTCAGTTCATGCTTTGCAAAGACTGTGTAGAGATACAGTAAAATGGTCTCATCTGGGGATAAATTTAGATATATACATTCTGACCCTAAAAACCAATTAGCAGTGGTAGATTTCAACAGTATTTGAGGATGCTGTTATACAGATGATACAGTGAGCAGTGGGTCAAAAGTGTAAAACTGTTGGTACTGAATGTTAGTCAAGTTATTTGCAATTTGAAATGTTCATTATTATTCTATTCCACCATTATTATTCTATTCCACCATTCACCATCTTTTCGATCACATTCATTTACATTTGTTTCAATTAAAAGTGTTGTGATATTGAGGAAATAAGGTATGCCTTGTTATTTATGACTGCCACCTGTGATTACGTCATCTGAAGAATGCTATATTTGATGCAGATTTTAGTCTTGGAAGTCTTTGTGTGTTGAAAAATATATCTATGAAGTATTGTTTTTACAGAGCAATTTATGGTGAGTTTTTAGGATTGAGTTAGTTTTTTTGCTTGATATTTACATTTCATGTTGGATATTGACAAGGCTAAAAACATCACTATGAGTAGAATAAGTGGCATCCAGATTTATATTTGATTTCCTCAGTATCCTGTACTTTAAGGTTATGGCTTCCATATACCAACAAGAAGAATGGTGGAATAAGGAAGCTTAATTTTAATTTTAAAATTTACATTTCCTTCCTAAAGAAATGGTGGACTTACACAATTTAGATTTCTTCCTCCTATGGATGATGGGTCATATCTTTAAAAACTCTAGTGTATTGTGAAAAATAGGTGTTCTGCAGTACTGCACTGTTCTTTGGGATGGTATTAAGCCTCCCAGCCTCTGCAGCTGAATTGTATAGATAGCATGTAAAGCATGTACTGATAATCTGTCTCTTTTGTGGAGTGACATTAGACATTTTTTTGGAAAAAACCTCATCTGTCAGCTTGCTGTACAGGACTACTGAATCGCTAAAAGGGGAATATTTTCCCTTAGAAAACATCTGGGCATGTTTTCTAACACAGGCTTTGTAATGTTGGAGTGCAAGCTGGTAGTTTTGTAATCTAGGTAGTGCAATGTCTGTATACACTTAGTTGATTCGACAATCTCTTTTCCATCTTGTGTTCCAGTTTTCCTTCCTTACTATTAAGTGTCAAGCTCTCAAGAAGACAGTCTAATTTCTTCTTGATTTCTAATTTGTGAATGACTTTCAATTTGCAAATTCCAAATTAAACCTTTCCTTTCCTGGCATCCATAGAGTCCATAAATGTCTATTGTTAGGGCTGTCCTAGTCCTGATCGCCCATTTTTCCTGGCTTAACTGTATTTTACCTATTGCATTTTGAGCCAGTTAGCCATATTTGTCTGCAAGATCAGTGCTTTGTTCGATCAGAGTTGTACAGGCAGAATAATATCATAGCCTTATTTCCAAAGGAAACAACGGAAAATATGCCACAAGTTACAGAATATCTTCAAAGGGTCTTTAAGATTTACTGATTGCCAGCGATTACATAAAGATGCAGAATGCAATATTTAAATTTAATTATTTTAGCAACCTTTTTTTCATTAAGTTTTCTATAAAACATATAATCACTTCAAGTGGAATATAATTTGCCAGTATTTCATTGTACAGCTGGGGGTCTCCTCACTCTAGGACACTTATTCTAGCACTTCAAGGAAACTAGCAATTTGCTACATTTTCCGTCCAAAGATCTGAGTGTTATTTACAAGCACTTTAGTGAAACAACCCCTTGTAGGTTTTAATTCCATTCTGAAAAAGCAAGATGAGTGATTTTTGCAATCCTGCACCAACCTAATGATATATCATAGGATGCTTCCTTTTATTTGCAGCTTTGTCTTCAACCGGTGTTCCATGACTACTTCTAGATATTTTCTCCTCAGAGGTCCTGTGTTGAGACTTCTTTAGTTTTTCAAATTGTTGACATGTCTGTGAAAGCAAACCATAGAGTGTCAATTCACACTCTCAGGAGTTAACAGAGAGCTCTAATTGCACAGCAGTATAAGCAATGTATCTTGAAAATTATTATTTTACTTTATTAGAACTGCAGTAGATAGGGCTTTTTAGAATGGTCTCCTTACAATTAAAATGCTGCAAAATCTGGAGGTTTTAGTGGCAGTGACACCTGCTACTGCTTCTGTCCCTAACCATGGTCCCTGTTCATGGTCCCTGGTTCCACAATAGGATCTATGAATGTTAATAGGTACTACTTCACAGCTGGTACTGTAGGTCAGATGGATGATGTAATCAGAAACAGTTTTACTGTTTTTCTAAAGGACAGAAATTCCCAGAGTAGCCTTATCACAGATCAGCAATAAACAAGCCACTCTTAGATACAACTCTTTGTCAGTGGTCTCCATGCTTGGAGAGTCAATGGAGCTTAAAATGCATATACTTTTTCTTTGCCTTTTGTTGCAGGAGTCTAGTCCTCTTGATTTGATAGTGTGCCATTTGGAAAATGTTACTATGCCTGTTCTTTGTGCCTCACACAAATTATTTATTATTTATAGTCTCATAGGAAATTTCTTCTGAATTTTAACTACCAGTTGTTTGTTTAATATATAGATATTTATTAATCTGTCCCCATTTTCTGTGGCAACTGCTTAAAATAGAAGGGTTTTGCTCTGATATGCAGAAACATATTGTAAGAGAAAAATACTGTAACTACTTTAAAATGTCAATTTCAACAGAAAAATCAAAGGTTTGCTAAGCAGGAAAAGGAAAAAGTCCCCTGGGAAGAAAAAAAAAGTGTTGTTTTTTCTTTTTCCTTTGTTGGAGTCCTTTTACACCAAGGCAGGTGAATTAGATAAAGGATGGGATACATTGCAATTATATGAAAAATCACTATAATCGGTAAAAAGAAAGGAAGAGAAATGTGTGCAAATGTACTGGTTCTGACCTACCAGGTGTCTTTGTCTTTGGTAGGCATGTCTGGCCCATGTACATAAAACACAGCAAAGGGAGGACAGGACAGTTGATGTTGTTTATAGGCATATCTGTTTATATATATATATATATATATATATATATATATATATATATTAATAAAACAGCTGAACTACACAAATCACTGACTCACAGAATCACAGAACAGTTTTTGGCCATTGCTCCTCATCCAGCATCAGTGCTGGATCACTCCACTGAAAGAAGTCTGGCACCATTCTCCTGACCCCTGCCTTTGAGATATTTTTGTGTGTTGATGAGATCTCTTCTCAGACTTCTCCAGCCCAAACAGTCCCAACTCCCAGAGTCTCTCCTCATGAGAGAGAAGCTCCAGGCCCCTGACCATCCTTGTGGCTCTCCACTGGACCCTCTCCAGTAGCTCCTGGTCTCTCTCGTGCTGAGGAGCCCAGAACTGGACACAGCACTCCGGCTGTGGCCTCACCAGGGCTGAGCAGAGGGGGAGGATCACCTCCCTCGACCTGCTGGCCACACTCTTCCCAGGGCACCCCAGGATGACATTGGCCCTCCTGGCCATGGGGGCACTGATGGCTCATGGACAGCTTGTGATCCACCAGGAGTCCCAGGTCCTTTTCCACAGAGCTGCTCTGTAGGAGGTCAGCCCCAGCCTGTGCTGGCACTTGGGGCTGTTCCTGCCCAGGTGCCAGACCTGGCACTTGCCCTTGTTGAGCCTCATCAGGTTTCTCTCTGCCCAACCCTCCAGCTGATCAAGGTCCCACTGAATGGCAGCAGAGCTTTCAGGTGGATCAGCCACTGCCCCCAATTTGGTGTCACCAGCAAACCTGCTGAGGGTGCATTTGATCCCTTCCTCCAGGTCACTGATAAACAAATTCAATGAGATTAGATCCTTGGGAGCACTGCAGGCCTCCAGCTGGGTTCTGGTCCACTGATCGTATTTTTTGGGGAGTGGGGAAGGGAACTCTGATATACATTCTGCATATCCCCTTTTCAGTGCCTCTTCTTGGAGGAGATTCTGGGGGCTATGTTTCCACCACTGATGTGAATTATCTTAAAAAAAAAAACTTTCTAGCACTTGCAGCCTATTGCAGCAGACATTGTTTTATGTTTTAGTGTCTGGCAGGTTCCACATCAACCAGAGATTTGAAAATCATTATTCCATGTGGATTTTGTGCTCCCCTATTAGGGCAGTGTCTGTACAAACCCACTAAGCTATGCAATTGTCACTTCTTGATTCACCTCAAGGTCCATTTATCTAACCCACATTTCCTGAGCTTACCTGCAAGGATGTTGTGGGAGACAATATATATGAGGTTGCCTCTCAGTCATTTCTTCTTGAGGCTGAACAGTCCCAGCTCCTTCATTCTATTAAAAAAGATGCTCCAGTCCCTTTGTCACCTTCTGTTGGACCTATGCTAGGACCTCCCTGTCTCTCTTGTAATGAGGAGCCCAGAACTGGAGAAAGCACTCGCCTCACTAAGGTTGAGTAGAGGAGCAGGATCACCTCCCTTGTCCTTGACATGCTTGACCACATTTAATTCCAGATGCACCTTGACCTTCCCTGTCTTATTTCTACTTACTCTGACAACCTGTTCATCTTGATTCTAAGTGGCCTGACCCTTTTCCCATCTCCTGCCTGGGTAATGACACTTCTTCATTTGATCACACAAGTCTGTTACCCCCTTTGTCTGACTTCTTGTGCGTTGGGATGTTTGTTCTTGAGCCTTGAGAAACTTATCCTTGAACAACTACCAACTCTATTGCAGCTCTCTTCCCTTAAGGGGCTCTTTCTGTTGGATTCTTCCAAGAAGATCCCCAAAGAGGCTAAAGTTAGCTCTCCTGAAGTCCTTGATTATCATTTTACTTGCTTCCTCGTGCCCTGATGCTGAAGTTCCCAGCCTTCACGTCCCAATAAGGTCTTCACTGTTAGTGTGAGGTCAAGCAGCACAATTTTCCTATCTGTAGGAAAGTAGGAAGTTGTCATCACTGCTCCTCAAGAGCTTCCTGGGCTGTTTGTGTTTCATGGTGCTGATTCTGCAGCAGATGTCAGGGTAGTTAAAGTCCTCCAGAAAAAACAGTGTCTGTGAATCTAAGGCTGCTTTGTGCTGCCTGTAGAAGATTTCATCCACCTTCTCCTGCTGCTCAGGTGGCCTGCAGTGAACACCCACAAGTGTCACCCCTACTGATCTGCCTTTTTATCCTGACCCATAAACTCTTGACTCACTCACCATCTACCCCAAGATAGAGATGTATACATTCCAGGTGTTGCCTCAAGAGAGGCAACTCCACCACCTCACGTTCTTGGTCTGCCTCTCCTAAATAGCATTTCCTTTATTACAGCATTCCCGTCATGTGAGTTCTCCCACCACATCTGTAATTGCAATGGTCAGAGTCCTTTGACAGCACACAGATCTCTAGTTCCTCCTGTTTGTTCCCCATTTTGTGTGCATTGATGTACAGGCACTCCATGGAAGTATTTGATTGTGTCAATATAACCCAGTGGGAGTGCATAGTCTGTCTTCTGGTTACGTCTTTGGATGCATGTACCCTCAGGAAGCATCCCCTCCTAAGCATCCTTTTGCTGCTTATGTGATCACTGTACTTCTCACCTTCCCACACCTTTTCTCTGTCGAGCCTCGCCTTGTCCCTGTCCCCCTTTAAATCCAGTTTTAGGCTCTTTTCAGTGAACCCTGCTAAGTTCCTTTTCCTTCTCTGAGATAGAAGGATCTCATTTGTTGTCAGCAGACTCAGTATCATATAAGCTGACCCATGATCAAAACCCCACAAATTCTGATGGTAACACCACCCTTGTGTTCCTTTGAAGCCATGTGTTCCTCTGGAATTTTCCTGGCTTTTGCCCCATCATTCCCTGCAGCTAGAAGGACAGAAAAGAACACAGCTTGTGCTCCAGATCCCTTGACCAGTTATCCCAAGGCCCTGAAGTGAGGCCCTTGATCACTCACAGCCTTTTTATTGGGACTTTGTTGCTACCCACCTGGTAAACAGGTAATGGGGTAGTGATCAGTCATCAGTTTCTTGGTGATATCTCTTATCTGGGCTGCATGGAGGCAACATACTTCTGTATAGGTTAATTCTGGTTGGAATATTTGGCTCTTAATTTCTCTAAAAAAGGAATCACTACTGTCGTTCTTTTTTTTCTTAATTGATGAGGTCAGGGTGTAGGGGGTAAGCTGCCCTGTCCTAGACAATTGGTCCACCCTAGATGGACTTGCAGCCACATGCTTATTTCCCTGATTCTGAGATTTTAGGGGCCCATACCTGTTGTATAAGGGCACCTGGGAAGTTTCTACTCACCTCTGTCTCTAAGGTCCCGTGCTACCTGGTGGTGAGAGGGTGGGGGATTCATGGCTTCATGTGAAGTGCACAGTGGGTGCATTTGTCTGAGATGTGGTAGAATGTGGCTCCACCACTCGGTCTCTTCCTCAGACTCCCTAATTCTTCTTAGTTTTTCTACTTTGTCTCTCAGCTCCAGCATTAGGCTTTGTAAGTCATCCATCCGATCACAACTCACACAGCTGTTGTCTCTGCTGCCCTGAGAGCAGGTTCCATCATTCCCTGCAGCCTGAGACCCAGACTCTTGCATGGTTTCTTGGACACTCTGTCTGGGTTGCTCCATCCTTTCTGGTGTGCACAGAGGAAGTAACTTTTGTCCAAACAAACACCACACCTCAGCTGCGAGTGAAGATCACCAACTGAGCTAAGTGCGTGAGTTGTCAGTGCCCCAGTGCCCTTCTTGCTTGCCCTGTGAGTGCAAACAGTGTGATGGTGCCCTGGCTCATGTTTCATGCTGTTTGCCCTCTCTGTTCATTGTGTTCCTTCTTGCTTGCCCTCCCTGGGGGCAGCTTTAGTACATGTGGGGGTGGGCCCTGTCTCTTCTACTGCCATCTATACTCAGCTCTCCAAAAGAAAAAAACATTTTGAAGTCTCTGTGTATATTTCTAGTTTTCAGTTCTATTTCCATGCCAGAATAAAGGCTAAGGGTGTAGAAAGATGTAGGATAAAATAGTTTTCCTAGTAGCACCTGATATTTTGTTAAGGTTTCTTGGAACTGATGAAGCTCTGCAACCCAGTGAGGTGCCCCTCAAATCTCAAACACCAAAGGAAACCAGCTTGCCAATGTTTAGGAAGAAAAGTCTGTGTTTATTTCAAGAACCGTGCTTTCAAGCTTTAAAGAAAACTCTAGAAACAGTATCTGGTGTAGCAAAAGAAATTATTAGCCAGTAAAAGAAAGGTCTATTTTCTTGAAATAGTTACATTTCTGAAGTCAGAGGTTGTCTTATTTACTTTTGCATATTACTATATCACAAAAAGCATTAAAGAAGCACTTTAATTAGCAAGAGCAGTGAATGTTGGTATTGCTATCCAACAGCCCTGTAGGGATCACAGTTTGTTTACTTTGATATTGGCCTTTCACCTGTGATGGCCAGAAACCATAGGTTGTTTTCTAAATTTGGCTTACCTTTTCAGTTCCTTCCAGCCATGCTATCAGGGTTTTTATCTATAAAAATCAAACATTGTAAATAATGCAGTAGCACTGAAAGTATTGTTCATGTTCTTACTTTATTTCAGCATAGTAAAGTGACATATGTAGCCTGTAAATTGCATTTTGAAATGAAATCATTTAGTGGCCTCTATTTTTGTATCACTTGAAGTATTTTAATAGCATTACAAATTCTTTCCCTTCCAAAATATTATAAAATATTTATTTGGTCAAAGACATTTTGAACTGACTAGAGTATATGTCTATAGAAGTGTGGAATCTTCTATTTTCATTCTAGGGATAGCTGTGTATATTATTTCTGGTTTTTGCTTGAATGGAGGAGGTAAAAGAAACTAGGGTGCCTTGCTCAGCACTAGTTTGGGACCTGTACCAAATAGAATGAAGGAGGATATGGCTGGATAATACCAGTTTCCTTCTTTTTAGACCACTGCTACAGGAATACTGTCACTCTATGTTCAACAAAATTGTCTGTAGCTCTAGGAGAGGTATCTGAAACTTAGCAAAATCCTCAGTTTTTGTCATCATATGAATTTGTAATTCCATTAATGTTTGCTATTTTGTGACCATGTATTGTAGCTGAAGCATTAGCATTTAACTTGAGCTTGTACATTCTTTGTCAACAGTGCCTAAAATTCATTATCTCCCTATACCAGTGGAGTCTGTTTAAATGTAGTCACTGTTTCAATCACAGTATACTCTTAGGCATCAAGAACCCAGTTTAAGTCTCTGAGGTCACTTAGAGCTCTCACCATAGTGTCTTAATTCTAGTACTGCAGTCTGCATCCTCTGACTGTAGTCCTGGCATTTCCTGACTTGTTACCATTTTCATTTCTCTATATCAGCTTGCTCTTTTAAATCTCCCTCTTTCCCTGTTTCAGGGCATTTAGAGAAAAAAAAATGTTCTGCAACTTAAAAAAATCTATTATGTCATTAGGCAAAATAAAAACATCTGTATTACACTGTTCTTTTGAAAACTTAGTTCTGTATGAGAACTAATTAATCTGTGAATATATAAGTAGGGGGTTGATTACAAAGTAATTAAGAGATCACCTTTACTTCCCCTTTTCCAGCTGCTGCCAATCTGTCTATGTTTATGTTCCAGAGCCTTCCTTATTTTTTTCCTCACCCTTATACTAATTTTATTTCTTCTTTGTAGAGCAATAGTCTTTCTGAAATTGGAGCATGTGATTGCTTACTAAGCAATTGTTGTTAAGTCAACTGATAAACTGCATTGTGGACAACTAGGTGCAGGCTATTGGAGTAGTAGGGGTTATCATCAGGAGCCAGGAATCCATTTGTAACTGAGGACTTTGTTACTTACTGCGTTAGTAAGTAACTTACTATGTTGAAAGTAACATAGTTTGTTACTTTCTTTGTTCTCATGTATCTTGTTGTTTAACTGTTTATTAGGAGATAGTTTTATCTTCATTACTAATAATATTTGTTCATTTTGTGCATTACTTGAATGTGAAGAAGAAAGAAGGTATTTTCTTTTATCTTTTGTCTAGGTAAAAATGATTTTGTTAAGTAGAAAAACTTTTTGTAAATATTTCTTCCGGTTTTGTTTGTTATTTTTTTTTCTCTGATCCCAGGAATACCAAGAAGCAGCAGAGAAAAATAAGGAAAAAAATTATGTACTTGAAAAAAGTCAAGAGAAATTGGCTCTTGAAAACACTTCAGTGAAAAAGATGTTAACACAATTTCAGAAGGAGCATTCCTCACTCCTGGCAGGCTGTGCACTATTAGCAGGTGCCCTGTATCCTCTGTATGGCCGATTGTGTGCTATGTCTTCCCAAAGAGACCTTCTCCAGCATCAGGTGAACATATATGAATTAGTGAACAAGAAGATTAGGACCCTAGTTCATGCTCTCTCTGATGATAAGGAAAACAATCAAGATGAAGCAAAACAAAAGAAAAGAAAATCACAGAGTCTGATTTATGTATTCCGAAGAGCTGTGATTGCAGTTTTGGCAGCCAACAGACTAAAGGTTTTAGCACAGTCTTCTAGCTCCCTCTTCACCTGGACAAATGGCTTAAAAGAAGGCATTGGAATTCCAATTTGTGTAGGAGAATCCAAAGGCAAGCGTAATCTGTTAAGTAAGCTGATTTTTTTCTTCTTTGATAAATGTTGTATCAAAAGACATGGCTAGTGAATAACATGTAGTAATATTATTTATAATAGAGTGTAAATACAAATTTAATGCCATTTTTAACAAATGTAATTTCTAAATTTGTAACTTTTAGATAACTTGATAAATGTAATTTCCCCTAAAAGGAAATGCTTAGTCTGTTTAGCAAGACAGGTAAAGGTGCAACTACACACGTGAGCCCCATTGTTTTGCTATCCTCAATATTTGCATTGTAGATTTCAGAACTAGGTGCTACTGGATCTGCTCTATGTGATAAATTTCTTGAAATGTTCCTACATTATTTGCCACCAACATTATTTTTTGAGAAGGTGTATTCTCTTATTTTATTAAAAACTTGCAGTACTTATTTCTACTCAAAAATGTAAAAAAGTTTCTTACTGATTCAGGTAAAATATTAATGTAAGATTTCTGGATTTCCTTTAGTGGAAATACATAGTCCTCTTAGTCCCTTTCTGTTACCTTTCTGTTACCAAACCAGCTTATGCCTCCCTCTACAAGGAAAAATGGTATAAAAAATGCTTTCCAAACTAGAAGGTTAATCAACTTTTCTGGTTTAGTGCCAGTGGAAGCATATTAAATACAGTCTAAATTGTCCTGAAAATAGTCTGTGGCTTATGTAGTTCTAGCTTTCATCAACTTCTGAAAAAGAAAGTAGTGTGCCTCATCTAAGTTATTCAGTTATATTGGTAACTGCAATTCTATTCCATAGGTTGTGAAGAGGAAGAGCTTGACTGTGTGGAAGCACTCAGCTGGTTTGCTAGTTCCAACCTCCTTGCTGCAATAATCAGTTCTGTCACTGAATTGCAGGATGTTGTTAACAAACCAGGTAATTTTAAAAGTATATTATTATAATTGTAGATTTAAAAAATAATCAAGGTGGTTACATCATCTCAATTTTTAGGATTTATTTAAACTATTCTGGATCAAATCTCCTGAGATTGATATTGATGGAACAGATTGAATTTTCTTTAATTGGTGAAGTGATACTTTATCCTTTTGGTATATAGAGTCATAGGAACAGAAGGCTGGAGAGTTCTTTTAGAAAGCATATATACCATTCTGCCTGTTTGATTGTGAGATATTAAAAATAATCTACACCACAGAGATAGATATTTGGCTAACCTGTTTTTAAAAGCTTAGCCTGAAAAATAGGCTAAGCTTTGAAATTAAGTAACTCTTACAAGGTTTCTAGTTATCTTCTTCATCTGGTTTAATATTAAAGAAGTGTTTTCCTCTGAGCTCAACCTGATATTTTTCCATAGAGAAAATTTATGTAATTTTGTTTTTATTTGATTTGTGTATTTCTTAAGTGCAAGGTCTAAAACTGGTGCATCTTTGACTTGGGACATTACAGCTGCTGACTGAAAGGAAATAATTTCCTACTGTGTTTTATATAATATGAATTTAGTAGTTCCAAATCTGGAAAACAGTGAATTTCATGGATAATATTTTTGTGTGTTTTACTTGTTATCTTACAGTTTTGCAGAGAGAAATAAAATGCTTTCAGTTTATACAATGCATAGCAGTCCTTATTTTATGTTTCTGCAGTCTTCCCTCTCTAAGTTTGTGTTTAATTAGGTTTGTGTCTAGATTTCCTAATTTTCTCAGTCTCTGCTTGTATAGAATTCTCCTATGCCTATGAAAAATTGTAGTGTCAGTCTCTGGAAATATCACCTCATGATTCCCAGCTGTTACCTATTTTCCTTAATTTATTTGCAGCGAGAACTGATGTAAGATTTTGCTTGGTTCTCTGCTCTGCTGCCATCCTTAGTTCTTTAGTAACTTGTAGTTTTAAAATCCAACACTTCTGTCACAGAATAAAGTATGTTTAAGGAGGGATAATTTATATGAGTAAACAGAAGTAGCAGGACAGGGATAAGATGCTTCATTTTCCAGAAGCTTAAATAGCAAACCAATACCAGAAGACATTGAAACTAAAGTGTTTTGATTCAGTTTCAGAAGCTCTCTGCTTTGGTCATCCTGTTTTCAGTAACTAAATTTATATACTTACAAAGCAAAGTTTGAACTGTATTTTGGAATATTTACAGGGTTTATACTGCAAGTGTTCCTGTGCGCAGAGTAGGAATAGCAAATTGAAGATGAATTGAGAGAAATGCAGCAGCAGTATGGATCTGCTGAAGCAACTGGTTAAAATACCCTAAACATCATGATATTTTGGCAGTTTGAAGTATATGAGAATTCTGCTGGTCTCTATTTACTAGGTATCTCTGCACTCAACACAGGCTTGATTTTGAGAATTAGGAAGAAGCATGCTGGGAATGTTATGGCCACAGTCAGTTTGGTGATTCTTTCATATCTTCTCTCTATTTAAGTAATTTCCACAGAAACTCAAGGTCTAACTGCTCATGTATTACTTGGAATTCTATTGCTCATGAAATCAAGTCTCCTAAGAATCTTTGGTTCAAAAAATAGTAATAAATAATTTAAAGTTTGATATTAAATTTCTGGAAATGTTAAAGTAATTAGGCTGTGAAGGAATATATTTGAAAGATTCCAAACTTAGAAAATTACATTATGTTCTATAAGTAATATTTTAAGTAGGACTTAAACCTTCAAACTGACTTCACTTATGCTAGATTTCTTAAAAAATTGTAAATAGGCAATCCTTTCATATCTTTAAATAATAGTGGTTCCAGATTAGACTATACATCACAGGAGACAGTGCTACAAGAAGGTGCTGTCTGGATCATCAAGATGGAATGATTCATTGTCTTAGAAATTATGTTTAAAATGGCTAGGTTCTGGGGAACCATTTGAGGCAGCTGAAAAATCCAGCCAAACTCAGATGACACTGGAACTTTTGGATCTGTACACTCTGATTTGAGGCACATTTTTCAATCTTTTAAATAAGTGGTTTTGGTTTGACATTGATGATCGTTTCCCTACATACTGTTAGTTAGTTTGGGTCTCATTCCAGCATGTTTTGGAATGATCTCTTTCCTTCAGTTTCAATGGAAGTTCATTGCAGTGCTGGAGTTTTTTAGTTTGTTTTGGGTTTTTCTGTAAGGTTAGATTTTGAATTTATTTGAACAAAATCTGTACTATCATAAACCAGAGACAGTAACAGCCAATGTTTTCCATACAAATTTCACAAATTGTTAAATTTGTATGGAAAACATTGGCTGTTACTGTTAAATTGTGAAATTTGTGAAATTTAAAACTTTAAAAGTTTGACGTGAACATTTTAGTCTTGCATAGTACAAAGTTAATCCTGCTGACTGGTGTTCAATTTCACCAAAACAGAATAAACAAGAATTGTTTTTTCATCTTTCAGCAAAATAATATTTTACTTTTTTTTTTTTACATTTGCTTAATGTAAGACTTAATTGTTTTTTGTCTTAAATCTGTATTTGTGTTAACAATTTAGACACATAAAGTACATAAATTAATACATAATTTAATTTTTATTGTAATTCTTTCATCCTTCATGGCAGGTACTTATTATATATATACTTAAACAGTCTATTCTCCTCTCAGTTATTATAGATACAGTTCCTTGTGGAACTGATTTATGTTTTCATTTAGTCTTTCAAAGCAATCAGTAACTTACTTCAAAATATTTCTGTCTATTTAGTCAAAGCTACTCTTCATAAAAATAATGTAGGGCATGACTATTTATCGATAGTCCAAGAAAATGTCTTAAGTTGTTGATGTTGAACTATACTGGTTAAGAGGAGTGTTTGTTGGGAAGTGGAATGATCATTTGAAAATGCTACAACATATTTGTCTGAATTATTATTTTAAATAATAATTATTTTAAATTTACTTTTGATACAGTTAAACATGAGATTCTAGGTGTAGGGAAAGGGGCTGCCATGCTAGGTACAGTACATATAGAGAAACAATATTTGCTTCTGTCAGGCAAACAATCTCATAACCTGAGATAGCAAGTGGAAATACTGGGAAAAGTGAAGGAACAGTAGCTCATTAAGCTCCTTTATTCTATATATACCAAAAATCATGGCAAAGGACAGTTTTTGAGAAGGTTTTGGTGTCATCTTACATGGAAGGCCACAAAAATGTTCTAGTTTTAATTTTACATTAATTTAACTAATTGTTCAACTAGTGAATGCATTCTGACTGGAGAATTGAAATAGCAGTTTTTTCTGGGTATGAAAAGAATATATTTTTTTTTATTGCAAAGGATGTTTAGTTATTTGAAGTGCAAGATAAAAATGCCTCATAATATTTTTAACTAAAATGGTGCTATCTTAGTCATGAAGAAAAGACAAATCTACTAGTCACGGAGCTTATGGAGAGTTAATCATTGGAGTGGTGCTATTTCAAAACCAAGCAAGCAAATGGCTTTGAAAATAAAATATTTGATTTTATCATGTGCTTTTTTTTTGTTATTGCTTACAGATAAATCTCAACCTCACATTTAAATTACTTCTTTACAATGAGAATTGTAATAAAAATATATCAATAATCAAGTTCTGTTTGCTTTGTATCTCTGGCTTTTTCCTTCACAGTCTATAAACAGAAATTCTTTAACTTAAGCCAGGGTTATTTTTTTTCTGTTTATACTCTTAAGTAAATATTTTAGTTCACTGCAGCAACAGGAGATCTGCTGTACTACTGAATGTAAATAAGCTCTTCTATGCTTGTCATCTTGCACTGATAGTATCATAAGACAAGTAATGACAGATTAAGACCTGCCTAGCAGAGGGAAAACTAAATTACAAGACTTTTATTAAGGCATAAATAAACCTATTAACTGTTATCTGGAATACCAATTAGTGGAAGGAGCACTGACAATTTTATTTATCAACATTAAACACAATTATTAATTACAGACCTGACGAATCTAGCAGTAAGCAGGACATGTTGGGTGTGCTGGGGCCTTAAGTCCATTATATGAGAAGGATGATTACCAAAATCCTGTGGGAAAATACGTAATTGTAGCTGTAAAATTTTAATTGCCTTGGAATAAGGTAAATTATATTCTCTTGTCTCAGAATATAAATAGTATGGCATTAAGGTACCAAGCCTCACTAATTTTGAACAGCAAATGATTTAGACATCTGTAGAGGGGAGGGAGGAGAAATAGGAAACCCTCAGAAATTTGCATTGTAAATATTACAGAAAGTGTTTTACCGTGTGCTATCACTTCTGACTTACTTGATCTGACTTCCATTTGCTTGCATCCGTCTTGTATGTTTACTGAATTACAAAATTAGAACACTAAAGAAAGCCTTAAAAAGTATGGCATTGGAGAACATGGTAACAACTGGACAAATAGTCTGTGACAAGTCCTATTCTTTAGAATCTTATTCTACTCTCCCATTTGTAAATTGATAGGAGTAGAATTTTCATTGCTAAATACACAATTTATCTTTAAGTCTCTTTCTGAGATATTCCTTTGAACTCAGTCTTCCAGTCCTTAATGGAAAATTTCTATTGAGTATCTTAGAGATGTTGTTTGTTGTGTTTTCTTTCGCTGAAAGAAACCAGAGCTAAAAACGTACTTGATGATTTTTTTCTTTGTTTTGGTTTGGGTTTTGTTGTTGTAGGGTGTTTTTGTTTGACTATTTGGGGGTTTTGTTTGTCTTTGTTTTTGTTTTTTTTTTTTTTTTAAGGTACAAAGTCCTGGGTTTCTGGAAAGTTACTGTTAAGTGCAGCCAGGAATTCGTTTTCAAAACTTATGGACAAGCTGAGTGTTATAATGGAGACGGTTCCATTAGACCGCAGCAAGTACATTACTTATCTGGAGAAAGACTCCTTGGTACACAGCCTGGCTCATGGACTTAATAAAATAAATACCCAGGCCCTGGAAGCTGGATTGTGTGACAGAGTATCCAGTATGGTATGCGTAATTATAGTCCTACTTTGTGTAAGCAGTAGGTTCATGGCCTAAGTGTTAGGATGAAGCTCTCTTGATAGTACCATTAATTTTGTTTTGGTTTATGAGACTGTTACATTGAAGTCAACTATGTCGACATCAAATTCCCAACACCCAGAAGCGTTAGAGCATGAATATGTTTTTTTGTTTATGTAAAAGAATTTTAGGAAGAGATTTGATGTATCCAAGAAAAAGGGTTTTTAAGGTTCTTTTAAAATAGTATTGCTTTGTAGGATCTAACTTGCTTTTGGCTTCAACTAAATGTAATGGAGTTGTCTTTTTGTTGTGGTTTTTTTTTTTTTTCCTAATGCTTTGTGTCCTATCTTTCAGTAAAGATAGCCTTCTACCCTATAATCAGAGGGAATGGAGAAAGCTTCTGAAATAATTGGTCTTTTATTTTTGGTCTTTTATTGTGGGCCTTACATTAAAATAGCACTTCCTTGAAAACAGAATTTTCAGTTACCCTCAAGAGTATGAAGGTGAAACAGATTCACTTTTTTGCACTCTTGTGCACCTTAGAGATGGTGGACAAAATGAGAGCTTTGTTTAGTTTGCTTGGGTACTACATGTGACTCTTTTATTGATAAAGTAGCTCACGTTAGAGCACATAAATTTGTTTCTGATTGTTAACAGAAAAACATAGAGTCCTTGCAAAAGCAAATATTTGAATTTACCCAAAGACTTCATACAGCAGAAGTGGAACGTCGCTCACTGCGCCTAAGACTTGCAGAATTCAAATTGAACTTCAGTGAGATAAAAAAAGAAGCAGACAAAGCACAGAGGCTGCAAGAGCAATTAAATATGCTTAAGCAAGTAAGTATAGTTGATTTAGAGGTGACTGTTTATAAGACATGTTTTTGTGTGTTCTTTTGAAAAATAAGTATAAAATCATTCTAATATTAAAAGAATTTTCCGGAAGATTTGTGTTTTAAGTTTCACTAAACTAGAAGTCAGATGTGTTTAGAAAGGCTTCCCTTCCCTGAGAATTTCTTTTTGATTTGTAGAATGAGGTGCTCTTGTAAATTATTTGTTTGGTCTTCAGCAACCAGGTTTTCTTCTGTATGTTGAAAATGTTGATGTGATTTATATACCCAAAAAGCATTTATAGATCTCACTTCAGCAGATTAAAGTCAGCTGCCATGAGGGTATTGAATAAGTGTGTTCATGAGAACTTCAAGAAGTATAAACTCTGTGTGGATATTGCTGAATATTATGATAGACATCTACTGTATCTTTGATGCTGGGTTATGCCCTGAGCTAGTCAATGCAAATTTTAGTGTGGCTGTTCCTCTGAAGGACTAAGTTTATGGAAGGGGGAGAAAGGCCCTCTTCTACATTCCTGCTAGCAAATATATGCACCAAATTCCTGTTACTACTAGCTGTCGCTAATTGATTTACTTACACACTATGCATTCTCTAGCTTGTAAATAGCATTGTCCGACATAAACAAGAAGACACAACAAAAAGGTTCCTTAACTGCTTGAAACCACAGTATTGCGACTAATGGATGTGGTGATGGAGGGATGATGCTATTTGGTGCGTTCTCAGTTAGAACCCTGTCATATGTACAGAACTGTGCCAGCAGCCCTTGGAGGGGAAGAAACTTGTCTTGCTTTAGCATGCTGGAGGTTCACTAAGCACCTTTCCTGCTAGGCTTATTTCTTGTAGGTTGCATTCAGAATTGAACATATGTTTGAACTATATGAGATAGTGAGTGGTTAAGAATTCTCATATGTAGTCAACAGGTACACTGTACAACTAAAACAGCTGTGGCCCAGAAAAAGCAGTGTTTTCTGTAGCTGTGACCTGATACTGAAGCCTAGTTGTAGCCTAGTTGTCAGCATGTCCCAATCAAGATATTTAACAGATGGTGTCAAATCCATTCTTTTTCCTGTTCCTAGCTGGTAAAACATTGGGGTCTTAAACAGACAAAATTATATGTGCTTATCTTTAGTTTTCCTCATACTGCTCACAGTACTGCTCATACTGCTCATTATTGCTTACAGTTCTGAGAAAATTGGAAGAAATTATCACAGTTTAGATTGCCATTCAAATGTTGACAATTATTTTCCTTGAATAACTCTTTTGCCTTTCTGGAACACATTTTGAAAGGAAGAAAGAGTTCAGGAAGACCTTTACAAGGATTAACAAGATATGCACTAAAATGTGGGAAATTGATCTGCATATTTCCTTCTAAATACTGTTTTTTAGAAATCTAGGGTGTTAGTTTGAATAGAATAGCAAATGCATACTGTTTACTGTAGCCTGAATGCTGTTTTGAAAAAATACAGTGAATAAAGCTGTCTGGCCATGTCATTGCTTGGTGGTCTGTCTTTGAGTTAAAAAACCTAAATAAATAATAACCTTTAGCATACTTTTGTTTTAGAATTTAATATGCTCCCAAGTGGAACTTGGGAAGTCAAGTATGTAAACAGGTAAGTATAGTTACATAATAAAACACAATTTATTTTTCTTATCAGAAATTAATCACCCATGAGAGGTTTGAAAGTGTATGTGAAGAATTAAGTAATGCATTACATCGGGAGCATCAGGCACAATTGCTTTTGAATGAACAAGCACAACAGTTACAGAAGTTAAATAATAAACTAGAATGGCAATCCAGTGAAGAAGCAGATAAAACCCAAGTCTTAAGTGAATCTGTAAAGGTAAGATGATTATTGCTCTTAATTAGGCACCTGAAGTTTATTTTTTGGTGAATAAGCCAAATGTCATAGTTCTTGTGCAAATAAAATGTAAATGCACACATACTACATACCCATTGAAATTTTAGGGTTCTCAGAAACACTTTCAAGATTCTTCAAGGTATAACATCACTTTTCTGCTCTTGAAACTGGGTGGTGTACAGTAATACGTATGAAGTGTCTGAAATTTGTAGGGGACATAAGTGACAGATCTAGCTGTCACAAGGTGTTTGCAATTTATAGAAAAATAAATTAAAAAGTAAAGGGATACTTTGATTTTTGATAGAGGCCACAATAATATTTTAAAACCTGGATTGTCTTTTTCATGAATATAATCTTAGGATGGAGAATATGTTTGTCAGTTTGGAATATGCAAGGTGACTATAGAGAGAAATCCTTTTTTCATCAGAATTTAGAATTTTCTCTAGACTTAATGAGTAATGAGGGAAAAGATGATGTTATCAGAATCTCTGATGACAAACAAAGGAACAGAGGGAGTATTACAGGTTTGAAACCAGGTGAGTATCTAACATGGGTTGAGAGAAAACTTTGTGATGGCAAGTCAGTAATGGGTGGTGACCTGAGCTTGGCAGCTTTTATTTATTTTCTATTTAAAGCAAGCTTTGCTGCTTGTGTCTGCTTTTCAGCCCTACTACTCTCTTTCCGTCTCCCAGTATTCTGTGAACTGACAACTGAGCAAAGGGACTGCTTCACCAGCATTTTGACAAATAGAAGCATTTATAATTCTGAGAGAAGAAGTGTCAAGCAGGAGGAGAACCAAAATGATTCCAGCTGCAAAAGTAGTAGAAATTTCATAAATATTGAAAATATTACTATGAAAGTAGATGTCAAGGAGGATGAGTTGCAGCAAAGTAGAAGTGATGTATAGTGGAGGATGCTGAAGGATGTTGTTAAATTTATTGAGGAGGCTTTTCACCGGTGGTATTATTTACTAAAAATGCCTTACCTCACTAAAGGTAAAAGACAGTGACATTTCCAATTTACCTGTTGGTTTTTGTGAGCTTTTTTTTCCTCCCTCACAATTCCCTAGTTTTGGGTGTTTATTTAAATGGAAGAATAAATGTGCTACTGTTTTTAAGTCAGGTTGCTTGTTAATACTATTGTATTTTCTTTCAGATATAACTGCAGTGTATATATAAGCTGTTGTTATTGTGTTTGATTTCTTTGAGAAATGCTTGATTTGAGATTTTTAAGTGGCTATTAGGAATATAAAGAAGGGAAGGACTAGAAGAAAAATCCTATTTGAAATCTTAATTTTTCTCTACTTTTTGTACATTAATACATGTGTTTTACTTTGTCTAAAACACACCTTTCCATTTGTTCAGTGCCTGTGAAGAGAAAGGTCAATTGTACGTAATTAAAATATAGGGGAAACTTTTAAACAAATCTTTTACATAGATTATTGGATACTGAATCATATTTCACGGCTTCTGGTTTTTGTTAATTGAAGGCTATATACAAGTTTTTTTGAGACAGTCATGATCCTAAAATGCATCCTAATTTTGCAGTTCTTTAACAGTTGTTTGCTACTGGAACAACTTCATTTAATGTAAAATGCTTGGTTATTGCTGAAATAGTTCAAGATATCATGCAATGTAATAATATAGGTTATAGGATGGAGACAAAGAACACTGACAAAATAAACCTTAGGTCTGAAGTCTACTACTTACAGGTACACTGATTTGGTTTATTACTTTGTAATTACTTCCCATTTACTTCCCAATTACTTCCCATTGAGGAGTTTTAAACCAATTTTAAGTTGTAGGCTTGTTGCTGTGTACTGTCACTCAACTTTGATTAATTGATATCTCTTTATTTCTTTATGGTATTTACTACAAAAGATAGCACAAAATTGCATTTTGATTGTTACAGCATGTATCTGTGACTGTATCAAAGAAGGAGACAAGAACAATTGTGGTAACATCAAAACATGTCAATGATCTTGTGGTCCTCAATTTTTTTTTAGTGATGCAGATACAATTTTGTAATGTATGCATCCTAAATCATCATTTTACCTTCACTTTTTATCATTGTTTTATACAATTCCAAATTTGTGTTGTATAAGTATTTTTGAAATTCAAATGGCAGTCTAATATAATACTTTGATCCCAAGGAATAAAAGTGATTCTTAAATTTTGAGCCTTATATCTTTTGGTTATTAAAATTTAAGAAAAAGTCTCTTTTTCCCACAGTTAACTACCATCCAACCTTGTTCCTTCCTTTATTCACAACAGGAAGAAATAGTCTCTGTCCTGGCATCTTAATTGACAGATCCTTTTCTTTAGCTTATTTGGGCTTTTTGACTTAAAATGTCTGGGGTTTTTTGTGGGGCTTTTTGTAGCTCTCATTATTAAGTACAGTTAAACAATATAATCTTTGTAATAATCAATCTTGCCCTTGTAAAACTGTTCATAAAATTGTATATGGTTTCAAGCACTTAAATAATACAGAAAAAAAAAAGAAAATAATTTTTAGTGTTGCAATGTAAAAAACAAAGTAGAAAAATATGTCTCCATTTTCATTTTAAGATACAAAATAGTATTACTTGTATAGACTAAAGTGTATATAAAAATTTGGTGACTCTGGTGGCATAGAAATAAGGTCAGGTAGAGTACAGTGACATGGAGTGAAAAAAAATAGACAAGCTTTGAATTCTTTATTCATAATTTTTGTAAAGTAAGAAGAAAATTAAAATATTAGATACCTTCATTTTTGATAGCTTATTTTTAAACTTATTCACAGCAATCAGTAAGGAGATATTTTGGTATTCATGTACTTTCATAAAGTAGGCTTATTAAAGGAGTAATACTTAATTTCTTAGCTTTATCAGTTCAGATTTTAATCCTGTATATTTTTATCTTCTTAGTGGCATATACCATAGAGACATCCAAAATAGCCAATTACATTCAAGGTCAGCTGGAACTAAGCAACTCTTTAACACCACTTCTTTTTATTAGATGAGGCGAATCATTTGCTCTGGTTCCTTATTCTTTGAAGAGAAACTTTTACACAAATGCTAAACAGATATCAATAACTGACATATTTTTAATTCCTGATACCAGCTGTTCTTAATCAAGTAAAGTATTTTTGTTTCCTACTGATATGCACAGT
The DNA here is from genome assembly GCA_003676055.1 of Chloebia gouldiae. Lineage (NCBI taxonomy): Eukaryota > Metazoa > Chordata > Aves > Passeriformes > Passeridae > Chloebia > Chloebia gouldiae. Next base: position 8,659,322 of record QUSF01000011.1, read on the forward strand.
CAATATATTTACTTCCTTTTAGGTATGTTAGTGCCCATATATTTTTAAGGTTCTATTTACGGATCAAATTCTAGAAATTGTTAATTAATAGCTCCAGTGCAGTAGATACGAAATCATATAGCTTGATACTGATATGCCTCAACATAAATACTTGTTTTAGAAGACAAATTTTGGGTTTGCTTAATCTGCTGAGTTTAGTGAAGCCACAATTAATTTATGACAGAATAAATGAGGAAAAAAAAATCTCATCCAATTGCTATGATAACACTCACAAAAAGATGTTTTTTGGTGGGAAGATTTGAAGTGTTTATTTTCAATACCCATGTCATTCAAATTGTACATACATATTCTCTGTCCAGAGTATCCTTCACTAAACAGGTATATCTGAATTAATCGGATTCAATGAAGATTGGGATTTCTCTATTTGTTAGAATGGATGTTTCCCTCAGCACGTGTTTTCATCTCAGTTCTTGGGTGAATTTGAGGTAAAGGTGATACACAATTTTCTGCTTTTCATTGCTTTTTCTCTTCATATATTTATAGACACATATTTTCTGTGAAAGACCATTGCAAATATTTATACAATTTCTTTTACTAATACCACTAGAAATACTTAATAAGTGAGTTTTACAGATTTTTCTGAAAATGCTGCAGTATTATAACTTGGAGAAAGGTTAAAATCTTCACTTACATGAGGAAAACCATATCATTTTCATGCTTCTCAGAAAGATTGCAGTAACAGTAAGAACAGAAATAGGATTTTAAATTTTTTTTCCCTCTGACATCTCAAGTTGGAAAGATTGCTAGAATTTCGATGCACTGAGGGATACTGGTGATTCTAAAAACTTGTTTGTGTCTTTGTCAAGCAACTGCATTTCTGTGCATTGCCTGATTAAATGTAAGGCTGTTCCTTAAAGAAAGCAGTATAGTTGATTACTGCTAGCATCTAACTTAACAGAGAATTTATAGTAGTGAAATTTAGCATGTTAAAGAGAAGCAAGCTCCCTCCTGAATTTTAGTTAGAAACTAAAATTCATAATTCATTAATTAAATACAGAGGTTTATTAGGTTTTGGGGTTTTTTTTAGTTTCCATACTGTTTATGTTCTGAACACCTAAATAACTTACAAGGCAGGTAAGAATGGATTAGTATTGTCATCTGCTCTGTTCTTAGTTGAAAGAGGTAATGTGTATTATTCGTACAATAAATAGCCGGTTAAAGAGTTTTGTCAGATACTTCAATTTGTGTTCATGTTATTTGTAAAATAAGTAGAAGTGTTCATTCTGTTCTGTTACATAACGCCCACTACTGCTAACTTCTCAGTCTTCAAAGACTTAGGTTTACTTAGAAACTTGTCATTGAGCTAGTCTTTTGTGCTTTTTTGTTTATAATTTGCAGTGCATTGCATGTGGAATTTAGGTTTATGGAAAGAGATAGTCTTTCTTCTAGGAGCTGCTGTCTTTACATAATAGGAAGACACATAGATAGCACACAATTGTGGGCTAGACCTGAGACCTTTTTCGCAATAGGAGACAGAACACAGCCTAGATAAAGTCTGCACTCTACTATTATTAGTGAGTCTGTATTTCAGATCTCTGAACTTCACTTTACATTTCATGCTTCTGTGGTTTATCCAGGGATTTAGATTCATTGAATCATAGGAAGTACTTAGTTGGAAAAGATTTACAATGATGATCAACATCCAGGTCCTGGCCCTGCACAGGACCATCCCTGAGTCACACCTTGTGCCTGAGAGCATTGTCCAAATGCTTCTTGAACTCTGTCAGGCTGGTGCTGTGACCACTTGCTTGGGGAACTCTTCCATGCCCAACAAACCTCTGAGTGAACAACTTGCTCTTAGACAGGTTTTTAAATCTATTTCCTTTGTTGTGTACCTAGAACATTTATCAGTATTAGCATTAGTGTGGAGGGACTGAAATCAGTACATGGCTTTTAGATTTGTTTTTGTGCTGTACTCATCAATGAAGCAGCCAAGCAACTATCAACCAAGTTGTTGAAGGTCTGCATTAACTTTTCTGAGTCAAACTTTCTGGAAAATATGTAAGTTATGCCCAGAATGGGAGGAAGAATAAAGGTAAAGTTTGTGATTTTGAATTCATTGTATGTTTGCATTAACATGAAGGCCAATGCAACAATGCAAAATATTGTAGTATAAGTTGCACAACCATAATTTAATTGGAAGCTCTTATTTTGAAAAGATAGCATCATTACTGTCGCATTTCTGTTTCATTTCTCTGCATTTCCTCTTTTGTCCAATTTTACAAGTTGAATGTCAGCAATAATTAATTTTTGAGCAATGTGAAGGTTTTATATTGGAATTTGAACATGTATTTACACCAGGTGAACAATTTTTTTTCCTATATTATGCCACTGTACAGTACTTTATTGGTTGGTATTAAGAATATTATTCACGTATATTATTTACTACCTTTACATAGCAAGAAAATGATAAAATTGTATCCAATGCTACTTTACACTGGAAGAAGAATAATTGGCCATTTATTACATTTATGTTCAATCTAATCAGATGTAAATATTATTTATCTGATAAACATGAAAAAGCATCCCTAAGTAAGAAAAATTATTATCTTATTTTTAACTTGCTGAAGAGTTTAAGATAACTCTGAGAAAACACTCTCACAATTACATCAATTTTTATGTAACTTAGACACTGAAATAGAACACTGGAATAAGTCACTTTAGTTAATCTTTCAAAGCTAATTATGACCACAAGTTAAATTCCAGGTAAGAATAGGTTTACCCTTCTCCAGAAAATTATGGAATAAGTTTGTTCATGCTAATCTGATTCAATAGCCTCATTTGGGAGTCACGTTATGAGTCATGCACTCACAGGAGACCTTGGGATTTTTGGTCCAATGTATGACTGACTGACATAGAGTGAAATCCAGAATGCCTTGGTGTTAATAGTGTAGGTAACTGCCTATTTCAGAGAATGCTTTTCATCCTGAGTCTGTTTGCTATGCTATAGTATTAAAAAAAAGACAAATCTGAGATTTTGTCAAAGTTTAGATAAAGAAAAAAGATAACTTAAACAAAGTAATTGCATGAACCAGCACATTTTTAGTCTTTTAAAAGCAGCATTCTGTATTTTCTGAGTATTACATTTGTAGGAACTATTTGTCTCCCCCTTGGGGAAAGGAGGAACAATATCAGGATCTAAAAGCTTACTGGTTTTATTTCTGCATTGTAATTGTACTAATAAATACCTCTATCCATGACCCTGGAATTTATAGTGCAGTGAGAAAGATGTATTGACAAGTAATTTGGAAGAAAAATGAGATTATTGTGTAATTACAGTATGTGGTTATTAAGCATATATACTTACATACCATTTATTCCTGTTATTTCAAGACCTTCAACTATCTTTCAGTTTTCACTCAAAAATACTGAAAGGCTTCTTGGTCTTCTTCTGGGAGATCTTTGTTATATTATTGGATCAACTACAAAGTAACTGTGTTACCTTGAGATGTGTAGAGGGGATCAATAGATCTTTAAAACAGCATGAGATTTTTTAAAGAAGGTGTTCTATACCCTATTTTTTCTGGTAGTATAAATATCAATGTGTAGGACTTTGTACGATACAGGTTCTGTGTCTTCATGATATAGAATTCCTTTATAGGTAGATTTGCTTTTTGCTGCTGTTTATCTAGGCAATCTCCAGGGCCTCATAATTTTTCACCTGAGTCATGTTTTCCCATGTTCTCCCTTTCTCTTTGTGTGCAACTAATTCTGCAAATATCTTTATATCTTCTTGTCAAACCATAAGTAAAATCTTTCAAATAGCTATTGAAATATAATTAAACTGTTGGAATACAATTATTTATCTAACTGTCATAAGACTAAAACAAAAGATGCATTCCTTTGCACCTGTATTCCCTTGGCTGCGTGCTATGATAGCAGCTGGGCCTATCTTTCATATAATTTGATCTTTTAATTTAATTTGATACTCCATTAGGTATTCAGTGATTTTCAAGGGGAAGGTTTTTCAAAATTTATACCAGTTTCAGCTTCCAGAATCTACCTGTGCTGTCCTCTATTACAGCATGGAAGCTCTTCAAAATTATAACAGGGCAACAAATTCAAAGCAGAAATTATATTTTATGCTGCCTAATTTTTGTGTTTTTTACAATATATATTTATGAAAAATCCAGTGAGGTTCTTGTTGCTAGATAATTTTACTTTTCAGTTAAAAAGACCTTAAAATGTTTCCAAATCTTTCTAGTTAAAGTAAAACCACCTTAAGTGTTGTTGTATTTTGGGGGTTTTGTTTGTTAATACTTTGTTTTGGGTTTATTTTGTCTGTGGACTATTCAATAAGAAATTGAGTGATTTTGGAATTATGACATTAAGATTCTCAATTGTAAGTAGCAGTCCCAATAATTCTTTTATAAATACTACTTCACTGTTTGCAGGAAAATTTCTCAGGTGTGAGAAGGAAGAAATAAGTGTTCTTAGAAAAAGCTAATAATAATTTACTAAAATAATTTGTTGTGTGGTATCACCTAGTGATAGGCATATTCCTGTCATTTACATAGGTGAGTGAATTAGGTAACTTTCCGAGTTTTGTACCACTATGGTGCCATTTTGTCTTATAGTTAAGAAGTATACCAAAAGAGAAAAATACAAATAATAATTCAGTTTTCACTGAATTCACTGTCACTGTTTAACTTCCCTGTTTCAGGATCTGTATTTGCCATGCTCAGGGAAACTTATACCTTGTTTATTAAGCTTTGTGTCCTTGTTTGGCAAGGCATGACTCAAAGCATATCCAGAAGGAAGTGAGACATCTAATCAATTATGTCTTTATAGCACTTTGATCTCCTTACTGAATATTTGGATGTAATATATCTTTGATGCTTTTTCAATCAAATGATTTAAAAGTTGCCTTTTATGTAAGTTAAATTTTGTTTTACTGTATCTGTTTTTTCTGCTAAGGTGACTACTCTCCAGTTTTTAATGAGTGGAAGGATAAGGGTGACCTATATTGAAGAATAGACCTTTAATATATTTTAATATTTTAATATAAAATTTTAATATATTTAAATTTTAATATAAAATTACATATTTTTCAATTCTTTCTTATTTTATTGAGGTTTAAAAAGTAAAAGGGATAATCAAGCATGTGTGTTTTCTCCCTGCAGGTATGCCATGCAAGATGTGGCTGGCCTGATATTCAAATAAAACATTAATGCACTTAATAAATTTGAGGCTCTATGGAAACACACATACCTTTTACATATGATTTGGTCAGAACTCTTCTGAAGGGGAATACTTGAATGTAAACGATATAAAGTGATAAATCTTCTGAAGCCCATATTAATGTTAGTGCCATGCTAAAAAAGGAGATTTGTCTAATTAATTAATTAAAGAAAATCAAAAACTCTTTATGAAGCAAGACCAAACCTTTGTGTGTCACTAATTGACATTCTTGCCATTGGCCCTAACTCTTCAATGTGATGGCTCACATTAATGCACTCGTGTCTGGTGGAATTGTGCATCAGCCTCTTCCAAGAAAGGGCTGCAGCATAACCTGCAGCAGTAAAAAAACTTAGCTGGGGCCACCAGTCTATTGAGGTTATGGACAGTATATTTTTGCACTCAGAACTGAACCTTAAACTGAACCTTTCTTTGAAACTGTTCTGAAGACTCCTAGTATTTCGATTTTTTTTAACCTGTGTTTGAAGAGAAGACAGGGTACCATAATATTTGTTTCTCAAATATAGTTCTGAAGCAGAATGCTGTGTCATTTAGCCTGACTCAGATGACTTTTTGTCTGTGTCATGAAGCCCCCTAACTTCAGATTGTATTCCTTTCTAAATAAACAATGGGAATTAAATTGTGGGGGTTTTTTGCTTTGTAAATAAATTGTTGTATTTGTTAATATTTTATTGCTGTTATTTCTTCTTCTTCCTGATTTGTTTTAACTGACTGTTAGCATTCAGAAATATTTTAAGCAAATTTCTGATACAAATCTAATGGAAGAATATTTCTCAAGAACTTAAAATAGTCTCTTCCAGGGCTTAGAAATGTCACTGGTAACGCAAGATCATTGAGACCAGTAGGACATGATCAGAGACAGATGGTTTGAGGCTGTGACAGATGATAGAGGCTACAAATGAAATTTAAGAAATTGGTGCAATACATTGTGTTCTCATACGTAAACAACTAAATATCTTGATGTATGTACGTATGATAGATTATCACTTTTAAAGTGAAGATGAAATCTAAGTGCTGGTTGTGTTTTTGCCTTGCAGAGTGTGTGCTAATGTGCACAAGTAGATAATGTGTAGCAAAATCAACAGTATTGCAGAGAGCAGTGCTACAGAGCAGCATCAGTTTGCTTGTAATATTAATGCCTCATTTACAGGTGTATGGCAGTTATGAAAAGTCATCTTTTTCAATGTAATCCAGGTGTAAACCGTCTTTTTGAAACATTGGAACTGTACCAACTATAAGGCTGAGAGTCTACCGGGGTAAAAAGTGTAAAAACAGTGAAAAACCCCAAGATTATTCCTTTTTGGTGGCACTTAACTATCTGATTTAAAGGCATGACACTGCCAAAGCACAGAATACCTGCTATGTATGCAGGGCTGAGTCTTTTCTAGTCTGTGACTGCAAAGGGCTAAATGTGGTGGGAGAGAAATTTACATTTCTAAGGAGAAAAAAGAAATATTAGTCCTGAGGTAGTGTGTCAGAAATTGAATAAGGATTGAATGATCAGGTACTCATGCCATGATGCATGTGATTCCAAAAATTTATTCTCACTTAACTTCAAGGATTATTCTTAAAATTCATAGTGATAAAGCCTGAGTTTTTATAAAATTGTATTTGTTCTATTAAGTGGTATAATCCCTCTCTGCAGCTTTCCAGTAATACTCGCATAATTCACTTAGCTTAGAAGATGATTAAAATTTCTAAATTATAATGTGCATAGATTTTGTCATGTACTTTATCATTTTTCAAAGCACAGTTTAAAAGTAGGTCTCAATTATTCTCTGCTTGGATTAGTGTATGCCTGAAAGGCCCAGTGCATTTTCTTATTCAAAAGGGTCTCTATCAACAGTCCATGAGGATCTAGGCTATGTGTGGGCCGTTTATGTTTTGTAATTACTTCACTTTTAAAGTTTTGTTTAGTTTTACTTTGAAGCTGAAGGAGCATACGATGTGTCCTCTGAAAGAGATTTTATTGTGTGAAATTATTCAGAAAAAGCTACTCTGTTTAAATTACTAAACTCTTTTAATTCACAATAACTTTAAAACATATACAATTCAATTACTTCACAAAGTATTTTCAGTCATAGTTTGCTAAATATCTTGAGCTAATGCAATTGAAAAATAGGTTGCTTTCTTGTTGGTTAGAACAGATTTTCTATTGAGATATGTTTGCACTAGAGCAAAGAGATATGAAACGTAGGTGTAAGTCTTTGAGGCACTGTAATCCAGGCTGAATCACTGCACTTGAGATGTTTGAGGTACCTAAACTTGCTTGGCTGTCTAAGGGCTATGTTTCTGTCAATAAATGCTGCTGTCCACATGTACATAGGTAATGAATGTAATTTGTTTTCATGACATGAGTGCCTTAAATTTCAAGTGAATTTTTTAAGAAAAATCTCTTGCAAAATGTAAATGTGTGCATTTTCCCTTTTCTACCTATTGAATGACTCTCAAATAAAATTTCATTTAAATGTTTCTTAATACTTGGGTTCTAGATTTTGTACAGTGTAACAACTGTTTTTAGAGCTGCATGTACTGTCATGTAACTTATAATCATCTTTAGTTGTTTGCTTGACATTTTTGTCTGATTTTGTCTGGTACTCATCTGAATAAACCATAGTTTGTACTCCAGTATTATGAGGGTTTTTCATATAAAACAATCACAAGCAATTGTATCTGACATTGTGTTAGAAATGTGAAAATATGCCTGCAAGTATCTTGTCATTCACCAGTATTTTGTTGGTTATTTATTAAAATGATTGTGCTGGCTGGAGTTTGTTTCCTTAGTTGACCAATTATGCTCCCGTGACCTCATTACACAAGGCTCTAACAGAGACAAGAAGAGCATTTTGCACCTTATTAGATACACTGAGATCTGTAAACTATTTTTAACTGCTTCTATGCTATATAATATACTTCAGAGACAATCCACGAGGTATGTTCTTTCTCTCAGTACTAGCATATGAAAGGATTGTTGTTGTCAGGATGAAGGTCTGGTAGCAAAGAGGTTGAAAAAATCACTGGGTTTTTTTCTACAGTGCAGATACATCTCATTCACATGTCCTTTTAGCACTCATATTTTTTTTCCCTAGTGAAATTTAAAAGGCATAGGAAAGCATTTGTTTTTGAAGGGATGTCATGGGTGGTCAGCCTCAGTTCTGCTTTGCAAGAGCAGATCAGCCACATAGAGTTCATTTCAAAGTGTTTTAAGACACTACTGCAGACACTGTGAAACACACAGTGAATCCAGGTATATTATCTTGATAGTTTCTATTTGAAAAGTGTAAATCCATCTTATTTCTTGACATAGACCTCAATGTACTTAGATGCGTTTGATTTTATTAAAGTATTGATGGGAAGTCTCAGGAATTTTTTGTCACAGAACTTTTTTTCCCTAAGATTTTTATTCTGCTCTTTTGATAGAAGAAGCATAATTTCTATTTCTTCTTGATAAATAAAGATTATTTCCAAAAAACATCCTGTGGAATTCAGCTGTATAGTTTCAGCTGATATATTTGGTTTGCATTGCAGTGGTGGACACTAAAAATATGGTAAACATTAAATATTAATGTAGCTTGTTGTACCTGTTGGATTTGAACCATTTGAAACTGCTCTAGGTTATGTGTAAACTTCTGGAGGGCACTCAGAGATCATTATGTTTGCCAACAAAGATAATGCTGAAGGAATGGATGCTGGCTAAACTTTATACACCATTTTTCATTGTGAAATTTTATTAGTTGTGAATGTAGAACAGCTTCAGAATGTATTTTTAAAAAGTAATATTTTGCATCTAAATAGAGAATATACATATAAATCTTCATCTGAAAGAGAAAATCTTCAATTTCACAAATTAGTTCATTATAGGCATACTGCAGTGTATTTGCATATTTTGTACTGCTGTGTTGTGTCTCTGTGATTTAAATCTAATTTACTAAGCAGTTTGATCTAGCTTTAGTTGATCTTGGAAAATACAGTCTCAGTATAAATGTGTCACACATGCTTTGCATGAATTTAAACTGTATGACTGTCATTGTTCATCTGAAGTGATTGTCCATCTGTTATCTTTTGAATAGAGTCCTTTTCATGTGTAAAGAATAACAATACTAAACTTTGATTTCTTTTTGTAATGGGCTTTGAATAAAAAGTTTCCTGACTGCAAAACCTCTATCTTTTTAAAGGAAGCTTGTGGAAGGACCAAACCAACAGACAGGCAATGAGATTTTTCTTCAGTGCTATCAGTTGCTTGCTGTTCTCTCCAACAAATGTTTTTTCATGCTTAATTTGTGAGGGGAAAAAAAGGTAAAAAATCTAAATGTCTCTAAAGGAAACTTCTTCTAAAAATTCTGATGAAAACTCAGCTGATCTATGAGATTTTGGCAGACTGGAGAGGAAGGAGTGCAGTGATGTCTGAATTAGCACCCAAATGCCTAAAAACCTGAGAAAGACAGATAACTGGCATTTTACAGAATGTTAATAAATTTGAGTTTAGCTTCTAAGTTGGTTCAGAATCACTTGTACTTGAAAGTGAAAGCTCAGCATCTTCACAGAATTATGTGCAAACATACTAGGTTTTTAAAACCCTCATTCTTCTTATCACAGTTAGCCTCAACTTTCTAACAGTTGTAATTGTCCACAGAAAACATTTCAAGATAAATGCATTATCAGGTTTTGAAATTTTCTTATTTTTGTAAATACTAAGACCTGGGGGGCAAAATAAGGGCTATATTGTGGATTAAGTGAAATATCTCAAGGCTGTGCTTTTCTGATAACTGAACCTGAAGTGACCTTTCTCAGACACAATTACAGAGCTGTATGTTTTTCCTTTAATTTCATCAGGGGTTTAATTAGTATACAAATAAAACTTCCCTTATCTTCCTTTCTACCTAATTGGCTTGTCTTTGCTTATATATGAAGAATGTGAAAATGGGCTGTAATTAGGATGACCGTGTTAACCTTTTTTTCTCAAATGTACTGTTGCCTAAAGGCCTCAAAGCCTAAAACCAGTGCTTTGGATTATTGCTTTGCAATCACTATGGCTCTCCCATAGGTTTTCTCATGAGCAGAAGGGCTTTGGGTGCTGCAGGTTCCCACTGCTTAACGGGATCTTCATTCTTCTCCCCACTAAATGTTTATTGATTATCTCACTGCTCCACACTCAGCCTCCAACAACTTAATATCAGGTGACAGTCAGGAGAGTTCTCCAAGTAATTAGAGTGGAGCATTGAGGGAACAATTAAGAGCAGAGTTATTAAACTTGATTTATCCTATTCTCTCCTGAACACTTTCTTGGATATCAGAACATCACACTTTCACAATCTACCCTAGCTGAGAAATTAGTGGCTAACCTGCTGCTTATCATTGTTGCCTTGCTGCCTTGAGGCACACCCTCTTGGTTTCAGTCACTCAGCTGGAAATATTAGAGTCCATAAAGTTTATCAAGGGTTTTAATTAGATCAATCTGAAGAAGCAAAAAAAAAGAGGCTTACCAGCCATTATTTTATAATACCCCACACTGTATTTGAACATTTCCAAGGCCTGACTTTAACCCACAGTAGCAAGAAGCTTCAAGTAATTGCTGAAACTGCTTTTGGAGTGCTAAAATCAGTTTCTATTTTGCTTAGATATTGCAATGTTACTAGATAAAGTCTGAATCCTTTAGAGATTTCTGTAAATAATGGGGTTCTCTTTGAATATAATAGAGCAGCTCTTCAGTGAGATACTTGATTTAACCATTTCTGTACTGCTTCATCACCAGTTAGCATAGATTGCTGACCATTTCCCTTTAAAAAGTTAGGCCCTATTTTCTCATTAATAGGCACATGCTTGGAATGAGTAATCTAGATTAGTTAGCAGCTCACAGAAGATTTTGACTAGTGGGTCTTCTCACTGTTCATGATCAGTAATGCAAGATTTATGTGGGAGCTGGCAACTCTTCAACCCCTGCAGATGGATAGCTATAATAAAAATAAAACAAATATGCATAATGTTCATATTATCCTGTCTTTCTCTACTTTTTTAGACTGGTAGGATCTTGAGGCCAAAATCCATTCAACAGCGTCTGCATCAAAAATTTCTTGCATCAAAATACTAGCAGAAACTAGTTAAAACCAGATTTTTCAATCAGGTGGGAAACAGGGTTGGACCAAACATTGGTAACAGAGACCTTGTTCTGTGTTCAAATATAGTCCATTTGCCAAAGGTGCGAATATGGCTGGGGCATTACTTGATTTGGTTTTCAGAACTCTTTCCTCAAGGTTGAAAGCAAACAGTAAACGCAGTAATTGGAAGAAGATAATGCTCTTTGTTTTTGAACCAGAGATGGATCATTTTATCCATACTAATCCACATTTCAGTTCTTGGAAATAAATTTTCTGAAAATCTGATAATTGACAAAGTCATCTGTTTAGACTGGAATTTGATAGCTGCCAGTGGCTTAAGGGTAGAATTTTTGAAAGCATGACTTCTGGTTTTGAATATCCTTGTGCAGTGGTTGAATGCTATCTGTGTGTTTATCTTTCCTTAGGGAAAATATATCAGTTGTTTATTGAAAATAAAGGCATAAGAGTCAAAATAGAATTATTCAACCTGCAGTCATTTGAACAAGAATAATATTAACATTTCTGGTATTGGAGTTTCCTAAATAAACTTCAATTTTTCTTTTTCTTACATGTGATTAATTTCAGCTTAGATTTTGTAAATTCCTGAACAAGACTTCAAGTAATGGTGCTGTACCTTCAAAACACACCACCATTTAAGTAACCGGTTGTCTTTTCTCTTTAGGAATGTAAGAAGAAGACTTATGCCAGTCCACAGATTACAGTTTATTTTACAGGACTATGCAGTCTTTTGCTGTTGATTGCTATTTTATAGAAAATTCCTCTATCATAATGCTTTTTGGAACACCTCAGACCCTTTAAGAGGTCTGAAAGTTCTTCAGATTAGTTGAGTTTTCAGCACCCTCCAAATTTTTACCAGCATTTTATATATAGTGTTCTTCATACTCATCCACAGCATAGTACATCTCCATGTTCCACAGTCCAGGACAAATATCGAGTACAAATTATGCAAAGCATTCTTAGAATTCAAGCAGAAAATATACCCATACATTTTGAAAAAAAGGTGTGTAAGGACTCAGTCTTGCAACTGCGCAATCTTCTCTTCTTTATTTTAGAATCTATCAGGATATATGCTATGTGTAAGAGAATGTTTATAGCCACCTATTATAATTTATTTCTAAAAAGACAATTAACAGCTGTAAGTAAAATGTAACATGTAACAAATTATGAAATCGAATTATTAATACTCCAGTCTGTAAATGTATTGATTTATCCCAGCAGAAAGGAGTAGCAACCAGCCAGGTTCTGTATTAATTAGTCCTATGTGCTATTTTTCATCTATTGGATTAATCTGAATTGATAAAAGCATGTTGTGTTAATTCTAAGCCAGAGAGAAATGTTTAAAAAATACACATATACTATTTTGCATATTGGGAAACTAATGTTATAATAATGAAAGCACCATAAAATAGATTGTACTTGATGCAATAACAGAGAATATGAGATTATCTATTCTACTGAAATTTCTTAATGGTGCAGAATATTTAAATAAATGCTTCCGTGTTTATTCCCTTTCACTGTGAATTCTTTTCTTTAATGTTTATTTTAAATTAAGTTCTGAGAATATTCTGTGTTCTTTAAAGCTGTAGTCTTGATTATTTCCTCTGTGTTTAGACCTGGTATTTGTAAATATAATACTTGTAGCATAATGTCCCTGCTTGATCAAAAAATAATTTTATTTTATAAATATATTTATAAACAGTCAATATACTAAAAACTGGGGGGTTCTGAGTTGGTAATATTTTGGTAGAGAATTCATAAAACCTTAGTATGCAACGGTCCAAATCTACTACACAGTCAGTCTGTTTTCCACTTTGTTTAATAGCCTATGGCATAAACTGAAGTTAATTATTTGGGCTGACAAGCAACTCTGTTTTCTGTCTGCTGCAGAGTCTCTCCGAGGCAGCGATGGAGCTGAGAAGAAGAGATCGATTTCTGCGTCAGCAGAATAGACTTCTTACCCAGCTGGAGCAGGACAAGCGTCGACTGAGCGAGAGCATCCGTGATGCAGAGAGTGCCCTCTGCACGGCAGCGAAGTGAGCACTGGGACCTCGGGGAGATCACTTAAAACGGACAAAAGATCAATTCTTACTTTCATGCACAGGGTTTTAGCCTTAGCTAATGTAATGCTAGAAAACAAAAGTACATCTGCCTCTCTTTGAAATTCAGTGCTAGACTTTGAAAAAGAAAACTGTTAGTTCAAGATACTGCATGTTATGTTTTCTGTAGTTATCCCATAATAGTGCTACAAATTCTTAGTCCAAAATGCATAAGCATTTTGTCTGCCAATTGCATTACTGATTTGACAACATCTCTTTGGTAGAACTTTCATATTCTGTTCGTTTAAGGAATGGTTATTCTAAAGGGGCTGAAACCCGTTTTGGACCTAGGCTTATCTGTGGAGTAGTATAGATATTTCTTCTTATTTCAGAGAGTTTTGGATTTAGATGTAAGCCCCATGCCTTTTTATACTATAACTTGAAGAGTGGAAGGAAATGTTCAGGGACCATTTTTGAAAGTATTGGTAGTCAAAAGCTGTTCCACTGACTTTAATGAGATTATTAATAGCATCTTAGAGTTGTATAGTCAGATAAAATTATAAATCCTTTCAGACTTTGTTATCTATTACTGTTACAGTAGTATGCATTTTGAATATTATTGGTCCATGGCCAAGATTTTTAAAAAGTTCAATTTAAAATTAAAATTTCTTATTATACCTGGGGTAGATTTAACCTCTGAAGAACAATAGCTTAGAAGCTTTAAGGGGCTTATGCACCAGCAAAATTATGTAATTAATATAGTTATCAGTGATATGTTTAACAAGCTAATTAGAATGACAAATATTATTTAGTATAAGTGTATCAAAGCAGATTATGACCCAAATAAGGATTTGTTCTTAAAAGCCTTCTCCTTTTCACCCTGCCCCAAGCTATTTTATGCACTCCAGTAAGGATCATTCCCTATGGCCATTCTTATATTCAGAAAAGATTTTCTTAATGTGAAAACTTCCAAACCAGTCATTCATTGTTCTCCAATTCTTCTTTTTCTGTGTACAAGTGTCTTTTTCTTCCTTTGGAATATTTAAGCAAAGTTGGTAAATATACTTTGGTCTTACCCAGAAGCTCTTATTTTAATATCCATTCCATGACCTAAGTGATTGTAGGCAATGCATGGGTGCCTTTCAGTTTCTTTCCTAAATTTTTGTAGTGCTGTAAAAGACAGCAAGATGTCTGTCTTGTTCTGAGAATTTTCCTGATTTTCTTTTAGTGGTGGCTAGCTGTTTTTCCCACTGTCCTCCTGAGTAAAAAGCAATATTAATGAAAGTGTCTGAAACATTGAACCTGACAAAAATACATTAGTCTTTTGGTGATTTCTCTGTGTTGTGGTTTAACCCCAGCCAGCAACCAAGTGCCCTGTCAATCTAGTCCAAAGAAGGTGGGATCCTGAATATAGAAAAGTCTATGTGGCTTTATCAGGAATGTAAAACCCAATTCTACTCTTCTGGCCACCTTCCTATAATTTCTGTTAAGATAGTATGAATCAAGAAATGAGAAAGCAGCCATCATTCCATGGGGAAGAATGCCATGATTTTGACTGAAGAAGAAGAAGCTGAGGGCAGACCTTATTGTTCTCCATAGCTACCTGAAAGGAGGTTGTAGTGACATAGGACTTGGACTGTTCTGCCGAGTAACAACAGATAGGACAAGAGGAAATGGCCTCAGTTGTGACAGCAGAGGTTTATATTGGATATTAGGAAAAGTTTCTCCCCTGAAAGGGTTGTCAAGCATTGGAACAAGCTGCCCAGGGAGGTTGTAGAGTCTGGAGGTATTTAAAAAATACAGCCCTTGGAGACCAGTTTAGTGGTGGGCTGGGCAGTGCTGGAATAAGGATTGAACTCAGTGATCTTAAGGGTCTTTTCCAACCTAAATCATACTGATTCTATGGATTCTGGTATTGTAAAAGCTCAAACAAAACATACACATAGGTGGCAAAATAAGAGACGGTTGTGGAATGCTGAGGTTTATTAGCTTTTCTGGCATGGATTCTATTTGACTTCCTGTGGTCATGCTCTCTTTTCTCTTTAGTCATGTGGTATTATGCAACTTCAGTTCTATTTCTGTCAATCATGAGTTGAGGCCAAGGTTTTTCATGACAGCCTAGCTGATGAGAGCTGTCTTTTTTACTGAAACCCTAATCTACAAAAGGGCATAAGAGAATTGTTTCATTCTCCAAGCCTCCCTTGGAAATGTAAGAGAATGTATTCTCTTCCTGCTAGAATACTCCATTCAACATGCCTTTTACATGTAAAACTCTGCAAGAAAATGATAGTTGTTCATGAATATGTCCATAATTACAGCTAGTTTAATTGATAGTCCACAACAGAAGCAAATTTCATATGGAAATATTCCAAATAGTGGTACATGAACTATTTCTTAAGGTTTGCATTGGGGATATAAAAAGGAGAGACAAAACCATAATACTTTGAGTTATCAAAAATTATTTGAAAAAACATAATAGTTAACATAATAGTTAAAAAGTAGCAGAAAATGAATTTCTCAATTGGTGAGTTTTCAGTTCTATTTTTTTTTTGTCTTGTAATAGAGACAGAGAATTGATCATTAGTCATATGAAAGCTGTGGAAGACACTCTTCATAAGGTAAGAATTTAAAATTATTCCTCTGATTTGTATTTCTAAGCATATCAAAATTTTATCACTGCTTTTGCTCAGGGAAGGAGAGAAGTTGTAAGGTGGCTTCCTTTTCCTAGAGTTTATTTCCACCTTTAACTTCTTTCATTCTAAAAAAATGTTCATTTTTAGTGAAATAAAATACGATTTTCAAGTACACAAAGTTCTTATTACAAAACTTGCTACAAAATTCACGTTTTTCCCCTTACTCACTGAGACCACTATTTCTAGTTACCAAATGAAGAGAATTGAACATCCAAACAGCGGACAATTTCTGTGGAGTAAGTCAGAAGTCACTGTTGATGTCACATTCATGGTGGCCATAAAACATAAGGCTTTGTGCATGCTACTTTAGTCTTTGATACATGATAAAACATAAGGAAAATACAGTAAGATGTAACCTGTAGTCAGAAACTTTCATGATATTTTTAAGGCATTTTTTAAATTGAGAAATAATCTTAAGTATTCTCTTTGACTTCCACAGTTTTGCCCTGGTATAGCATTATTTGAAAGTCCAACAAAGCTTGTATATTAATTATTTAGGCAAAAGGACTGGTTTTAACTGTAGCTCTAACTGTTGATTGTTTTATAACTGTTTTTAGTCTAGAGCAACACAAAGCAAAATAAGTGTTTTTGTTACCTTGGAGTGTTAATTTCCCTTATCACATCTTGAATTCACAGCAACATGGGAATCTATTCTTCATTTTAGTTTCTGTGTTCACCAAAACTAATTTAATTTTCAGATTTTTTTTTAAGTCTTTCTTTCCTTTAATGTTCAAGAAAGTGACAGAACCTAAAACTGTGTGTTTCAGCTGCAGCAAACTGTGCTAGTACAGACTGTCTCGCTTTTTTGCTCCCACCTTTTTCATACTGGCTTGTTTTAAGCTTAAAATCTCATGTCATGCAGAAAGTGTTGTGTTTTGCAGTAAGAGATACATGTCTGTGACATTCAGAATTTGTTGTCCGGGATTGAAAGCTTACATTTTGGTTTTGAAAGCAACGCCATTATGTGCATTGAATTGAAGGATTGAAGGATTGAAGTGTTTGGGGAAAGGCTATAGAGAAGGCCACATGCTTGGTACTGATTAACCTAATGCAGTGAATTGATTGATAAACAGCCATACTTTTTCTGAAAATTTTAGTTGCCATATTGCTTCTTAATTCTTGATGTACATAGTGGTAAGGCCCACATAGCTCATTAGTGAGTAGCAAATATTTTATCCTTTCTGGTTTGTCAACCTAAGGAATGACGAAAACATAAGAATTAGAAATGTCAGGATGCTTCTTTCAGCAGGAACTAAAAAAAGATGGATTGCAAATCATTCAAAATTTGACATACTGTTTCTCCTAGAAGAACAAAGGGAGAGTATTGATTTTGTTTGGGATGTATCTGAAATGTAAACCCTACATAATAATGGTAACTAATTACCTAGAATTACTGAACTTGATGTATGTGTAAACTATAAAGTTTACACTGTTGTTCTTAAAGGGTTTCTCACACAGTAAAAAATAAGAACATGAAGAAATAGATTAGGTACTAGTAAAGGAACCATGAGCCCTTTTTTATCCACTAGAAATTCTGGGATTTTCTTTTGCTTTAAGAAAGAAATCAAAAGAAAATGGGTAAAGTTCAGAATCAACTGATCTTGGACAAGTACTACTATTAACCACAGCTTTACTTACAGGAGTTTGAAACTGAAAGTTTTGATATTTCTGTGTTGATGTATTCATGAGCAAATATCCACAAAATTCCACTATATCACTTCAGAATCTGTATTATTAATTCATAATTCTAAATTTTTACCTACAGATCTCAGAGGGATTTTCCAGACATCCTTAGTAATCTTAGTTAGACTCAGGATAAGACAGTATACTCTAATACATTACAGTAGCCTCATTTCTCTCTATATTCTATCCCTACAAGAATTCCAGAAGTTAGAAGTGTAGATACTAGATCATCTGCCTTTGGATATACCAGGGTGTAACATTCAGCAAACAAAAGTAAGAGAAATCAGAGCTGAGGGAAACAATCTCTGGGCATGCTTCTAATATACCACTAGACCGGGGATCATTTACACTACTTTCTGCTCTGCACTGTGACTGGATGGATGGAACATCTAGTATCAAACATTTGACTTTGCCAGAAAGTGCTTGGGCATGCTTGTGCCCAGAATGATTCTTTCAAGACCATTGTGGAGCTACCTTTTTAACCTTCATGAATATTTATGAAGCATAACTGTTGAAGAACGTGAGCACTGGATATACTAAGAGAGAAAATATTTTTATCAACTAGTTTCATGTCCTTCATAAATTACAAGATGTTCTTTAGAAGGTTATTTTTTGTCTTACCCTGGGTCTTGTTCACATTAGCTATCTTTATCCTACTCCTGGAGCTGAATTATTTCCACAAAAGTCCCTGATAAAATACGAGATCTTTCTTCATCTTATACCATCTAAATATTATGGACAAATGACAACTATAAAATATCAAAACAGAATATCACCAAGGACAAACAGAGACCTCAAAAGGATTATGGTTTGGTTCAGTTTTATTTTCAAAATACTGAAGATTACCAAAAGGTAATAGCAAAATAGAAACTGAAATGAATAAAATTTTACTGAAAGAGTGATGAAAGGAAATTCCATCTACTTGAAGTTCAAACATAAAGTGTTTCTTAAAATGTCTTCTAATAAAAAGAAAAATCATTTAAGAACATGTCGTACTTTAAAACCCATGGGCAGTCCTTTTTATATGTATGAAAAATAAGTTGATTCTTGAAACACTTTCCCCTCAAAAAGTTGAAGTTATTTTTGTTATAATATAAACCCTTGTTATGCTTGCTGGTAAACTGTATTCCATTACTAATTTCTTCTTTATTTCTTAATATTCTGGTTGTATAAAAAGTATAAAAGACATTAAATCTATTCATTTCTATGACAAGATTCTTTAACATGTGTAGTTAATTATCTGTTAGTTATGGTAATAATGCCAAGGTTGTGGGTTCAATTCCTGTATGGGCCAGTCATTTAAGAGTGGACTTCAGGATCTTTGTGGGTCCTTTCCAGATCAGAATATTCTGTGGTCCTATAATCCCATCAGAGGAAGAAATAATTTTACACTATCTCTGCTAAAGTCTTTGGCCTTCCCCTTGTATTGCTTCTCAGTTTGAATGCTTTTTTTGGGTTAGCCTTGGCCAGCAGCCAGAGGCCCACCCAGATGCTCTCTCAGTCCTCCTCAAGAGGACAGGGTAGAGACATTGCATAATATTTATCATCACAGATAAACAAGCTTACTTTGGGAAACTATTTTAATTTCATCTTTGAAGTAGATTTGGAGAGATAGAAACAATTTAGAAATTAGTATTACTTTTAATCTCAGCTTCACTTGTGACTGCTCTGCTCATGCTGTGAGGTACAGCAGTTTGCAGTCAGTGCACACCAGCTCCTCTTTTCTGCTCCTACACCCTCATGCTGTTACCCTGCATCACTGTGGACTCTCTATGTGGGTTGCTGTCTTTCAAGAATATCTGCTTCAGTGTAGATTCTCCATGGACTTTAATTCCTTTGGGAACTATCCTGAAGGATTTCCTGGACCTGCTCTGGAATGGGATCCTTCACGGAATATGATGTGGATATGCCCCAGAATAGTCCTCTCTCTGTGCTATGAGGAAATAACTAATCCAGTGCCTTAAGCATTTCTGCCTCACTTCTTCTCTGACTTAGATGTTCAGTATTTTTGTTTCCTCCTTCTCTCTCTGTGTGGTGGGTTTTTCTCATTCTTAAATTCGTTTTCACAAGGGGCTTCCAGCAGGGCTGTGGTGGATCTGGCACCAGAAGTGTCTGCAACCACCTTTGTCCTGCCCTCATTTGCCCTCACTGAGGCTGCACCTGGTACACTGCTGTTGCTGCCTCCTTTTCAAGCCTGCCTAAATCCCTGTTCTCTCCATTTAGGTGGTGTTATACACCACCATAAGAAATCATTCTAGTGAGCTAGCCTTCAGAGTGACAGAAAATTGTTTGTTTCTCCTTGTACTCTTAAGTATCAAAATCTTGACGAGCTTAGTCTTTCATAGTTTTCAGCCTGTCTTGGCTGCTTAGGATTTGGCTGTTTTAGCAGGTTGATAAAATACATGCTCACTGTTTTTCCCAATACCACTTAGCAACCTACTTATTCTGACACTTTGGGACATGCCAGGGATCAAAGCAGCTATCCAGTGTACTCCTTTCCTTCTGGGACTTGGTCAGAAGAATTATTCTTCATCCACTTCTGTAGTGCACTTAATTTCTGCTGATTGAAAGGTTCATATACTAGCTAGCAGAACAACTTCCATATAGACCTGTCAGCACTCATGCCTTGAAAGCCATATACTGTTGTGGTTTTTTTGTCTCACTGCCTCCCCTCTTGTCTCCTCTGAAATGCCCCTAATCTGTTTATGAGATCTGGGTCCCATGAAAGATATGAACACTGTATCATCCATCCCATAATATATTTAAAAAAAATAAAAAGACAGAACTATCTTTCTTTATCTAATTTACTGGTTTGGGTTTTTATAATGCAGCACATATAATAGAACTTTATAATACAGTTGGAGATGGGATGGGGCCATTGAGTACTTGAGAATTAGTAAGATTGTAGCAGTAGATTGTTATTTCTGATGTGACCCATAGCAATCAAACGCATTTCCTTATGATGACAGTTTTATGGCCGGCAAGGAATTAGTTTACATTAGGTCTAAGTCCATATACAAGTGACTACATCGGACAAAACACTCAGTATAAGTGGCAATAATTGTTAGTTGCAGCAATGAGACCACAAATTGATCAGGTCCTGGAAGAAGAAAACAGTTATGAGACTTAAGTTAGCTATCTCAGTCAGACTCCAGTAGATATGACCTGACACATTTCTGTTAGTTAACTGGAATCTATAGTCCATCATATTATTTAGTTGTCTCAATAATTATTTAAAAGCCCTCATTTTAGGGATCCTAACTTAATTTTTTTTTGCCTAACCTAATGAAACTCCCAAGATGTTTTTTTTCTGTTTTTCTATAAACATTAATATTTACTGTGAAGCCTGCTTGTGTGTGTGTGCTCAAAGTCTGTCCATCACTGTGGTCCTGGATTGTTCTCAACAGACCCTATCATAAGCCTAATGAAACAGCAGGTATGTGTACATGCAAAAAAATCACAAAAACCCAATTAGATTGTAGAAATTCTAAATAACGTCTATAAGAAGTTTTCAGTAGGAAGCCAACTATTATTTCTCTGTGGTAAGAAAAAAATGCAGTAAAAATATTAATTTTTTTTTCCTCTTCCATCTCAGATGAGTGCTTCTTTATTTCACTGTTTGACGAATGACTTTTGTTTCCCCCTCCTAGCAATCTGACTTTCTTGATCCGTGTTCCTAAAGATCAGTTGTGCAGGACATACAGGTGTTAGCACAGCTGGCTTGCTGATGACAACTCTGTCCATATAGCTGTCTAGTGTGTCATCACTCATATTGTTCAGTGTCATTCTGACCTAGCCAAGCTAAAAATGGTACTCGAGCTCAAGAGGGATTTAAAAACCTTCACAAAGTAAAGATAAGACATTGCCGAATGTCATATCCATGTACTTAACTGTTTTCAGTTTGGACATATCTAAGTAACTAATTTCAGGATGCATTTGTCTTTATGTTTTGGTTTTCTTTGTTGGTTTTAGGGTGGTTTTTTGTTTTTATTTTGGGGGGATTGTTTGCTTCTTTGTTTTGGTTGGTTGAGGTGGGGTTTTTGTATTTTTGTGGTTGTTTTTTTAAAAGACTGAATACTGTATACAGTTTACCTTCAGTGAGGATAAATTGTTGTTTGGAGAATTGTGGAATTATTGAATACATTAACTGATATTCTCTCTGGACATACGTTCATTTTCAGCCCAAGGTCACTGAAATCTTTTCATAGAGTATGTATTATAGTGCATATGTTGCAGCTATAGAGAAGCTTAGGTGCTGTGGTCAACATTTGAAAAAACCCAACTCTGAATCAAATTCTTATTCAACAGACCATGTAGTGTGTGTATAGAGTAATATGAGAAAGCTTGAATTAATCTTATAGGTAAGTCTTGGGATGGTAGTCTGCTCTGAAAATTAATTTCCATAATCTTGACTAGTCTTGAAGGAGGGAAAAAAAAAGAAAAAATAAAAAAGAAGAGAAAAACACACCCAAAACATCAGTTTTAAGAGATGTATCTCCTTTACACTATCACTGTTATTCAGTAATTAATGCTCTCTTGGAAGCCATCTGTGAAATTGCTTGTTTTGTAGTTAAATAGAAATTTGTATGGCAGTAATCAGAAAGGTTAGTCACTGAATCACTATGCTAATACAGAAATTTTCAGTAGTTATTCTGTTGAGGTAAATATTTGGTATAACTAATTGCGATAATGCATGGCTACCTACACTAAGGTATGTCAAAATGCTATTTAAACCTTCACTATATAGCAACAGAAGTCAGACCCTTGATTTTGAGGATGTATTTCTTCTTTTGATGAATGAATGTGCTATGATCTGATGGCTTTTAATGATGACTCAAACCTAACTAATGGCCATGTAACAAGTATCCATTCAACTGTTTCCCTTTCTGTCATATAAGAAACTCTTGTCTAAGCAAAAAATGTTGTGCTTTGGTGTAGTTTGGTTTTTATCCCTCTTGGAGGAAAAAAAAGAAAGGTTTGATGGATGTTTTTGCAGTTCAGTTGACTAATTTGGTTCCAAATACCATTCCCCACCTCATGGTCTCTCTAATTGTGTCTATAATTTTCCAGTTTTTAGGTACTTGATTTAAAGTGCCTTCATCTTAAGATATGGTGGTTAAGATATTAGTTTAAGGGTGCTGTGGGAGGTACTTTTTGGATATTACTTGTGCCAAATCCTGCTGCAAATAATTTGGTGTCTGTATTCCCTTAATTGGAATTAGAACACTTAGATTGATCACTATTTTCTGGAGAGTGTAATGTATGTATTTCCTCATGAATGTATCATGCAGAAAATAATCTGTATCAGCAACTTCCT
Organism: Chloebia gouldiae; assembly: GCA_003676055.1. Classification (NCBI taxonomy): domain Eukaryota; kingdom Metazoa; phylum Chordata; class Aves; order Passeriformes; family Passeridae; genus Chloebia; species Chloebia gouldiae. Next base: position 8,682,426 of record QUSF01000011.1, read on the forward strand.
TGAAGAACTACTGTTATCAAGACTATTCAGTATTATTGTTGGTGCAACTTCCTTCCTGTGTATTCATTTGTATTTTTAATATAGAGTAAGAAAACTTTTCATACTAAATATGAAAAAAAAGGAAGTGTTCATAAAGGTTTAAGTCTATCCAACAATGTATAAAGTATTATTCTTCTTAGTTTCATGATCATTTGTATAATTCTATAAAAAAAGACTTGCCCATTCAAAGCAGTTACTATGTAAGTTATTTCTGTTAAAATGCTTCCCATGGCAAAGGACTGTGTCTAGTAGGTATGTGTGTTTTAAACGCATGTAATATGGCTCCCACTCTACATGCTGCCCTGAAGGTATGGACACTACTCAGCTAAATCAGCCTCATACTTGCAAGACTGTGGTTAAGACTAAGATTTGCATTCAAACTGCTTTCTTCTACTTTAAAAGGTTCTAAATTAATTTTTGTCTGTTGCATGTCACAGGCAGAACACATAGCAGCATGGTAGAAACCATTTTGATTGTACTCTTTTAGAGTGATTTCTGTATTTGCAGCTTCTGTTATATCAGCAATATCGTGATCTCAGACAGATTACATAACTCTTTTCCATTCACTTATCACCAAATCACTGTAGATCTTGTTCTGCTCTTTAAATTGCAGATGATATGTTATTTAAAAAGTACTAGAAATTAAAGAAAAATAAGCCCCAAATTAAGTATTTTTTTAATGTAGAGTTGGTGAACTTTGAACTTATAAAATGTTCTCATATATAGCTTACATTTTTAAGTTTATATCCAGAAATAATTTGATTTTATTTTCACCACAAGAAAGCACTGAATTAAGAACAAAACAAAAACTAAAATATCAGGTTTGTTGTAACAGTCAGATAGCAACTGGGAAAAAACATTAGGAAGGGCTGAGCACATTCTATTTGCAACTTCCTAGCATTTAGTACCATGTCTCTATTGGCATAACTGGATATACCACATCAAACTGTACATAGAAAAACCAAAGTAAGTGTTACATTGCGCTCAGGCCATGCTTTCCCCCATTCCCTGGACCCCTGTGAGTCTGATCAAGATAAACCCGGTCCCCTCCTTCCTGCCCCAACGGGGTTGGCAGAGAGCCAAGAAGCCCTCCCGGTCCAGAGCCTAGAAAAAGAGATGACATTTCCTGTTAGCCCTCTCTTTCCCCCACTCTTCCCCTCGGACCTGGACAACCACATCAGGGTGGGAGCCTCTTTTGAATCTTTGCCCATCTCCTGATGTTCCTCCCCTCAAGGCCTCGTATCTCTGGGCTAGCCTGATAATTTGGGGCTGAGACGGGGGGAAACATCAAGTAAGCACCAGAGTAGAGTGTAGACAAAACTGTCAACTACCTGAGCAGCAGAAAATTTTAAAATTCATTTTTAGACATGTAGAATTAGTCCATCAAATTCTACACCTTGGTTTGGTCAATAACGTAACTTCAGTTTATTATTCAGTTTCAGCTTTGATCTGAATTAATGAGTACTTCATTGATTTTAAATTGAGTGGCTATAGTGTTGTCTTCTTTGTTGCTCTCCTAATTAATTGAAAAGTTAAACACTGTCATAAATCACTCTTCTCCTTTATTTTAAAATGCTATGAGTATTGTAGTAGAGTGTAGATTTGTGATTTTGCCTGTTTTTATATAGTATTTATATATGTCTAAACTGAAAAATGTAATGATCATATTTAGAAGCATGCTGTCACAATACTTAACTATACTCCATATAAAATCACTCTTGAAACTTTTCACAGTCTCAGCTAAAATTATGTTTACCAAATGCAGAAATGGCCAAAAGCTTCCCTAACAATGGATAAATAAAAATTTATATAATTTTCCTCCATATTAATTTTAGAATATAGGGAAGTGAAACTAGATTTAGATATTTTTAATCCTTGCAGTAAGTCTGATTAGCTGATTAGGTGCTTCAGATTTTAACATAAGACTCTCTAGCATCAGAAGACCTTTAAGACAAAATGGTCTTGCTTTAGATTTCATTTGTAAAAAAAAAATAAATAAAGTTATTAAATACAAAAAAGCTCTGAAAATTGCAATTGAAAGCTTAGCTGCATAGGATGGTTCTTTTGCCTGTTGAGCTTCCAAAATACCTTCTTTTAAAAAAGAAATGTAATTACCCATTTTATCATTGCCTCTTGGTTCTGTAATGTAAATTTGTGGTCTTTACTGCATTAGAGAATGAGGAAATACAGTTTCCCAACTCCTGTTGTTTTGTATCTGGATCTCAAAAAGCCAATAGACAGAAGTTATTAAATTAATTCTTTACTAAGATTTCATACAGATCTGGTCTCTCCTATGTGAATCCATGCTGGCATGGCCATTATAGCTTTCCAGTCCTTCAATAGGTAGACAGCTTGGAATGTTTTCACTTCTAGTGAAACAATATAGTGATATTTGTACAGCATACACCCAGTCTTTTGTTCTTAAAATTTTCCCTGAACCCTCATGTGTATTTTTCAAAAGGAAAAGTCCATATTAATTTTCAGTTCCTCAGTATGCATACTGATAATGAGATGTACTCTCTACAATCTAAGTATTTACAAACACTAAAAAGTATTTGTTTTGTTTTTTTAATTGTAAATCCTCTTATCAAAAATCATACTGTTTAAGAAGCTAATACATACTTTCTGATGTAGTGATATTAATTGCATTTGTATACCACAATGCAGCCGTTTTAAAAATGGAGTTTATATTTTATTGTTCAGTGAGTGCCAGACCTCAATACTGAAATAGAGAGTTTGAAACTAATAGGGTTAAAAGGACTTCTACTGTCTGTATTGTGTATATATTATACCTACATTGCTTATACATTGTTTTTTTCCCCCTAGTATTAGCAATCTGCTTTTGTACTTTGACATAGGGATTTCCCTTGTGAATTTTGTCACAGAAAAAAGAGAATCATCAATATCGCAGTTAAACTTGACTTTCAAAGCTAATAGTATCTCATTTGGGGGCTGAAATTTAATAAATTTTCTTTGATTCTGTTTGAGTTTTTAAACATCAAACAATGAATTGGCCAGGGTGCAGTAAAATATTTAGATCTATTGACTACGGTTCAGAAGGGTAGAAGGCAAAACACTGGTGGTTTGATGTTGATAAATTCTTAGTACCTTAATCCACATTAATGTTTTCTTTTATCTGTGTGCATACTGGCAGCAAAGACACTGAAAAGTTGCTGTGCATATAAGCTATAAAAATGTAAATTAAGTGTGTGCGTTTGTGTGTGCGTGTGTGCATGTGTGTGTATTTAAAGCAATGTATTTTGTTATATTCAGCAAGGTTAACATCTGACCAGAATTACACATGCTGACAGAACACTCTAGAGAGTATGTTTGTTCCATAGGACTGTATATCCTGAACCTAGTGCACTATGTGTGCAAAAAAATGTGTAGAGGACCTTTCCTGTTATAAAAATTGCATCATAGTGCATATGTTTGGCAGCCACAGGTATTGACAGGAATTCTTTAGGTCAACTTGGGAAATGTAGGGCTCCCTATTCCCACAGAACAGAGAAACGAATAAACTAAAATCTCTTCTTCTTTGTATCAGTAGATTTGCACATGCTTCTTTCAATCAGAGCAGATTTCAAAGGCTCTGCTATTATTTGAAATCTGTTCACACATAATCAGCATTTTACAAGAATCTAATTTTGTAAGTGGTTACAGAAAAGTAATCTGGGATTTAAAATGAATAGATTTATGTTTTAATTCATGTTCAGTGCATTCTTGCAGGCCAGGCAGCCTCTAAAACACCCTGGCATTTATTAAGTAGTACTTAGTAAATGTTTATCTATTGATTTGCGTGTATTTAGAATATACCCAGTATATGGTTTAGTAAATTATTTTTTGCAGTATGTACTATTGCTCCTCAACAGATGCAGTGTATGCCAAACGAATGAATTTAATCTATTTGTTTGTACTAACATATATTTGTATGTGTGTCTATCTGTCTGTATAAGAACATCATCTGACGACTGGGATCTCTTGGAGGCGTACATAGTAAATTTTGTATTAAATGGAATAAAAAATGGGTGTGCGGCATCATATGGCGCGTGTGTGCCGGCGGAAGGTGCGCGTTGAATGCGTGCGACGGCCTGTCCGCGCTGTCAGACGGGCGCACGACATGTCGCGACAGGCAGGGCAGCGCCGCGCTTCCAGGAGCGCTCCGGCCTCGCCGCCGCGCCGCGCCCGGGGACAAAAGCGCGGGCGGCGCTGCCGCGCGCGGGCGGCAGGTGGCGCTGCGGCACCGAGGGCGCGCGGCCGGCCCGCTCCCCGGGCCGCGCCTGCACCGCGCGGCGCCGCCGGCCCCGCTCCGCGAGCCGCGAGCCTTTCTTCCCCCCACTCTCCCCCCCCGTTAATTGGAAAGCTACAGGTTAGTTCGTTTTGCTTTATTTGCGGATTATTCATTCCGTTCTGACTTTTGACTGAGTTGTTTCTTAATGAACCTTGTTCTGGAGGACTGATACCAGAGTAGGCAGCTCTCACATGCCAGCTTCTCATTGATGTGATCACATGAACTTTTTAATTTCACAACTCCTGTTTTTTTCAGTTAGAAGTAAAATTACTGTTTCGTTTCCTACGAGGTTTTTACAGGCGACAGATATGTGAAATGTATACACCAGCTGGGCTACAGAGCCCTTAGTGTCTTTTCTTCTCATTTCAGACCAGGGAAAGATGCTTTTTCTTCTTAACATTCTCTCCCAGCACTCTGAATTAGAGATTTATTTGCAACGAAAAATCAATTAGTCCTAAATTTATTCATGGATTTCAGGTCCAGCGATCAATGCAAGTCCACTCAGTGGGCTCAAGGGGACCCAGTTCATCCCAGTTAATGTGTCTGAAGGGGAATTACCATTGATGCTGTTTTTTTCCCTTTAGGTCAGAGATCAGGCTTTGCTGCTGTGTACTGCAGCAGCCACGAATGACTTCACCCTGGAGCTACCCAAACTGCACCTGGAGACCTTTTCAGAGGAAAGGCTGAAGGGCAGGCCAGAGGCTGCAGCATTTCAGGTTAGAGTCTAAAATAATCCTGTTTCTTGTTTTCATTTTTTGCAACTGAGAACAAGAAGCTAGACTATTCTGAATGTGTGGAGAAGAAAATGCATCAAAACAAATGTAGTCAACAGTTGAAAGAGAAATAATTTTCATATATACTGTTGGATGTGGCATTTCAGAGATGATGTGAATAATATTTTATATATATATATATATATATATATATAAAATATATATAATATTAAATAACTGACAGGAATATGACCATGGTAAAACACAAATTCTATATTTGAAAATTAATATCACTCTATTCCACTCCCCATTCCTCTGCTTAATTTAAGCAAGACAAGTAGAAATTAAAAGCAGGGAAAAAAAAAACAAGCTTTCTATGCTGCTACTTGGTCAGTATCATATTTTTTTTATATTTCAGTTTTGGAATTAACAGTGATTTATATCACTCATAATTTAGAAGAATCTGTTACTTGGAATACCTTAATATAGGAGCTCTTTTGTTTATGTAGGTTTAAATACTTATGTGTTTCAAGATACTAATTTTATTAGGAGGAAACTAGGGAAAAGAAGAGAAACTAACTGACAATGTACATGTCTTCAGGTGTGAAAATGGATTCTGTGCAATGCCTCCTTATTGTTTCTAAGTTTGTTGTATCTTCTACACAAACTATGCCTTAGTCTTTATAGCTGCGCAGATTACATTATCGTTAAAAGCAGAATATTTTGTTTTCCCAGTGAGAGAACAAAAGGCAGAGTGAGGACGTATTTCTTTCATTGTGCTCTTCTATCTGAATCAGCCAGAGTAAAGGCAGTCAAGTAAAGTGCAAGGATATTAGGAAATGCAAATGTTGCACAATGTGTATACTTTTCTGTAGTAACCTTTTAAAATTTATTGTAGATTTTCAGTTCTAGATGCAGTATATAATTGCAGGAACAGTGTCACAAAACCAAACATTCAAGAAAGGCAGATGCTAAACTGGAAATTTCTCACTGTTGCCCTTTTGCATGCATGTATTTCAATATGAAAAATATTTAAATTGTGTATTATCATGTTTCCATAATAAAGTAGCAATATGTAACACCGTGAGATTCCTGTGCACCTTAGAAAGCACAGCTGTAGATCTCTGGCAGAGATTGGGCTGCATGCTTCCCCGTCTTCTAAAGCTGCACAAAAAGTTCCACAGGTGCAACTTTATTCTAAGAAGCTGTCATAGAAATCACCAGCTTTTAAATACCACTTTTCCAATTCAGAAGCCTGTTTGGTGATGCCTGTTTTTGTTTTTTTATCTCATCTAAACTCCATACATTTCTGACCTTCCAATGATTGCAGAAGCATTTCCAAGATAGTCTGTTCTGTCATTATTTCTAAAAACAGAAACAGAAGTATAAAAAGTTGCATTTCACATTTGAACAGAGTACATACTTGTGCTATAGCTAACCCATAGTAATGCATGTGCTGCGCTGGTAGTACAGTGATATAAACCCACTTTTTGTTTACCTGACAGCTTCAGTTACACTTGGTTACTCTGTGCATACACAAACAGCTGCAATTGTTCAGTTTGTATCACTGTGAGGTTATTTTCCACCTTTTTTTCTCCTTTTCCCTTTCGCTTCTCTTTCTTCCTCTTCTCTCCCTACCTCTAGTTACATAGTGCTTTTTTGATAACTTTCTAAGCACATTTTAGATATTTTCTTAGGGAATTTTCCTTTTTATAGCTGAGAGACAGCCAACTGATGCTAATTCCATGCAAAACTACATTAAGAGCAATCCTGTAGTTTTGAATGAGGTAAACTGTGAGTAATCAGTTTATGGACAGTTCTCTTTAAAACCAGTGGAATGGTTTGCCTGCATGTTCTCTAGAACTGCTATAGTTAGTCTATGATAACTACAATTCAGTTAAAGGCCTTATTATCCACAAGTGTTAGACATCAGGAGTTTTTTCTCAAGTTTAAATTTATTGGTATTTGATGGTATATTTTTAAAACTTGCATGAAAAATTAAGATACTAAATTAGACAGTGTGATAGGGATGAGGCACTGGCTATCAGAACTGTTGAGTAATAAGATGATATTGTCCTATTTTTATTATTCATGCATCCAGTTTGTAGTAGGTGGCTGAGATCAGTAATTAATTGTATATCCATTGGTCGGAGTATATCAGTTCATCATATGGAAGTGGCATGCAAGTTTTAAAGGACGGTACTCTCTAGTTTTGACCTCAATTAAATGAAGTATTTGGAGACACCATTCTGTATATCTGTAGGCATTTGTTAAATTCTTCAGGACTGCAAGAGAATTACTACAGTAGTTTGAAAATGTCACTTCAGTTGGATAAAAAATGAAGAAGGCATAATATCTCTAAGATTAAAATATGATTGCTATAGCTTTGAAAAAGTCTTACCTGATACTTAATTGCTGTGAAGAACGTTATGTCACAAAATTGTGCTATTTGTTGTTTAAGTTTGAAAGTGGAAAATTATAGTATTGTTTTCAAGCACCTGGAACACGGTGAACACAGCATTTAAGGTGTGCTGTTCTGGCCATTCCCTAATGTTCCTACTGGAGACAAAAAGTGGAACCATATGTGAAGCCTCCTGTGAATATAGGATACAGGGTTCAACAGGCAACTAAAATGACATGGTATTGCCAATTCTAATAGTCTTGTTTGGCAGATGACTATTTAAATTTACCAGTAAAGGTTATCAGCTCTTTATAAAATAAAAAGTTCAACTGTGTTACATCTTTAGAACAAGGAAAAAGTTACTTAATAATCTTATCACTCTCTTCTTTTTTTCACTCACAGTAAAAGTGAGCATTCAGAAAACTAATACTGAATTGTCTCAAGTAGTTTTGCATGAAATATGTAATTGATACTAATGCCAAGCATTTTTACCTAAAGACAATTCATAAAGCCCCCAAATAAATACAATGAGATTTAAATGTTTATGTATAAATAATTAAGTACTGGTACATTATCAGTTTAGGTTTCTTATGTTTGGAGCGGTAGACACAGAAGGCTAGAAACTGGTATGAAAGAAATTTCTTGAAGCAAATTTAGGTACTTCAGACACATATGTTAATGTTATGTTATAAAGGAATTACAGTTGATTTGTGCTAAAATGACTTCTAAATATTTGTCAGTATGATCCAACCTATCTGAAGACATGACTCCAGATACTAGTAGAACACAGAAAAGAAAATATAAAAGGATCTGGGAGTGCTGGTTGACAGCGGCTTCACACAAGCCAGCTTTGCCCATCTGGCCATGAAGGCAAGTAGCATCTTGGATCAGCAATACTGTGTCCAGCAGGACCAGGTCAGGGATTGTCCCCCTGTGTTCAGCACTGGTGGAGGCCACACCTCTCAAGTGCTGTGTCCAGTTCTGGGCCCCTCCCTCACTCACTAGAGGACAGGCATTGAGGGGCTGGATTATGTCCAGAGAAAGGCAACAGAACTGGGGAAGGGTCTGCAGCATAAGTCCTGTGAGGAGTGGCTGAAGGAGCCAGTGTTGTTTAGCTTGGGGAAAAAGAAGCTCAGGTGACACCTGTCCTGGTTGAAAGGACAGGTGTCTGCCAAGGAAGGCAGGAACCTCCCTTGGAATGGAAAATATAGCCTCCTTCTCTCCAAATTATTGCAACTTTGAAATTACGGGGTTCTCAGACAAAGATATAGGAAAAGGAATATCAGTTCTTTATTACTATATACGTATGTGTATAACAAGACAAACAAGCAACAGCAGCAGCTGCGCGCTGACCCCGGCAGGCGCAGACCCGGTCCCAGCGCTCCCGCGGGTGCAGTTCCGGGTGCGGCCAGCAGGGGCGCTGCTGGCTCCCGGCGGGCAGGGCGGGTGCGGTGACGCCCCGCGGCTGCAGGGGGCGCTGTGGGCGGGTCCCTGGGTGGGTAATGGCGGGCGGGCTGGCGGAAAGCGCCTTCCTTCACAAACCCCCGGGGCGGCTGAGCCCAGTGCCCCTCTGGATGGCAGACTGCAGCAGGATGCTTGGAGCAGCCGGCTGGAACAGCAGAGACGGCCAGTGGCCCACCCAGGGTGGCCACCAAAGACTCCAAAGCAAAGACTCCAGAGCCGTGGCAGGAGTTGTGGGACTCCTGGCGAGCAGCAAAAAACCAGAAGCAGCAGCAGAAAACGGCGGGGCTGGGCAGCAGCAGGCAGGTTGCTGCAGGCAGCTGCCGCAAGCCACCAGGAGAGTCTCCCTCCAGGAAAGGATTGGGTGTCGGCGTCCCCTTCCCAGTGAGGCCACGTGTTGGAGAGGTCCCAGTTCAACAGCTGCTCTTGCACCCAGGATAAGGAGATGTAGTGAAAGACAAAAGCTCTGCAGTGAATCCTCTGGCCCCAACAGTCCAGCACCAAAACCACACTGCTCAGATCCCAGGAGAGAGAGAGCTGGAGCAAGGCATGGGCCCAGCCCCTCAACCCCAGCCAAAATCTTGTGGTATCTCTGCACTTCACAAAAGAAAGCTCCTCAGCCAAGAGACCTTCCAGCAGCAAAACCTTCCCTCTCCTCCTCCTTCCAGACACATCCTTTGTCTCTTAATTATTGTCATTACCATCCCTTAGGCAACAAATGGGAGAAAAATTTGTGAGAGAAATTTAAAAAAATCCTAGCCTCCAACAGCTCATTACTCTCCACAGCTGCCTGAAAGAAGGTTGTAGTCAGGTTCTAGTCAGTCTCTTCTCCCAGGCAACTAGCAACAGGACAAGAGGACATAGGCTCCAACTCTGCCTATGGATTTTCATGTTGGACATCAGAAAGGTGGTAAGGCATTAGAATGGACTTACCAGGAACATGGTAGAGTCACCATCCTTGGAGGTGTTCAAAGAACAGCTGGATGTGACACTTGGTGCTGTGGTTTGTTGGTGTGGTGGTGTGGTCAAGGGTTGATGATCTTGGAGGTCTTTTCCATCAATAACAATTCTGTGATTCTCTCCTCCAGGTGGGTTTGACATGGTTAAGTTTTCACTTTGTCTTGCCTGTCTCTGCCTGCCTCTGTTTTTGTTTCTCTGTGCCACACGCTCTTGTGTTCTGCTGCCTGTCCATGTGTCCTCTCTGCCCACTGCTCACTGCATGCATGCCCTCCTGGCTGTGCACTTGCTGCTGTGTGCACACTGACCACGTGCACCCACTCTCTGGTGCTCTTGCTTTCCTCTCCCTGCATGCCTGCTCTCCCTGCACAATGGATTCTTGAGCTTTCCTTCACTCAGTCTCTGTGTGCTACTCTGCCTGGGTCTTGCTCTCTCTTCTGCTTCCTGTGCCTCTTTCCCACTCTATCTTGCTTGCTCTGAATCAGTCTTTCTGTCCCTCCTGTCTCTTTGCCTCTCCCTTCCACCTGCCCCATCTTGCTCCCTCTATCATCAGCATGTATCCATCTGTTCTTGCAGGTTTAGGAAATCCACATGGGATTTTTATGTACTTCTTTGCTGTTCTTAGGTGTTTTGAAGTAATTTAAAAATGAAAAATGCAGTAAAGAAAATGAGGGCTTATAGTTTTAGTAGTAATATAGTCAAGTACTGACATAGCTTCAGTGTTTACATATAATCATTATAAATTTAGGAAGAAGTAGGTTTTTACCATTTATGCATCCATGCGTGATTTAGTCATGCATTATCTAATTGTGCTGTAGGTCCACTTTTTCTAATTAATTGGACAAACATAAATGTAATTTTAGGAGCTTCCTAATTTGTATTTATTTTCACTTGTTTATTAATTTTAGATTTATGCTTGATAGATTAGATGGTGAAAGATATGCATAATTCTGCTGATAATTTTCCTCAAAATAATAAACATTTTTTCATTTCTGTGTTCACTCGTCAATAAAATGTTCATACCAAATTGAGGAAGCAAGTAATTTCAAAGGTAACATTATGATTCTGTCATCAGATCTTATCCTGTGTGTAGGGCTTGTCTTTCAAAGATAAATCAGTTCTGCTAAGAGGACGTAATGAGATGAATTAATCGTAGAGCAGCTACTTAAGACCAGTATTACTAGTATTTTAAATCTTGTACTTTTGCTTTAAAGTTTTTTTTTTTTCCTTCTATGAAGTTGGCTATTAACACAAAAAATCTCTTAATACTTTGGAAAGAAGAAATGGTATTTAGAGTCTTAAAGTTGCATCCTGCTTACTCTTGTAGTGTTTTATTTTTACTTACATTTATTACTTTTATTTTTACACTGTTTCACCAAAGAAGGAACTGTAATTGAATTATAAAGGCCAGATTGCTGTCTTCTTTGGTATCAGATTGCTGTTTCTTGTCAGGTAAAACTGGGTCTTCATTGTTTAGGAAATAAGCAGTTGCTATCAACAGCAGCTGGGCTGCCCTCCCATCTCCAAAAGGACTAATTTCTTCGTCTGCTCTCCAAAAGGACTACTTTCAGAACTAGTGTCAAAATGTGGTGCTTCTGGACTGACCACAGGCTTGTATAAAATATACCATTTAAAGAGAAAAGTGATTCTTTATTACTCTACTGCTACTTTACACTTGCATTTTGAGTTGAAATCCTCATAAATAAGTAAATGTTTCAAAAGTGTTAGAGTGGGGCAACACCTCTTGCAAACCTGACCTTTTGGAAACTTCAGTCTATCAAATACAAACTTGGTCTATAAAGTTAAACAATGATTGACAGCTAAATAAAGTCTGAATAACTAGATTGAAGAGATCTATAGTGGAAAACTCTAATCTTCTTGAAAGAGTTCAGCTGGTGTCTGGAGTCATGTCTCCAGATATGTTGTGTCATGTTGCTAAATATTTAGAAGCCATAATTCTGCAATATGGCTGTAATAAGTACTTTAAAACATAATATTAATGTTTTATATTTAATTTTATTATAGGAAAATAATGTTTAAAATGTTAATAAATGAGACATCTTCTAAATACCAGTGATGTTGGAAGTGTTGGAAATTTGCCTTCCATAATTTGAATTTCACACTGTTTCTCCTTTCCGCCATTTAACTGCTCAACTTCCTTTCCTCTTCACAGCACTTCTGTCAGTAGTTTTTTTTCCTTCTCCCTTACAGGCCATCTCTCCTTCCTTTATTTCTTTGCTCCTTATCATTAGCTTTTTTCCCTCACTTTTTATGCCACCCTTGCACTTCTTTATTTCTTCAGTTGCCTTTCTTCATCCTATGAAATTAGGACAGATTATATGAAGAACCTTCTCAGAGGGTGTTGTAGTTAAAAGGAATACTCTTGCACTTCAGCCATGCTAAGTCTTGGCTTTATGGACCATAAATATCAAAGTAAGTGTCTGTAATCACCAATTAATCAAATTAATTACTGAATTAATCAATTCATTACTGAAAACTCTCTTTGTGCCTGTGACACTACTAATTCTTGTCCAGCCTCTTTTGTAAGCACTATCAGTTTTGTAAAAGTTTTGCAGCTAAAATGATTATTTTGGTTATCTTGAATGCCAAAGTTATAATCATTTAACATTTCTCAATGGAAAGTTTACTTTTTTGGCTTTATTGTGCAATCATGTAACTATCTGTCTTAGTCCACTTAGACTTTTTCATTTATTTATATCTATTGCATGTGGGTCATGTCTTAGGAATTATCTGTGCTAATATACAAGAAAACGATTTAAGAATTATGTAAAATATGATCTTAATTAACTAAATTTATTTATTTAGTTTTGCTTCTGCTTGTAATCCTGGGATTTTTTTCACCTGGTTACTAGGTTGCTGCATGTTGTAGCAGGATGCATCTTTCCTGTTTGCTACTCACTATCCTTTCATGAGAAAAATTACTCTAGAGTCATGGTGATCTCAATTTGCCTCAGTCCATAAGAGCAGACTGCTAATAGCTGTAATTGAAAAATAAAACATCATTTAATCACAGATGATATAAAATATAGTTCTCACAACACCTTGTTAGGAATATATTTTTACTTCAGAAATCCTCTTTCAGAACTATATGGGTTTACCTGTGCATAGCATTTTCAGAAAAAGAGTAGTTTTCACAGATTGCAACAGTGTAAATTTGTGACTATTTTTTAGAGAGTGTGTACTGTGTACCATTGCAGACAAATCCATTAAGAAGCATAGATGTTTAATTGTTGGTAATCATGTGGGTTGTAAATTAAATTCATGAAGTGAAATCCATGACTGATTGGAATTGTCTGGGGTCTTACTTTTTTTGTACTGGGTCTTTTAATTTCAAAATGAAAAAAATGCTGAGTAAGTGGGCCTAAGCAATAGACCTTAATAAGACAATAGACTATATTACACAAATGTTCAAGTAGCAGAAACAGAATCAGACTATTTTCTATTCTTGTATTTAAAAAAAAAACCTCCTTGCTGAAATGCTGAGACTTTTGTTTAGTATTTTTTTCTTCTTAACTGCTTAGTAATCCATTATTATAAAACATGTCTCCTTGTTATTATTACCCATTGCTTACAGAGTTAGAAAAAATTATTAAATATTACACTATAGTAGTACAAGAATTTTGTAATGGAATCATAGGAGACATTTCTGCCCAGATGCTGCATTTTGGTGGACCTTGTAGTTAAAGTCTTGGAAGAGTAAGGGTTATCTACAACTTGAGTGAGTTTATTATGGCTTAGTGATTTGCTGATTGATTTCATTTGCTGTCAGTTAAGGCTCTCTTAATGTCAAGCTTTCTTTGCATAATGCCTTGAAATAAATACTGATGAAGATTTTTCAGATTGATGCTGCTTATATACACTGACTCTGATTTGCCCTTCTGCATGACAATATAAGTGACAGTAGTTAGACAAAAATATAGGATTGAATATGCAACTTAAGGATTAAGAAAAGTACAGTAAACCTTTCAGAATACAAAACTAGGCATAAAAAACAGGCTGTTCTCTTATTTCCACACTTATCATGTATTGAAGAAGTCGACTGGGGTAGCATCCCATATGCTATACAACTGAGGTAAAATTTGAAGAGGATCATTTTGAAAGGATTAAAAGTTTAACTGTTTTGTTTTAGCAGATTCTAACAATTGGTCACTAATTAATTTTGGTGGGGGGTTTTGTTGAGAATTTTGGTGGTGTTTTGTTGTTAGTGGTGGTTTTTTTGGTAGAAAGTGTTGTATAAATTTTGGCTTATAAATCCACATATGTTATTACCTGTAAATTTTATTTTTTATATTGTCATTTTGCAGGAATTATAGCAAGCTATTTTGAAGCTCTTGTCTTAATTTTTCATCTACTGAATTGATTGCTTTTCTAGTGACATGTGTTGGTAGTATTCTAGGATTACAAATTCCAACATTATTTTGGACTGTGAAAAGCACAAATTCTTGGGATTCATAATATCTTTGCTATAGGTGTCCCAGGACTAATATGCTTTAAGTAGGTGTCTTAATTTGAAAAGACAGGAGTCTGTGAAGGAAGACGAAAGCCTCCTCTGAAATGGAAAAGGTAAACCCCCTCCCTCCAAATTACCACAATTTAAAAAAAAACCAAAACTCTCAGACAAAGATATAGGAATGGGAATAAGTTTTTTACTAGGAGAAAAACTAAATTTAAAAAATGTAATTAGTACAAACAAAACTAGTGATGGAGTCAGAGACCTGACACCCTGAGGGGTCAGGGTGTTGGTAATAGTCCAGTTAAATGGTGGCTGCTCCTCCTGGAGTGGCAGATGAAATGCTGCTGAAGTGGCGATTGTAGAAGGGTGTAGTTTTCTCTGAAGGTCTGGTGGTAGTTGGGCCTGGTCTTCCTCTGGGAATCCAGCAGAGAAGAGAGCTGCTCCTCTGGGAATCCAGCGAAGGGCTGCTCAGTGTCCCAAAAATGCTGATTTTATGCAGGTAGGGATGCTTGGCTCCTCCCTCTGGGTGGAGCATCTCACAATGGGATGATGTAACTTTACCAATCATGCAGTGAGTCATTCAATAGTCTATTAACAGAAGATATCTCCCCAGAGGGAGACACTGTCCTTGGAAGAGATAAGAAAACTGCCCAACCTCCAACAGATGGCAATAGAATACATGCTTATCTTACAAGCCAGAACTCAATACTTGTCCATTGCAGTCCCCAATTTCATTATATGATTTTAGAACTCTCCCTTCATTATGGTCTCTTCTCTCATTTTTGATCTCTCCCAGTTAAATGCAAAAAGATGTTAAGAAATTAGGGGGTGAAGAGAGAATGGGGACAGCTGGAGAGTGCTCTAATTAGTGGGAATAAGATGAATGTGGAACTGTTGTTTAAACCTGAATAATAAGGATACGCAGACTGCATGTTGGCAAGTTTGCATACAAAGGATTGGATCTTCTATGGCTTTTGTCATTCATGGAATGACAAAAATTTGTTTATCCTCCTGGAATTTTGATAGGACTTAAGATTCCTCTGGATTGCTTCAATATCAGGATCTTTTTTTGGTAAAAGAGCAGTTCTAAACTAAAGATCAGAAGAGAAGAGTAATCCCTTCCATTTGTGTGGGCGAACTTATGATGTACATTTAATGCTTGAAGACTGTATTTAAGTTCTGATATCTCTCTCTTAAGTGGCAGATTGTTCTTTTCCACTACCAGCACCAATTGGTGGATCCCCCTTTTTCTCTTCATCATAATTGACAAATTCTGAAGTGAGAGACCAGAGAGCAAAGCCTCCTGCCATTGCCACAGCGTAGTGTCAGACTTTCCCTGCATCCAGTTTTCTAATCTCAGATATTTTTGGGTTTTGGTTAATATTGTGCAAGCGAAACAAGTTGAATTTTACATTCTCAAGTTTTTACACATGCTTGTAAAGACCACAGGACTGGGTTTTGAACAGATTCCCCTACATGTCAAAAAGTGATGTTTGCTTGGACCTTGGAAAAGGTCACTGTCCTAGATGCTCAATTTTTTCTGTCTTATTCCTCATGTGACTTGCTGGAAATTTTACTCCTTTGGGAAATAGACTGTGGGATTGAATAAACATTTTATGCCTAGAGGACACATAGAATAGCAGTAACCTGGTTCTCCCTGCTTAAAAACAGATTGGACAGGGAAAAAGACCAAAAAATAAAAAAAAAGAGTATAAGAAACAGTGTTAAAATGTCTCCAGAAGTGTTCACCATTTTAATTGACAGATCTTCTGAAATAGTAGAAATCATCTGTAGTTTCTAGAGTTTGTAAGCTATAGAAGTGATTTTTCTGTTACCAACATTCATAGACACAATTACTCATAAATTACCTAACTGCAAGTAATGGTCCAATTCTGAAAAATGGATAAAGGAAATAGTAATTAATTAATCAGAAGTAGTTTGAAAAATGCCACTTTTTTGGGTCTTTTTAAGTTAGGATGGCCTAAGTTATTTAGGCCTTTCAGTTAGGATTCGCAGATAATAACCAGCTGCTTTTGATGATCTATCATTAAGGTCATTACCCAAGTCCATGATACTTCGATGCCTGCAGTCATTACCAAATTCAATAGAAAGATTAGAAGGGGTTTTCTCAATCTCATTACAACATCCATGATATGGGATGTTTTACTTCTGATTCTATTAGTGAAGAATACTTTATGCTTTCTAGGCAAATTTATTTCAACAGTGCCTATCCTCCTTAGTTTTTTCCTTTCATGGTTGCTATAAGCATCCAGTTTTATAAACATAATTCAAAAAGTCACTTTATCTCTTATGCTTCCAAGGAATTGATTCTAGTTGTTGACTGTTGGCAAGACCAGGGAAAAGGCCTTCCTTACCAGGCTCCCAACCTAATAATCTGAATCATATTCTGCAATCTTATCATAAGTTCCCACTTACTGAAAAGGCACTTGGTGCATTTGCTGATGACAAAGCAGGAAGTCATGTCTTCCAAAATACTATCTAGAAGGCTTATCTGGTAGCAACATAGAGTGAGGACAAAAAGAGCTTTGCAATCAGAAAAGTTAGTGTCTTCATCTCTTATGTTAAGGAAACTTCCCAGTCTGGCCATTCATGAGACTCTCTGGCAGTGACATTCCCAACACCAGAGACTTTCATTGTTGGGAGTGAAGCCAATGGAGTAGGTGACAGTGGGTGACTCCAGTGAGCTGATGGGTGCTCTGCTTGACTCCTTACCCAGCCCACCCTCACATGCAGTCAGATCAGTTTCCTTACAGGTCCCAGGTTTCCCATGGCAGACGTCTCATATGTCTCAGTCCATAAAGCCATTTATTCACCGTGCAGTATCACAGAAACAGCTCAAGTTTCTGCCTCTGAGTAGGATCTTCTACATCCTCAGTCTCCCTGCATGAAGTCTTGCTCGTCCTCCTGAGTCCTGAGTCCTCCTGAGTCTTCAGTCCCCACTCTCTGTGTCCATCGACCTAGATGGTGTCACTAGTCTTCATCTCCTTTATTATTAAAAAGGTAGGCAATTTCCAGCTCCTGATATGTCTGTCAGTGTCCATTCACCTGGCTGCTGTCGTCCATATTCTACAGTTATCCTACAGTTTGGCAAGTTCTCAGGTTTCCACCCGGAGCTCAGATTACATCTCAATTGGTAGTTTGCCTCTCCAGCTACCTGGACCAGATGTGTCACGCAGCTCTTTCAATCTGTGGTTACAAGTGAAAAGCATTTTCACTTAGCTTCTTGACTCTTGCACAGAAGAGGTCAGAATGCAGTATAGTGGAGTCTCATTCATCCACCAATTTTTAGCTTGTGTTGGTTGGGATTTATGCCTTTCTGAGCTGAGCTAATCTCTTAAAATATGACAAATGTCAAAAAGACAGGCAAACACAATCACTTTTTCCCTACAAGAGTTTTCCTCATCTGTAAATCCATTGTTGTAGAACTAAATATTCAGAGATTATAGGGATAATTTTATTTTATCTTTCTTAGATTACGGTGGTTAAAAGCAAACTTTGTGAAAAAATATTTTATTTATATAACACTAACCTTTAAGGATGGCAAATTGTCACATTCAGTGATGATGCCACTTCTGTCAGGCATTTGCTTTGGAAAGAGGGATGCTAATGTTCTTGCTCATCATGAGATTTAATATTAGGTATACTGTGTTCTTTAATTTTTTTCCTCATGTTTTGGAGCAAAAGCTGTTGTCACTGAAATTTATAATAAAACATTTTCATGGCATAAATTAAGTCTTGAAAGCAAGTCTGATTGAAAATTGAGCCATTTGCATATTGTTGGTTTTTTTTTTTTTTAATGTCATTTAAGCATGTATGAAGCAAAATAGTGATTTCATTAACATCTGAGTTTAGGCATAATAAAGGGAGGACACCTGTCCATCCTATATGTGGCAGTTAACATTAGATTAAGGGTGTGTCAATAAATTTGAGAAATGCAATTCACCTTTTCTTGATAATTATGTTCTCTAGAGAAATTGACTACTGCTTTTTTCTGTACTGCCATCATGAAATTGTGCAATTAATTGGAAGGCAAAGTGAAAAAATTAATTTCCAATCCAACCAAACAGGTATACTTCAGAATTTCCTTGCAAAACTACAAAATATCACTTTATGTAGAATTAAATATTTACATTGAAATGCAGTGCTACCATGAACATTCTTAAGAAAAACAGAAGAAATTAAGCAGGTGTTTCACAAAACTTTGCACAATTTTCTAGTACCTAGGCTCTTTAGACTTGGGCATTCACCTAAAATCTGGTACGAGGATTAGGACTCAGTAGTGAGTATTAATGTGTGAGCCACACATCACAGTTGTCATATTGACTAAATCTGCCAAAAGAGACCTTCATCTCTCCTAGTAAACAACAACCGGATCATATACTATGTTCAGCTTTTTGTGTGGAAAATAAAAAGCGGACACATTTCTCCCTTCTATCCATATGTAAAATATTTAATTCAGTTTGAAAATGTTTTAATATACAATTAAAAAGCTGCTTCTTGTGGCTGGAAGGGAATAATCTATACTACTTCATAGCTCTAGCTGAAATATTTAAGAAAATGTCTATACTGAGCTCAGATTTTTTTCTCTTGGAGCCAGTGACAGGCTTTTTCTACAGCAGTTAAAAACTAAGTATTTTTTTACAAGCATATTTCTTTTCTAAAAGTAATTGAAATTGGTCTTAGTTAAGAGAGCACTATTTAAAACCAATGAAAAATAATAGTCTAATTTTCAGTAAACTACTATGTTGGCAAATAGTTGAATTAGTTACTTATGTTTCACAGTTTGTGGACAGCATTTCAAAGAGCAGAAGAGTTTATCAGAAATAATGTTTACCTCACATTTCACAGAATCACAGGATAGTGAGGTTGGAAGAGACCTTTAAGATCATCAAGTCCTAACACCTAACTAGATGCCCTAATACCTCAACTAGACTATAGCACCAAGTGCCATGTCCAGTCTTTTTTTAAACACATCCAGAGATGTTGATTCTACCACATCTCTGGGAAGACAATTCCAGTACTTTTGTATTCTTTTGGTGAAAATCTTTTTTCCTAATATCCAACCTATACCTTCCTCGATGTAGCCTGTGACTGTGTCCTCTTGTTCTGTCAGTTGCTGCCTGGTGGAAGAGACTGACCCCCACCTGTCTACAACCTTCCTTCAGGAAGGTGTAGAGAGCAATAAGGTCACCTCTAAGCCTTTTCTTCTCCAGGCTAAACAACCCCAGCTCCTTCAAATGTTCCTCAGAGGGTTTGTGTTCCAAGCCCCTCACCAGCCTTATTGCCCTCCTCTGGATGCACTCAAGCATCTCAACGTCCTTCCCAAACTGAGGGATCAGAACTGGACACAGCACTCAAGGTGTGGCCTCACCAGTGCCGAGTTCAGGGTAAGAATGACCTCCCTGCTCCTGCTGGTCACACCATTCCTAATGCAGGCCAGGATGCCCTTGGCCTTCTTGGCCACCAGGGCACACTGCTGGCTCGTATTCAACGGCTGTCAACCAGCACCCCCAGGTCCCTTTCTGCCTTAACACTGCCCACACTGTCCCCAGTTTGTAACGTTTTAAGGGATTTTTGTGGCCAAAATGTAGAACTTGGCACTTAGACTGATTAAACTTCATGCTGTTGGGCTGTGCCCATCCATCCAACTGATCTAAGTCTCTCTGCAGAGCTCTCCTTCCTTCCAATAGAGCAACACAAGCTCCCAGCTCAGTGTCATCTGCAAATTTACTAATGAAGGACTCTATGCCATGTCATCAGTAAAGATATTGAACAGAGCTGGTCCCAACACAGATCCCTGAGGGACACCACTGGTGCCTGGCCCCAGCTGGATGCAGCACCGCTCACCAGCACTCTCTGGGCCCGACCATCAGCCAGTTCTGAGCCCAGCACAGAGTGCTCCTGTCCCAGCCGTGGGCTGCAGCTTCTCCAGGAGTGTGCTGGGGGAGACAGTGCCAAAGGCCTTGCTGAAGGCTAAATAGAGAACATCCACAGCCTTTCCTGCATCCACCAGGCAGGTCACCTGGTCATAAAAGGAGATCAGGTTGGTCAGACATGACCTACCCTTCGTAAACCCCTGCTGGCTGGGTCTGGTACCCTGGCCATCCTGTAAGTGCTGTGTGATAGCACTCAGTATGAACTGTTCCATTATCTTACCTGGTACTGAGGTCAGGCTAACTGGCCTGTAATTACCAGGATCCTCCTTCCTACCTTTTTTATAAATGGGTGTCACATTGGGCAGTTTCCAGTCATCTGGAACCTCGCCAGTGAGCCACAACTCTTGATAAATGATGGAGAGCGGCTTTGCAAGCTCATCTGCCAGCTCCCTCATCACCCTAGGGTGGATTCCGTCTGGTCCCATTGATTTATAAATATCCAAGTGTCCCCAGCAGTTCTCTGATTGCCTCTTCTCAGACGACAAGAGGACCATTCTGCTCCCTGGCACCACCTACTAACCCCCAAGGACAGTTGTCTTGAGGACAAGCTGTCTTACCACTAAAGACTGAGGCAAAGAAGGCATTAAGCATTTCTGTCTTTTCTCATCTGTAGTTACTTGGTTGCCTGCCTCATCCAATAAGGCACAGAGGTTGGTTATACCCTTCCTTTTACCATTAATATATTTGTAAAAACTTTTTTTATTATTTTTAACAGAAGTTGCCAGGTTAAGTTCAAAGTGAGCTTTGGCCTCCCTATTTTTTTTTCTACATGCCCTAGCAGCTCCCTTAAATACTTCCTGAGAAATCTGCCCCTCCGTAAAAAGATTTTTTTTTTTTTATTTCTAAGTTCCTTCAAAACTTTGTTGCTCATCCAGACTGGCTGTTTGCCTTGTTGACTCTTTCGGCACACAGGGACAGTCTGCTCTTGTGCCCTCAAGATCTCTGCTTTGAAGCACACCCATCTCTCCTGGACTCCTTTGTTTTCAAAGGCTGTTTCCCAAGGAACTCTCTGAATAAGTCTCTTAAATAGGCCAAAGTCTGCCCTCCAGAAGTCCAACGTAGAGATCTTATTGATATTCCTCCTTGTTTCACCAATTATTGAGAATTCTATAATTTCATGATCACTGTGCCCCAAGCCCCAGTCCATCTCTATTTCTGAACAACAGGTCTAGCTGTCCCTCCCCTGGTGGGCTTGCCCACCAGTTGTGACAAAAAGTTATGCTCCACACACTCTAAAACCTTTCTAGACTGCTGTTTTTCTGCTGTATTAAGTTTCCAGCAGATTTCTGGTAGGTTGAAGTTGCCTACAAGAACAAGGGCTGGTGATCCTGAAACATTGTTCGGTTGCTTATAGAATAAGTTGTCCACCTCTTCATCCTGGCTGGGTGGACAATAGCAGACTCCCAGTAGGATGTCAGCCTTGTTGGCCTTCCCCTTAATTCCTACCCATAGGGACTCAACTTCATCATCATTAGCTGCAATACCTATGACATCCAAAACCCTTCTAATATAAAGGGCCACCCCTCCACCTCTTCTGCCTTTTCTGTCTCTTCTGAAGAGCTTGCAGCCATCCAGTGCAGTGCTCCAACGATGTGAGTCATCCCACCCTGTTTCTGTGATGGTGACTACATCACAGCTCTGCTGTTGCACCATGGCCTCCAGCTCTTCCTGTTTATTGCCCATGCTGTGTGCATTGGTATAGATGCACCTCAGCTGGGCTGCTGATTTCTCCCCTAACACAGTCTCGCCATCCTTGGGCCTGCTTCCAGACAGCCCAGATGCATCCCCTTCCCCCTTCAGGCCTAGTTTAAAGACCTCTCAACAAGGTCTGCCAGTTCATGAGCTAAAAACCTTCTGCCTTTAACAGAGAGACATATCCCATCTGATTCCAGTAGAGCAGGTGCTGTAAAGTTTGCCCCATGATCAAAGAATCCTAAATTTTGCCTATGACACCAACCCTTGAGCCACTTGTTAATGATGTGAGTTCTCCTATTTCTTTCATTATTATTTTCTTCCACCAAAGGGACTGAGCAGAACACTACCTGTGCACCTGTCCTATCAGCTACTTGACCCAGTGCCCTAAACTCCCTTTTAATCTCTTTGACACTCTTCTTTTCAACCTCATCACTGCCAGCCTGGCGTAATAATCTGCCAGCCAGCAGTGGGTAATAATCAGAGGACTGAATCAGCCCAGGAAGTCTCCCAGTGATACCTCATACCTGGGCCCCAGGGAGGTAGCAGACTTCCCTGTGGGATGGGTCTGGTCTATATACGGAGCCCCCTGTCCCCCTCAGAAGGGAATCACCCACCACCCACCCACCCTTCACTTCTTCTTGATGTTAGAGGTGGTAATCTGTTTTTCAGATGAGTCATAATTGGGAGGCTCACTTCTTCTAAATCATCTGGCTGGCTCTCTAGATCCAGGGCCTCATACCTATTCTGAAGTAGCACCTGGCTAGGGGATGGGAGGCAGGAGGGATTTTTGTTATTACCTCGCTGAGCAGGGATGCATTTCCACCCTTCATCTACCAGGTGGCCCCCTGTTGCCTTGGAGTGAGTGGCATAGGAGTCCTCTGACCCTGAGTCCCTTAAAGATGTAAAGGCTGAACTCCACCCATCTTATTTCCCTTTCACTATCCCTGATAATCCTTAATCTTTCAACTTCCTCCCTAAGATCAGCCACCAGCGAAAGGAGGTCGTTCACTTGTTCACACCGTAGGCAGGCCTCCTCCACAGCACCCCCTGAAACAATGGATAAGCTCAAAACTCCAGGCAGGAATGGGTCTCTACAGACACATCCTTTATGGAGGGCTCCACTTGGTCTCATACACTTGTACCAACCACATATTTCCGGGTTAAAACCATTGCTAGGAGAAAGCCCAAATCAGGTTACCAATAAAAACACCTTACCTAACAAGCAAGAACCTTCAACCCTGCCTGCGCGAGCTGCTGCACAAACTGCTGTGACCCCGTTTGCCCGTGACCCCGTTTGCCCGTGCCCCTGTTTGCTCCTGTTCTCCACGCTCCAGGTCGCCGTGCTCCCCAGAGGCTTCTTGTAATGAGTCACTCAGGAGCAAGGAAGCTCCACATCCTGCTTCTGAATGAATTACATTCCATGTAAAGTTGTTTGAGATTTTTCTACTTTGTAATCTGATAGCTTGACGTCTGCTTCTCTCCCCTCCTTGAACTGTTCTTCTACACATTCACCTATAGTAAATTAATAGATTTTAGGCAATTAAGACTTAGTCTTTAGATAACATTTTTTTTATAAAAATTATTTTGTATGTATAAGATATCCATATGTAAGAGATAAGGAATAATATGTCATTTTAAGGAATGAGAAAATGAGAAAGACTATGCTTTTTAAAATTTATTTTAGTAACATATATTCTACTGTGGAAAACAGAATTCTGTACTTCAACATTTGTGTGTTCTTTTCTGGTTCCAATATGTCACTTCAATAGGCCAAAGGCAATACCATCAAGATTCAGACAACTTGTACTTCATTTGACATTTCACCTGAATTTTGAAGAAAAGTTTTGCTCTCTTCTTTCTCCTCAAGACTGAATATGTGATGGGATACCATCATGGTTTGTAGTAAGACTGAATCCTGACTTTTCAGTAGTGACGTTTGCTGTTTGGTTCTTCTCATCAGTGGTAAAGCATTATGCTTGCATTAGGTAGATTTTCATGCTGACTTAAATGTAGGCTTTATAGTAGTGCCAGGGACTACTCTTCTGTCTTTCTTTCATCCCTGTCTAGAATTTACACTGCAAAAGAAGCTGATATTCACTGAAAAGAAGACAGGATACCAGCCTGAAACTTCTTTCAGTTTCTATTTCTTCCTCACTAAAACTACTTACTTGAAAAGTTACAACCTTTCCTCACAAACTTAAGTATTCATTTTGAATAAAAAACTGTAAGAGGATGGGAAGAGTGGTAACAGCAAATGTAGTGGTAGTATTTTCCCCATTTGTTGCTTAAACTACAAATTCTTTGGGGCAGGAACTGTTTCTCCTTTACGTTTTGCATGCAACTGTGCTTGACTTTGTGCAATAGAGAGTGAGAATGGTCTTTGAATAGAAACATTATTGCCCTATAAAAACTGGTATTATCTAATTTTGTTTAAGAGACAATTTTCTTGCATAGTCCAGAGCTATTTCTAAATAGTCAAGGCTGCACATAGCTAGCTCCTTTGCTATAAAATTCTCAGGATGCTTTCTGCCTGCTCATACCAACTAAACATATTTGTCTTAATTTATCAGTTTCTAAAAGTTTGAGATAATTTCTGAAAGTCTTACACTTTGTAATAATTTTCATGGTAATTGTTGTTATGCCCATCCACTGTGGTTTCCAGTAGAAGCACTTTCTCTTCTGTCACTGTCAATTTCAATGCTCCCTTTTCAATTTTCTTGTAGGAAGTCATGTCATTACCTCTTGCAGAGAATCTAGCCTTTTATTTAGAGCTTCATTCCCTTGGGCTGTCTGCTGAGACCTACGGGGTAAAGTAATTGTTATTGAAGCGAAGGGGATAGAGTTAGGCCCCGTGTGTGGCACTGAGTCAGCTTTTGTTGGAGGAAAAAAAAAGTTGTAACAAAACTGACCTGCTTTTTGGCACATTTAAATTGTGCATGCCACACTTGAATGGAACTGAACAAAAAGTTTAGTGTTGAAATGAGATACAAGGAGAATAGATCATTAAAGAAGTGCCAAACAGCTGCAAAAGTGCAATTTTGCTGAATGCAGTTTCCCTTGAGATTTTTTTTTCCCTATGCCAGGGAAGCTGGTGTATTTATATCCTTTACTGATGCCCTTAGACATTTTGGACTATGGGTCAAGGCAGCCACGATGGGTTTTCAAATGCTCAAATGTATGGGGAAATTCATTGCAATAATTTCTTCTCAAAATGTAGCTCTTTTAAAGATATAATAACTATCCTGAAATCTTGTTTCTGAAAACAAAAAGTAATCAATGGACTCATTTTAATGAATCTTATTTATGTTAGTTCAAAGCAAGGCAGTAATGACAGGCCTACAGAGCCCCACTCCATGGAGTTTTGCTTTCACACCAGTTGTTTTTGCCTGAATTCCACTTCAGCCAAACTCTGAACCAGTAATGAAATTCTCAGTCTTTTCAGATTCTCATGTAAGCAGTTTGTTAATTTAGTTAACCAGTGTTAATCTTTCATTCTTCTGAAGTTCATTCATTATTCCTTCTCTTGTTCTTTTTTATCTTTTTGTATACGTAGTCCTGGGGTAATTTGCTACATGCTAACACTGTGTTTAGTTGAAGAATTCCTGAAGGAAGAACCAAGCAGTCAAACATGAATTTCAACTTTTCTGTACATCTCTGGTTTTTAAAGTGTGCTGTATAAAGTAGACGGTCTTGTTATTCTGAGTACTCCATCTGATGTTACAAAGTCAATGCTTATATTGTCAGGCTGTTAATCTTTTTGGCACCCTCTAATAAGCATCATTTGAGTGTAATAAACCTTCCTTTAGGTTTATGTCTTATGAACATGAGATGAAGTTCTTTGATAAGAGCAGGGCAAGAAAGTCCTGAGATAATGTAATAGCATTGATACGAAAATAAAGAAACTGATTTGTAATAATTTTGTATTTTATTTGTAACTTTAGAATAGTGTAAAAGTTTATATGGAAATTTTCATTCACTACAATTTGTAACTCATATTCCAAATAATTTTTTGAAGTCTGTTCTCAATGGCCAAACACTAAGCACAAGGGAGACAACATGTATGGTGTTTTAAGTGGAAATTTAAAAGGCATTACATTAACACTTTGATGAGAGGTCTTCTGCTAATTTACATATGCTGATCTATGTATTTCTTTTATGTTTCTACTACAGTGAGAACAGCTAAAGTTTTGATAACCTTTGAATTTCAGAAACTAATTTTTTAAAAGATTGGTTTTTTGTTTCCAATTTCTTGAAGATTATTATGTAATTTGTCAGTATTAGCCATTTTTCACTTTAAATAAAAGACTCCTGCAGAGTGAACGCTTTCAGTCTTGTAGATTTACAGGCAGCAGTACTTGCAAATGCAGTTTTATGGCATCTGTAGCACTATCCACCTGAAAATTACTGGTTGTAGAAATGGTGTACAAAACTAGACAGTGACTGGTTGTTCAAAAGTGCATGCATGGAATGTTACAAAAAATGGGTTTACATTTCCCCTGGAGAACTCTCCTAAGCTTAAGTGTTCTCAGTCCTTTTAAAGATTAATATGGAGGAAGAAAGCATGGCTTAAATGCTTTTTTTTCTTTTGCTCTGATATTCACTGGTTTGTAGTTTATAAACAGCATCAGCTTAGTTAATTTATTTTTCTCTCAACTGTGGTTTCTCATCTTCACCAATCTATAGCCAAAGCCAAAACGTTTTATGCATACCCCCATATTATAGATGAGACATTTCTAAAGGGGTCATAAAGGCCTTCTCCCAATCAAAATCTTCAGAGGCCTTGTTTCTAATTTAGCAAAGACCTAATGTTTAAAATAGTTCCCTTATGATTTTTTTTTAAAAGAAATTCTGATTTTGCACTCAAAGACAGTTAAAGTCTTAGGGACTCCTAAGACTCTCCCTTTTAGGGATTTTCTGGATAGGGACACTGTTTTATAGCTACTGTTCAGTATCTGTAAAAAAAGAGATTGTTAGAAATATTTAGGCTTAAAATAACCTGTCCATTGAAACTTGTACTTGAAAAGAGAATTTGGGCACTCTTGCACATTTTCTTCCTAGTCCTACAACTTCAACCTAAAAGCATCCTTCCATGCCAACTGTAAGAATATAGTTTTAGCTTGTGAGTTGTAGCCAGTTACGTGGGAGTTCATGCATATGAAGTTTTCATGAAACTGCCTGTATCTTGTCTTAGTGTTGGAGCATGGGTCTCCTCTCACAGACACTTCTGGATTGAAAGCACTCCAATCCTTTGCTTCTGCCATGTCAGTAGTATGTGATAGAGGATGTTGATGTCATAAATAATATTGACACACTCTATACATTAAAGCATTGAGTGGAGTGAAAAGAAAGGAAATAGATTGCTGTAAAAAAAAAACAACCATTCAGCATCTATTATTTCTTTTATTTTTATTATGAAGCAATTATGTACAATTTTTGCTCTTAAAATTGACAATCGCAGGTAAATTTCAACCACTGGATTTGTATTCAATCTCTAGGATGACTTTGTAATTACTGAATGAGGTTGAGGATGGAAGGACTTCTGATAGTCCTTTGGTCCAAGCCTATTGCACAAGCAGGGAGGAGCACCTAGAGCCAGTAATGTTTAAAATCAGTATTCTTCAGCTGCACTGTTTCTATGGCCTCCTTAATTAAGTCTTCTCCCTGCTAACTTTCCCACAATATTCATCTGTCTAAAAATGTTTTAGCTTTTCAAAATGAGTTGCAATTATATTGGTTCCTATAAGTCTGGAGATCACTACGTCTTACCTTTCTGAACAGAAGTTATTTTCTGATGTGTGTTCTCAAAACATTTTTTGTGTAATTGAAGATAAATTTTTCTTGTTTTATGATCTGTTCCCAGTTTTAATGTTACACAATTACCAGCACATTCAAAACAAAAAGTGCTTGCTTAGGTGCAGACCATGCAGATGTGTATAAATGCCAAATTTGATGTTATAAAAATTAACCAGGAGTGTTGCTGAAACATCTTATTATTCTGCATACTTAAAAACTATATATACATTTTAGTGCTATGTGTACTTTAAAACAAAAGAAAGCACTTGTTAGCAGGAGTAGAAAAAGTTTCTTCAGAGCCAGATTTGCATTCTGGGAAATTCTGTAATTTGACTTTCTTGATTACAGAACTGTTTCCAGAGCTGCAGATATATTTGTATCTGTAAAGTTCAAATAGGGGTCTTAATTGAAGTTCTGCACTGCTATACAGATACCTTTAGCATTAGGTGACAGATATTATAACTTGCATGTGGCCAGTTTCTATGCCCATTCCTTGTGTATCAGGCTTTCCAGTAAGAGTAACTTTTGTATTGTTGAAGACAGATCTGTCAATCTGTGACTAACATAAGTTTCTTAAAATCATATGTGCCTTCCAGTGGCACATCTGAAAACCCAATATATTTGCCCTCACCCAGATGGCATTTAGAATAAGTATTCTTCACCCCAAGAAGATCCAAAAATAATGTTTGTCCTAAGTTTTTCTTGAGCAAGAGAGACCTAAACTAACCCTGACTCTTTGCTAGGGAGTTGGAATATACTGGAAGGAATGTGTACATATGGGTGCATAAATGCCACCTTCCACATTCGCAAGGAACCATTAGTAACTGCAAAACTACTTTATTCTGGACTAAAAAGAAATCTGTTATAAAAAAAAACCCAAACAATTCCTGTGTGTGAAAATAAAAATTTGTAATACATTTTTTCCTAGATTTAAAATTCTCAAATTCATTAAATGAGAGAATAAATTATTTCTCTGTATAGGTCAGCAAGGAATTTAAAAATGCTGTTTCAGATAACTGCATGGTCTTAGAGTACCTGTGGAGATGTAGGATGAATCTGTATAGGTTAGTGGCTTCATTAGCTTTGTAGTAGCAGAGATAAAAGTAAGAAGTTAAGGAAATGTCTCTGCATTCTAGTTCAGTGAAACCTTTACATTTTCAGTATATCTGATTTTTAATATGTGGGCTGTTGCCATTTGAAGACTCTCAGGCAGTATTATGTGGCATGAGATATATCCCCATTCCTGCTTGGTATTGTTTCTGAATAGATGCAGCATTTTAGTTGTGTTGATTGTGAAATAAAAAAAAATTAAATCAGGATTAGAACTGACAGTGGCAGGCTTACAGAGCTACGTGAGTACACTATTAGGGTTAGAATCGTAGTATTTAAAACATTTTGGTTCTTTTTTCTGATAAAAAAAAGATACATAGGTGTTGACTTGCCATGGCAGTTTTCTACACTTCACAATAAAATAACCTGATTGATTTAAGTGGTTACCTTTATTCTGAAAAGCAACAGTGTGTTTGAGAACAAAGAAAGGAAAACAGTTGAAACGTTAGTGAATGTCTGTTTGTGGTACTATAGTTTATAAGTCTATACTACAGACATATTCGGAAGCCAATTTCATTTTATCTGCTGTATGTTCTTACAGTTGCAACTTGCTACGACTAATTTCAAAGGGGAAAACTGTAACTTACAAAATGTGATTAACCAGTTGTAAAGAAGACTAATAATCTCAAAAGTATTTGACTATTTAGAATATATAAAGTTACCACTAATGTCAAATAATTTGTTCTCTCTTGTGCTGCTAACTATATTATCAGTCTGATCGATATTACACAACTGGGACATTCTTACACTACATACATGAAAACAATTATATTTTCCCAGCCATACTGTAATCAGAATATTTCCTTCCAGAGATCTGTAGCTTTACCATATTTCTTTTGTTTCTGACAAATTATTTTCTTAACATGAAGTGGGAGGACTCATTTTGAAAGTATGAAAAATCATCTAAAATTGTCTAGTGATTCTTTATAAACATAAATTGAATGTTCACTGAGTTTTGTACTTAAATAAAATGAAAAATAGTATCAACTCTTCAATGAAGTATGTCAGGTTTGAAAATAGTTCACTTTGTAATTGGAGTGCACAGTAATTTGCTTTTCCTCAAAGCTGTCAATATTTCACATTTTTGAAGAAAGTACAAAATCTTATGCTATACCTTTGGTTAAGTCCTTACTTACAGCCTAAGTGCCTGGTTTACTGGTTTTTGTTTGATTTTTCCCATTAATAAAAATTAGATCTTCTGTAATGATGTATGCTACTTGGCATTTAAGTTTAGCTTGTCTGGCACTAAAGATCTACTTTATTTTTTAAAGGCTGTGATTCAAAGTTTCATGGAAGTCTACCAACTTGCAGTTTCCAGAGTTGAAATATTAGTGAAAGAAACAGAATCTCTTCAGCTTCACATTGCAGCCCTAAAGTCCAGGTTCCAAACAGCTAGTCTTCATAAAAGTAACCTTACAAATGGTAAGTCTGCTCTTCAAGTAATTTTTATCATTTCAATGTGGCTTCTTACCCAGCATCTCCCTTCATGCGATACTGTTTCTGTAGGGAAATACAGTAATATTTATTTATAAACATAATAGAGCAATAAAACCAGTGTCAATAGAAACTTTTTCTGAAGAGAAAAGGAATGGTAAAAGTTAACACAGGATTTAATTTTTACTACTGTATATTCTACAAGGACCTGTTCACATGCTGGAAAAGTATACATTGTGAAGTTTACCAGTATAGTAAACAGTTGAACTTTGGATGTGAAGAATTTTATATCGAGAGATGTTGTATGTTAAACCAGAATGTTATTAGCTTCATGTAATCAAAGTGTTTCTTAGGAGAGCAGAATTATTGTTAGACATTTGTTGTTATGAATACTTGTCAGTAAATTTATAAAGTTAATTTCAGGAATAATTTCTAGTCTAAAAGTATTGTTGCCCACAAAAGTGCTTTGATTTGTTTAAGTGTAATAAGGTGTGTCTTCAGATCTGAGATCTCTCTCTGGGGGAATTACTAAATGCACATTTATTTGTGTCATACAGGCCGGACGCCAGACACATAAACTGTCACAACTATGTAGCCAAGTATCTCTAGAATGAGACTGTGTAGGATGTGCAACTTACATATACTCAGTGTATTTCTCCCTATCTCTTCTTAGTTTTCCACAGAGGATAAAGTAGAAGTTCCTTTTATTGATGGGGGTTGTTGCTGTTGTTGTTGTTCTTCTTCTTCCCTTTCTACTGTATTTTCTTTTAGTCTTGTGTAGTAAATGGCCATAAAGAAAGTGAGTATTGTTTGTCTTTCTTTTTGAAACAGAAGATCTGTAAGAAGAGAGCTGTAAGAATGCAAATGACACAAACACAGTTGTAAACATATATTCAAAGGATGTGACTCTGGCTTTGTTTTTGGATGTGTCCAACAGAATTACATTAATTTTTCATCCTACTTCTAACAGCACAATGGGAAATTAGTGCAAATATAAGTAATATTATCAGTGCTGAATTTGAGTTTTAACATCTTGAAGTGACAATTCTTGAATGAAAATTTTGTTTATTTCTGATTACACAACCTTTCTAAGAAATAAAATTACTTCACTGAAATTGCTTTTTTCCTCTTCCAACCAGACTCTTTTGATGTCTTCTGCTATGTTTATGTGTGTCCTGCTGAGCCTGTGCCCAATGTAATTGGACTTCTTCTTTGCCTGTTATGATTGTTTTTGTTGTTTAAATCAAGATGACTACTTGTTTACTAAAGATTGGGAAGTCTGCCAAACTTGCAGCAAGGTTTGCTTTCATTTGCATTGAGAGGGGTTTAACAAAGATTATGCTAGTCCTGTCTGTGAAGGGCTGTGCACTGGCCTGATACAGTACAGTGAAAACCAGCTCTCCTATGTTTGTGATTAAATGCAGTGTTTTTTAAGTAGTTTGCATCTGCATGCAGTGTCAATGTAAAGATGATACTATTTGCATTGTGGAGGGATCTATTACCCCTCTGGGGAGAACAGTAGTTCTTCCTTTACATGAAGTTTAATTTGAATCTAGGCCTAAGCATTAATATGAAATGCTTTAAAATTTTAATGTAAAAGTGAAAGCATTCTGAATGAGAGTCTCAAGTTGCCATGAAAAAGTGATTATGGTGTATTTTGTAGTATCTGGTATTTCTGTAAATTTGTCCCTAATATTTGTAAAAGTTGCATTAAATATGAATTTTAATAACTTCAGCATCACAGCTTTGCAGCTGTGACTTAGATTTTAAACGTTCTAGTTGATACTGTTTTAGTTTGACTTTGAGGAAGAGGTTCTACACTGAATTACTTTCTCTAGTCAAAAAAGCAGAACATTTTTTTTTTGCTTATTTTAAATGAAAAGGAGCATTGACTTCTTGCGTATATATTTGGTTTCAAAATTAGACGAACTTTGTTGGTTTTAATTCATCATCTTCAATCATATATCCATTGCAGACAAAATTTTATATGGAGGCAACAAACACAGCACTTGGACTGTATTGGTTACAGGCCATCATATGATATATGTTTGTGCTTCCTGAACAGTAACTGCAGCTCAGTGCTGAAATACATTTTTTAAGTCTTCCAGTTGTGTATCAAATTGGGATTTATCTCACACGTTGTGGCTGTTTCTTGATGTCTTTTATGCTAGTTGCTAAAGAATCTTGCCCTGCCTTGCATTGCACACAAATTTGGTCCATTCATGAGTATTGATATTTTCCATGTTTTGATGATATTGCTTTCCTAATTGTCTCGTTTCTACTGAAATTTCATAACTCTATTACCTTTCCTTCTATTCACACCATTTCTCTCTTCTGCTGCTTTGGGTTTTGCTAATAATTTTAAAACAAAACTTACTGGAATGAAGCAAATTTGGTGATTCTAACTCCTCATCTTTTATCTCAGACACTGAATTGCCATCTCCATCCTGCAGTCCATTTCTAGTCCAAGCACTTTCTTTCTAGTCAGTAGAGTTTAGATTCTGAGATTACTATGTGTGGTCATGCTAATGCCAACAGAGAAGAACAAGAAGGGATATGATTATGATGGACAGAGGTGAGATGAACACTGGAAACACTGCTTATAGAGAAGAGAATCATGTAGGGAGAAGTGAAGTCAGTGGCATAATGTCTCTGTAGTCTTCATTAGTGCCTAGCTAGCTATCTGTCCTACTTGTCTATGATGATTCTTACTCTGTGGAGAGAAAGGCCCTGTGCATTTTTAAATCCTGCAACTCTTTAAAATTCAGTGTGGCTGAAAACCAGCTTAGATTTTCTGTCTTCCTTTCTTCTTCTTTCCTTCTTTCTGCTCCCCCTCCCTTCCTCCTTCCTCCCCTTCCCCCCTCCTTTTTCTATTGTTTTCTATTCCTGTATCTCTTTTCTGTTGGCTGGGAGAGTTCTTGGTTGGCTGGTTTCAGTTTTTTTAACTTCTTCTTTTTTTTGTTCTTTACCAAACGGTTCTGAAATTTCCCTTACATTTCTAAATGTCTTTTTTTTTTTCTACTGTTAGGAAACTATCGACATTTTGTAATAGTCCTTCCTGCCTATTTCTTTTTCAGCAACATCTAGTAATATAAACATATTGAACTGGATTATGCTGATTTCTGCTGATTTTATTAATTTTTATTCTTCTTCAGATACATTAGTTTATTATTATACTTGCACATTCATTCAGATTTGCAGTAATAAGTAGACCTTGAACTGAGAGCTTAGAAGTGCTTTATTGTGCAGTAGTGTAGTCATAAGCAGTTTCTTTGTGGGTGCTGCATGGCAGTGTGTCATCATATTTAGTCACATGGCAAGTATGTGAATCCATGGTGTCCAAGGGGTCTTTGCTGCAAATGTGTGCAGTTTTTCAGGGTGTGGATGCAGTGACACTCTCTTTTCCGGGGTGACTGGACATATAGGAGGAACAGTGAACAGAATTCAGTTCATTATAAAATATTTTCAGAAAGTCTTCCTGTAGCTTCTAACTCCGAGATTTTATACCTGATTTCAGTACTTGTGTCAGAAGTTTAAGTATGTAAAATAATCTGGTATCAGTTCTGGTAGACAAAAGAAGTCACTTTTGTTATGACAAGTGCTTCTTGTCAGGTGCTTCTCTGAACCTGCATGTGCGCTTATCTGGTGATACTCCTTCCTTTTTATGTTTTCACCTCAGAATCAAAAGAGAATAAAAATGAAAATACAGTAATTCTAAAGATTCTGAAGAGAGAAAATCTTTGTGTGTACTGGAGAAATGGAAATTGGGGGACCCAAAAAGGCAACTTTATCTGAAAGGGGGAGAAAGTGAGTTTCAGATGGATGAGAGGGGTGAACTAAAGAGTTCTGTAAATGTAGCAGAATTCTCTAACTGTGAAAACAACTGCTGTCTTTTGATGCTTCTCCCAGCCGAGATGAAAGTAAAGTCTCTCTATGGTTTATTGTGGCTATATTTTTGTGTCATACCTTTTTCACCACAGTTGTGTTTGTGTCTATCCTTTGTCTGTAAATGTCTAGTTTTATCACTTAAAATATTTAAAATACAGAAATTATGCCTTTTGTAGAGGTGAGAGAAGCAATCTGAATAATCTTTTGCATTAATAGTATGTATTTGTTCTTGAGATTCTAGTGATTGACATATAGTTTCATACTTCTCAGTGCAAGATGTACACTTTCCTCCCTACTCAAAGCAGTCAGCATGGGGTTCTCATGATCTACATGAACCCTGTTAATAGGGGGTAGAGAGAAAAAAAATATTTTGAACTCAAACTTATCAGCTAACTATTTCCCTGACATTTTCTCCCTACTTAAGCAGGCTACTCGGGGCAGTGGTTTTACATGTCCTTCCTCCATATACTTTGTGTCCTTGTCACCAGTTAAATCTGTTCAATTGGTTATGGTAAAGACCTGCATCTAACAGGGATGCATTGTCCTAAATTTAGAATTTTGAGGATGGAACAACAAAGAAAAAATCCTAACTATTTACTTGTTCTCTTGATGCATAAGGGAGAGGTATTTATCAGTGTCATGTTAAATGTCAGAGGGTGTCTTTCATGGGCCAGAGCCATATCTCTGATGTAGGAATTCTTCCTAGATGTTGCAAGAAACAGGTATGTCCTGAATGAAAACTCTCTGTTGTGGTTTGACGCTGGCCCAATGCCAGGCACCCACAAAAGTCTGTCACTCACTGTCCCCTACTGCAGCTGGGTGAAGGAGAGAAAAATTTAATGAAGGCTTCATGAGTTGAGATAAGGACTGGGAGAAAACACTCCAGGAGCAAAATAGGCTCAACTTAAAGGTAAAATATGAATTTATTATTAACAGAGTCAGAGGAGGAT
The DNA here is from genome assembly GCA_003676055.1 of Chloebia gouldiae. Taxonomy (NCBI): domain Eukaryota; kingdom Metazoa; phylum Chordata; class Aves; order Passeriformes; family Passeridae; genus Chloebia; species Chloebia gouldiae. The sequence continues at coordinate 8,717,589 of QUSF01000011.1, forward strand.
AATAAGAAGTAAAATAGGCACTTAAAAATACATTTTCTTCCCCCCCACCTCCCTCCTTCCCACCAACAGGGCAGGGACACAGGGCATGGGGTTTGGTCAGTTTGTCACCCAGGATCTTCCACTGCTGAGGGAGCTGCACCATGGGGTTCCTCCCACAGGAGAAAGTTCTCCATGAACTTCTCCAGCATGGCCCCAATTTCACAAGCAGCAGCACTACCAAAGCTGCCGCAACGTGAGCACCTCCCACAAGTACAGTCCTCCCAAAACTGCTGTGGCATGCACCATCCACGGGTGTAGTCCTGCAAGGACAGGGTGGAGTAGGGCCCTTCCTCTCCTCCAGGTCTCCCACTGGCTCACAGCCTCCTCCAGACATCCACTCAATCCAGCATGGGCACCTCTCCTATGGGCTGTGGGTGGATCTCTGCATCTCCCATGGATCTCCATGGGCTGTGGGTGGATCTCTGCATCTCCCATGGATCCCCACGGGCTGTGGGTGGATCTCTGCATCCCCCGTGGATCCCCACAGGCTGTGGGTGGATCTCTGCATCCCCTGTGGATCCCCAGGGGCTGTGGGTGGATCTCTGCATCCCCTGTGGATCCCCAGGGGCTGTGGATGGATCTCTGCATCCCCCGTGGATCCCCACAGGCTGTGGGTGGATCTCTGCATCCCCCGTGGATCCCCACAGGCTGTGGGTGGATCTCTGCATCCCCCATGGATCCCCAGGGACTGCAGGGGCAGAGCTGCTTCACCATGGTCTCACCATGGTCTGCAGGGGAATCTCAGCTCAGGTGCCTAGAGCACCTCCTCCCCTCCTTCTTCACTGACCTAGGTGTCACCAACACAGTCTCCTTGGCTTTTTCACTAACTCACATAGTCTAATGCACATTTGAATTTGTTTTGCGAAAGATTTGGAGATACTGATTCTTAAATTGCCTTACAAAAAGTAATTAGACTTACTATTTTTATTGTTACTCTCTGAGCTGATGTGTTTTTCTGGAAATAGTCTTGGGCAGAATTCAGTAAATATGGACCTCAATAATCATAACTTTACTCAGTATTATTACTTCCCAGTGTTTAGTTGCTGTGGAACATGTGAATATTCCTGAAGTGATAGTAAGTGAAGAAAAATATGAGAGGCCCACAAGGAAAATTGCCTAACTATTGAGACATAAAAGTGTGGCTATATCAGAAAAGTGAAAATAGAAAACTGTTCATAAGATTTACTAAGTTTAATGTCTCTGTAAATCCAATAGTAATATTTCCTGAAATTCTATTTTTATTGAAATATTTGCATTTCTTTCCTGACTTTAAGTAATTTGGCATCACTTTGTGAGAAACAACTCTTACTTTCAAAGGTTTATGAAACCTTAACAAAATACAGCAAAGGACTGAATAAGGAAAAAGGACAGCGTGCTGGGAGTTGATGACCATTTGCCACGAACTCATCCATAAAAATGGATCCTTCACCTTTTATACTCCTGGGGGTTGCATCAGACAATGCTGACCCCTCCTAAAGTCTGTCTGTCACCTCTTCGCTGTCCATTGGTGGAGACTTTTTTGTAACTTGATTGCAGGTCAGGCATTGTCATGCCATGCCCCCCTTTCCCCATTCCCAATTGCCCCATGCAAGGGGCTCAAGTACACACCTTCTCTCCAAGGGGTCTGCACAACCCAGGCTGTCCAGTGCCAGCAATACAAAGGGTGTGAAAGGGCACTATAGGAGGAACAAACAACAAGCCACAATAACATAACTGTACATCAGCAAAACTTCTCTTACCATACACACAATATTCTTCTCTTAATTGTGAAGGCAATCATCCCATTACTCATCTATAACAACTTGCTAGCCTTACTGTGTAGTCAAGGAATGCACATATCCTGATGCGAATGATCCCTTGGTCACCTGGTATTGCTTACACAAATAATAGTTGAAACCAACAGTATAAATTATATAGTTTAGAATAATATTAATGCTACTACTACTACTAACAACAAAAACCTATATTATAAATCACATTCTGCAACTTAGGGCAATGTTGTAAAATGCAGTTACACTAATCAACTTTTGGTATTTTGTAAAGAATGCTTCCTTTTCTATGCAAAAAAATTTTTGATACTCAATATTCTAGGTATGTGAACTTTAAACTTGTCAGACTGTTATATTTGAAAATTATAGTAATTTGATTAAAATGTTGCCTATAAGGCAAAAAGTTCAGTTAATAGAATCCATATGTAATTAAAGTACAGAACCAAATGTAATCAGACCCCAGTGACTGGTGCCTTCATATTGATAGTTTTACAGTGGCCTGTGGGGTTGAAAGTTTACGTTACAGTTACCAATGTAGCTGTGCTTCAGAAAAAAAACAAGGCAGTGTAGCTGGTGAAGCAGGTATGTCCCAATGTCCCAAACTGATAATCATACCACAAAAGTAGTTGATAGTCTGAGTTTTGGAGCTGTCTTCCATTTGGCACATGGAAGAAGCACAAGACTGCTGTATTGTCCTAGTCAGAGAGTTGTATTCTGCAGCAGCACTGTTATATAAACATTCCTGAATGAGGGAAGTATGCCCAATGAGAGCAAGTAACTGTATTTTTTTAATAATATAGTTGCTTGATTTGTGTGAATTCATGTTTGAATCATCTGAAAGTTATAGACACAACACTATGTACCAAGCCACAAAAGAAGTTTAAAAAAGTTTTTTGAACTTAAAAAAAAATAAAATATTTTCTCTGGACAGTTTTAAGAGTTGACATCCTGTGTTAGAGTTCTCTAATCATCACCAGCACAATTTACAATCAGAACACACAGAGAGCTAGTTCAGACCAGCTCATCTGTTGACTTTGGCAGAAGCCCTTAATCTCACTGTGTGTAGCTGCCACTTGAGAGCTGGGGACTCGGCAGAGAGCCGAAGCAGGGTGGGATGCAGGGTTGGTCAAGGCATGAACACATAGGCCTGCTTCATTTCAACAGCCGTATACTGCTTTTTTTAATACTCTTTTCATTTTACAGCCTTTTTAAAAAAAAAACTGAAATTAAATGAGGACCTCTCATGAGCCACTGCGCTCCAGGCATAAGAAATTGTAATGTCTGGCTTCCAGAAACTGTCCCGTCAAAATGTGCTTCTGATTAGGTGGCTTAATTACAGCTGTGAAAACAATGTTGATTTAGGCCTCAAGATTCCAGTGCATGTCAGCCGTTATTAGCTAGCCTTGGACTGAAGCCACCATTTTAAAACTCTGTACCACTAAAGTCACACACTGCCTGACAACTTTTTATTTAGGCAGAAATGTTGCCAGAAGCAACACATTTTATGCAAAATATTTTTCATTGCGCAAATTTCAAATGTGACATAGTTGATGGACATAAATACGTAGTTATGGGGGGACTTCACCAAGTCCAAAACCTAACTTTTGCGAACAAAACCCTACCCCAACACATCCCCCTCCGCCATTTCAAATAGTTTTTTTCCAAAGTTTGACTGACATAATGCTTAATTTTAATTCCTTTAATTCAGTTTTATTCCAAATCCAGCATGTTGGCTTAACCACCCAATTTTATTGCATCTAAATTTTCCTGACAGTTTCATTTGCTGTCGGGAAATAAAATTGCCATTTTTGCAACATGGGAAATAATGGCTAGTTTCAAAACCAATATGTTTGAAACTTCCTTTGCCTGAAGCAGGTTAAGGCAAACACTCAATTTACTTTAGGGGAAAAAAGCTCATTAAATAGTTTTTAATATTTTAATATAATTTAAATAACTGCTTTCACAGTGGGAAGGCTTATTAGGCCCATGTATTTACACCTGCAGAGACGTAAATGTTTGGGTAATTAGGTGGTTTCCAATAATTCAGTTTTTCAGTTGAAGGTTAATACTGTAAACACTGTAGATGGACAGAAAGAGTGCTGCATTTAAACATTACATTTCCACTTCTAGCATTTTACTTTCAAGTGCTTAAGAAAGAGGCTTAAGTGGGGTTGGTTTGGGTTTTGTGGGATTTTTTTTTTCTGTTTTGGTTTGTTTTGGTTTTTTTCTTTGTTTGGTCTGTTCTTCAGCTTTCTTTAATGAATTGGCTAAGGAATGTGAGAGAATGTGTGTGGGTGATAATTCTCAGCAGAGGTCAGTACTTTGGAAAAGTAAGATCTACATTCTCACTTCACTGTTGCTATGAAATTCCAAATGTCCATGCTGTGTGGTTTAATGGAAACCATGAAGTTCCTAAATGACTGCAGGTTTGTTCTGCTGTTAAGCACAAAACAAATCTTTCAAGTCATTGGCTAAGTCACAAAAAAGGAGGGTCATGTTTTCAGGAAGGTAATCTCCATTCATTTTTGTTTTTTTTTTTTTCCTTCATGGTTTGCATTTCTATGGCATTAGAAACGTGTTCCTAGTGAGGTAATGGAACTATCAGCTCACAAACAAGAATCCTCAGTTCCCAGGACTGAAAACAAAATGCTTGGAAGCTTAAGCTGTGTTCATCTCTTACCCTAAATGCAGGCCAGTCCAATGATAGTACCTTCAGGAGCAACTAACTGGAAATTAATTTTGAGAAACTAATGATTTGGATAAGGAAGCAAGTCTAAAGTGTAGTTTCAAATTTGTCCTGTAAAAAATAATTTTGCATTAGTTCTCTGCCTGTAGCAGATTAGTGGAGAGCAAGACAGTGTATGCCTACACTTTATTTCATTCAGTTTTCAAAGGAGGAATACTGGAATGAGCTAGTCTTCTATTTTCTTTGCAAATACTAGGTGGGATTTCCTGAAAAAGAATGTTTCAGAAGTGCCCCATTTGCTGTAGAGGGCAACTGTAAGTCAGGAGACAACCATGTGATGGCTTTTTCCTTATTAGATGCCTTTGCACTAGTCTTTTGAAATGTGCTTCATTGGTAGTAGGCAATGATTTTTATTAATCAGCCACAAACATTTGCTTCCTGTTGGCTACACACTGCTTTTTCTTTTGCCTTCTTCCCACACCTATCAAAGGAGCATTTCCAGGACATCAAATTAAAAGAAACATTCATCTATTATCACATATATTGTTAATGCTGCAGTAAAAATGAAAGTATTGAGACTGCTAGACAGGCTGTTTTTTTGAGAACTGGATATTACAGACCCGGACATTTAACCCTGGGAAAAAGTTTTTACAAAAGAACAGAGCCAAGGATACAATTTTACTGTCTTTATAGAAGAAAAGGAATATTCTCTACAAAGGCAGACAAATTCACTTCTTTCTGGACTCAAGGACTTTTACTCAGGCCAGAAGGTGCTTCCTCCTCCCTTTTGAAGAAGTTATTTCAAGAAAGAGAGCTGGGAAGCTTCTATTATTCCCTGCTAAACTGTGGGTTAAACATAAAGGGAATGTCTGTTTGTTCTGAGACTAAATTTGCTGAGAAATTTTTGGAGGGGATTAAAGCATAGCTGTGCCTGAATGAGTCTAACATAGATGCTTAAATGGTGAGTGAATCCATGCAATCCAGTCTGTCATCTTTCTGATAGTTTCTTGACATTTTAAATTTAGATCCTATAAGTTATACTGTTGTGAATAATTATTTTCTTGTTTTCACACATGTTTGGTTTTATATTTCAAGCTAAATATTTAAAGCACTGCTTGTAAGGAGAAAATTCAGTGCTGATCTTCAGATATTAACTTTGATAAAGAGTACAAGATGTGTAGATCCACCCTGTGGATTGCAGTTCACTTGATCAGGATGATAGATAATAGAAAGACAATTTTTGTTGTCTTTTTCCTGTTCTTGTTTACTTTATACTAGTAGCTCACTGCCTAGATCACAGAGGGAAATAAATATTAGTGTATGACCTAGGGCAGTGTTGCCAGGAGCCTGTTTCTTTCTCAGCTAGCCTCAGAAATGTGTGTATGTGCAGCATGCACTTGTAATGTAGCATGGCTAATATTACATGCCCCCATTAAGAAAAATAAAAATCGAAATAAGAAACATATCTATGTACACACACACACGCACACACACACACTCTTTAAGTTTTGTAAAGAAAAATCTTGTGTTAAGCGGTTTGTGTTTCCCTCTGGCTGGCAGAGGCAATCACAGTCCCACCACCAGATCATCTGGTGCCGGCTAGCAGTCAGCGTTCCCTCCATGGAAGACAACTGTCTCTGATGCTCTGTCTCCTCTTAGTTTCTGCTTCTGGTGCAGTCTGTACTGGGGGTAAAGTCATGGGAGCACAAGGAGCACGAGTATTGTCTCTGTTGTCCCCAGCAGATTTTACTGTCAGAACTAACCTCAATAGTCCACACAGGGGAGGGATGCTCTTTAGGCCAAAGGGAGATAGAGCGCGGGGCAAAGAAGCTGCAAACCACAGCAGTCAACTTTATTTTGCGCCTTTCTAGAATTTATGAAATCAGATTGTTTTCCTGTTGGCTTGTTAATGCTCTTTTCCCCTGCCTTTCCTACAATTGTGTATGTTTCCATCCTTTTCAACTGTGAAAAAAAAACTTACTACTTTCTGTGACATGTTTGCAGCAGAGTAACATATTTCTTAAAAAAAATATATTTGCCTACTTCAATTTGCTTGCATTTTGTACTTTAAGCATAAAAGTTAATGTGACAAATGAAGAAAAACCAAACCTTTGAAACATATTAGAGAGTAAGACTTGCAGAGATAGACTGGAAATTCAATTATGCACAAAGCATAATATTATTCTTAACACATAATTTTATTCCTGTAACATTGGCATGATTTAAGGGAATACAGGCAGCAAGTTATATCTTCATCTTTCTTTTTGTTGAGTCTTGCACACTGTTTAATATTTACCCATCAAGGTTTTAGTATTTATTTATTTATTTATTGTTGTTTCTAAGTTATGTAAAAAAATTTTTAATTGAAATCTGTGAAACCCACATTATGTAAAGAAGGCACAGTGTTGATCATAGTGAGGACCTGTTTTCTCCAGAGACTGAACTTTATGAAGCAGTTTGACCTGTTGAATAAACTAATAATTTAATAGGTTTTTAAAATGGGAAATGGGCACTCCATAGGGTAAAGAGCTTTACTGTCAGCTAAAAGGATGTTATTATGATAATGATCTTGATTATTCAAATAACATTTGTTTTCTTCAGTTTATTTAACAGTTCATTTAAAGAAAGGGATTTTAAAAGAAATGTGCTTCTTAAACTGTAATTTCACTTCCCTATTTTACAAGAGTTTGAATTGTTTTTTTGAATTGTTTTTAAAATGCCACCCTTTGAAAAGATAGGAGCCTCTTTTGCTCATGCAATCAATTCACCCCCTTTTTGTTTTCTTCCTTGTGGAAGGGAGGGTACCTTTAAAACAAACTGTGAATAATAAAATGTACAAAAGTATGGTCACAAATAGTGTGGTTAATCACCCACAGAGTTTCCCTGATACATGTGATGATATTAGGAAAGCAGTGACATTATGAAAGTGCAATGATTCCATTTCATCCTTTTCAGATGGTGTAACTCCTTGAATTCCTAAAGGAATTCCTATTTTCAGAGAAGTCTGTAGAACTCTAAAAGCCACACTGATTTAAGACACCACACCGTTGGATCTGGGTCTCAACTGAAGTTTGCCCATAAACTCATAGTTGACTCAGTAAATGTTGCCACAAAGCTGACATTGCAATACTTACCTGTCTTAAATCTGTATATGCAGCAGTACTTTGAAAGACTTCTGTCCTAGCTAGATGATGAAGATGATTTGATACATACAGTTTCTGAAGGCCAGAACCACAATAATGAAATAATGCACTAATTATTCAGCTTTTGTTAGTACTGAGGGTCTCCTTTGATTGCAGAAGGATAACCTTGTATGGTGCTTATATGCTTCTGGTCAGGAGCCTGTTAGTATTTCAAGTCCTGTGTGACGTCAAGTTTCCTTTCACAAGATTTATTAAATCTGTTGCATTCTTTTGGGAGTCTGAGCTTTAAACATTGTAACTTAACCAGGGCTTTGTGAAGTTTCCTGACACATCAGGTCATACAGTTTAGTTTTAATTTGTGTATGTCAAAACATCCTGTTGCTTTAAGTATTTTGAGTTTAATTTAATAACTTACTGAAGTTTTCTGTGCTTTAAATGTGAGATGTTTTAGAGGACTGTAATCTCAATGGGAGCTCTGAGTAAAGGAATTGAAGGTATAATTATGGAATGTACAAGGCACACCAAATTAGTGAAACATCCTTGTTTTGGGGGTTTTGTTGGGTTGTTTTAGAAAACCTAATCTTTTAAACTTGTATTATACCTTTCTGGTTTTACAAACCAAAAGGCTGAAAAACAGTTTCTCAAATCTTCCTCTATGTTCTTCATTACACTTTCGATAGAAGTTTTACATATCTGATGAAAGTTTGGAGTGTTGTATGTGTCGATGTGCTCTGAATTGTGGGCTGTTTTTATTTGTTTGTTTGTAGCATGTGGCGGTCGTGTCTGTTTTTGTTTGTTTGGGGGTTTTTTGTTGCTTTTAACTTTACTTTCAGAACACACATTTGGCTTAAATATTATAGGGAAGGATGAAATTCCATTAGCATTTTTTTAATGTTTATTCATCTAAAGTATGATTGGTATGCAGTAAATACTAGTTTTGTTTGTCTAGTGGACTCATTTGAGCTGCATATTCAGCCTCACAGAAAGAGATTATTTTGTACTTGAGCTAAGAACAATTCTTGGAGTCTTTGCTAAGGAATCCAGTAAGTATAAAAAGTGCTGTTCAAATAATTACTAGATTTTTTAAAATTAATTTCCATCCGAAATATAGTTGTATATCTAGATTTGGCCAAAACCAACAGAGAAAGTAAACCTAGCTCACCCACACTCAAGTTGTTTATAACTGATAAGCTTGATTCCTTGCCCAGTTAATGTAATTTGGATCTTGAATTTACAGAAGACCTACGTATTAGCCATCAACTGGAAGAGAGCCTAAATTATTTTTCCTAGGCTAGTGAGATATCAACTTGTACTTCATAAGCAATATTGCTGGAAAGTCTGCTGTTTTCCCTGACCATTACAGTTACAAAACTGCCCTTTGGAACTCTGTTGAAGATACACTGCTTCATATATTGCATGTAATCTGTGGGAGAAGGAGTAATTCCCTCCTGAAGTTACCTCAGCTAAATTTTACTGGGTATCAGTGCACATTAAAGTACTTACCTGGAATAAGCAAACAAAATTTAGAAAACTATACTAAACCTACAGGGAGCCAAAGGTACCTGTTCCTGGTGAATCTGTCTATAATCTAATTTATCGTGGAGTGGGGTGGAGCCTTATCAGGATTTTGGCAAGGAGGTAGAAGCCTACACATCTGCAGTGGGCTCTCTAGAAAATCTACATGCATTGGCCAGTGCTAAAAGGATGGACCCTTTGTTCTCCTAATACCTTGATGATCTTAATAATAAACCTCCATTTGGAGAAAATTAAACTGGCAGTAACACTAGTTCACTTCTAAACATGGGGTATAAGTCCGTCATTCTTTGCTCCATCACTTGAGGATCTTTTATAAGAGACTACTCAGTTTAATACAGTTATTTAGATTAACTGTGATTCAGATTAGCCTGTAGGCTAATGCAACTGTGCAGGTGTTCTGACTCAAAATGCAAGTGTTTTTATTTTATATATGAGATTCCAATCAGTCTTTGCAAATAGGTGCAGATATATTGCATAAACTATGCCTGTATACAGTTTATGGTCCTAGTTCCATTGTCTCAAAGAGTGAACTTTGATGTAATCCTCAGTAGCAGATAGTAAAGGCTGTCAAATCTTGACATCCGCATTTCTCTTGTCATTACAGGATTACAAACAACACCAGATTATAATCTCAATACCTTGTGAACCAAAATAATATTTATTCACTTACAAGATCTACAGTAGTATTATTCATATGAGGTCATGCATGTCCCTGACATTTCATTTTAAGTCTGAGTAATGCCATTTTTCTGCATGGAATCTGATTCAGGTGTTCACTATATTTTCTTCATTGCTGCAAAACTATCCACTTCTGCATTAGCAGCCTCTTCCAGAGGTATGTGAGTTCCAATTCTTTATGATTTGCTGCTTTTCACTACCTTTCATAAAGACAGTTTGGTTCTATGTTCTTCCCATAAATTCCTGTCATGAGAGGACTCTGCTTTACATCTTAATCAGTGTATTTCCTTTGTTGTTTTCCTTCATGCTTAGGACTTCTTTTGAGCTTCTACTTTCTGCAGTCTTGATGTCTGCTTCTTTTTGTGAAAATAAAATTTTTTGAGTGGAAAAATGCCCTTTCAAAGATTTTTTAAAGAGAACTGCAAGGAGACTTTTCCCTGTAGATATGCTTGGAAAGAAAATAGAATACATGACCTAGGTGAATACATAACCTACGTGAATACATAACCTACGTAGGCTTGCTGTAGTTTAGCAAACTAGAATCTTAAAGGGCTATGTAGTTTGTCTTTTGAGCTCTGTCTTGCTGGAATTGTGGTAGTTGAAACCCATAAGGTTTCAGAAGTAGAAGCTATTTGCTATAGTGACTTTCACAATTTCACTGTCCAGACACCAGTACTCAATCCAGACTCTTCCACCCTCTTCCTCACAGAACACTTGAGCGTCATCAAGTACTTATTACATGTATATTGACTTTTTAAGGGACTTTTCTGACCTACTCCATATATTTATATAGAAAAATACTTGAGAGAACTAGTGAGCAAATTGAAGAGTCTCAAGGCACCTGTCAGAAAAGTAATGGTGAGTTGCGTGTTTGGTGTTAATTTTTCTACAAGCTGTCAAGTGAATCCTAAAATGTTGATTTCCATATCTTTAACATACAGTTTGTTTTATTATCTATATTGATCCATATTTCTAAAAATACTCCTAAAATATTGCGTATTTGGCAGAAATGCATAGGAAAAATTAATCTTCTGCATACCTAAAGATTTTTAATGCAAGAAATCTGAGTCATAAAGACACTTTCATTGTTTGCAGACCTTCCTCCTCTATGTTGTTAAGCTACTATTGTAAATAAATTAATTTTCCCCCCTCTCCCCTTGAAACAAAATTGCTGTTACAGTATATTTTTGTTAAATATAAAGTGATTGATGTGTTTTACTGGATCAGTGTTATTTCCTTTTTTGCCAAAATTGCTGTGATTATTAGCTCTAGGATAGTTTTTGGTAAGAGATAAATGTACTGTTGGCAAAAGTCCACTATCCTTGTTCCATTTAGTAGCAGAACGCCTAAATTGTAGTTGTGCCGGTTCGTCGCAAACAGACAAAAAGGAAGGTAGCATTTTACTGTGTGTGAGCAGTTAGAGGGCAAGCAGACACCATGCACCTTGACCACCTATTATGAAGCTTTTTGCTGCAATGTCAAGTGAAAGCGAGTTAATTGGGTGAAGCTGTAGAGCATGTTAGGGGCATGGTAAAGGGTTGCTGTCTGACAGCTGAATGTCAGCAGAAGCTAGTGAAGTGTGGCTGAGAGACAGAGACCTGTCACAAAGTTCATGTGGACTGTAGCACAGTTAGGGAGATGAAACGTGGTTCTGTCTCACTTTCTCCCTCATTGCATTCAAGCACCTTAAGATTTCACACTGTATGTGTCAACCCTTGTTCTCTAAGCTGTTTTCTCCTAACACTTCTGCATTCAAATGATTGGACAGAAGATGCTAATGTTTGGCAAAATGAATGTAAATATACTTCTTTCCTTTTTCTGCTAGAGCAGCAGTATACATGCAACTCAGATGAAACTTTGAAGGCTTACGTCAGACAGTCACACTGGATAGGAACTGGGATGATGGCTGAATACATATCTCATGAGAATATGAAGTTTGACACTTTTAACTAGTGGAAAACACTTTAACTGTTTTCCCAGAAAAAAAGGTTAAGTAGGGGGGGGCTACTTTGTGAGCTAGTGGTGCCTTACCGTGGTGTTGTGACTCTTTTAGTCTCTGATTGTAGCCCCCTTCTCCCCTTCTTGCTAGAAAGAAATAAGAGTGCCGAGAGGGAACCATGAATGTATACCAATGTAAGGCAATGAGAAGCTAGGGAAAATTCATATAGTTGGAAATCCTTCCTTGGAAGGAAGAGAGGCATCAGTTAAAGGCAGGGATGATCTTACACACTGCTGTGAAACATAGAATGGTGTCATAATAGAAGTGTAGTGTACCTTTCAGGGTTGTTTGCATGCAGCACAAAGTAAAGCAATAGTAATTTGGGTTGGCCACCCAAATTCAAAACAAATAAATAAGCAGAAGTTGCTTCCACTCATGAGAAAGTGGAAAGACAGTGGTAGGCTTCAAGAGCAAAACGTGCTCAGAACTTAAGTTCTAAAGTAGTAAAAGCTCTAAAAGTAGTAAGTACTTAAGAATTTGGAAACATGGATTGAAATCAAAACAGGCCAATCATTTCACTATGAAAAAAGGGCATGACTCTGTGTGTCTAATGTTTGGGTGTTAACAGCACCATACAGAGAATTTAGCTTAAAATGGGGAAACTCTGTATTCCCAATGAAGCGTCTGGAACAAAGGCTTACAATATGGGCTGTGTGTGGAATTTGGCCAAAACTTTTAGAGAACATCAAAATTAGCAACGCAAAACCAAGTTATTTATCGTTAAGCCAACAAAACATTGAAGATAAAGTATTTAGCTGGCATGATAATCCATCCAATCCTGTGTGTTCTTCAGACATACCAGGTTTAAATGCATTTGAATGAAACACAATTTTATTAAAAAAATACAATATATGGTGAAATCTTTCTCTTAATTGCTTTTAATTGAGCTCCAGAGTGTGATTTCACTGAATGAATTAAATGCAAGAGCTTTAGGAAAGTAAGAAAGAATTGTAATTTTCCTGTATTACAGACTCATATTTGTTTAAAAACTGAAAGTCGAAGAGGGAATTCTTGGTAATGAAAAGGGCCATTAGTATTGTTGGCTAGCAGCATCCAAAGTGTGTTGTGAGTCTAACTTTCTGACTTAGTATGGAATGAACTGGCAGCCCACTGAATTATTCTCTGATAGCAAATTGTCTGCACAATCCAGGCAGGAGTGCTGACAATTAAAATTTATACCAAATATTACCATTTTCTTACTTGTGTCAGATCACCAATTTAGTCCTACTGCCTCAGCATACAGAATTGCAAGATCACTGACACAGGAAGCAAACTTTCTAATTTTGGTCATACAATTCCTGCTTTGCAAAAATTTGTAATAAACACTGTATTACACTGACATCCACTCACAAGTAATACTTTCCATTTTAAATACTCATTTGTAGCATTTGATTATTTCAAATAAGTAAGAAAGTAAGAAATGGCTCTTGGAGCTACTTTTAACAGAAAGAAAAAAAAAAAAAAAGGTGCAGCATACTAGAATTCCCTTGGCATTACCTGGCAAAAGGCAACTCAGTTTTGGAAATAGCAGTCTGAGTAGGAGGTTGTAAATTATTTGAAAATGTATGTCTTTCTCTATAGGGAAATAGGGTTTCCATGTAAGTGCTGCAAAATGGTTATCAAAGACAGTGGTTCTTTTTTTAACACTTACTGGAATTGATATTGCACCATTGAAATGATGCAAGGATAGCATAGATGGGGGAAGCTGAAAGGAATATTACTGGCCATTTGATTTGCTGTCTACTGGTATTACTGTGTATTTGTATGTTATGGAGTTGGGCTGAGAGGAGTGAGTATCAGAAATCAATATAAAGAAATATATTGACTGTTTCTCACTTTCCCCCCACCATTCTCTGCATCTGTGCTTAACTTAAAATTCTTCCTACTCCTGACAAACTGTACTACTGCCTTTCCAGAGATTTTAGGGGTTGCTGGAATTCTCAAGAAACTAAAGTGACTTCTCCCTCTGCATTTCTGTTTCCTGACAGGCATCTTTACACACCTAAGTGTTCTGTATTCTGGCGAATTACAGATCACATTTTGGTCTTGTAAGTCAATAATTTTGTTTTATTTACATTGAGATATAACACTGAACTTGTTTTTACACCTACACTGTCACACAGGTAGGGAACTGTTATAAATTGTATTCGGTATTAATCTTCATGCCCTTTTGTTTCTGATTTGGTCTCTTCTGATTCTTAGCAGTTTCATGGCTTTTTTATCTCAGTTGAAGCCAGTTGTTATTGCATGCATAACCCAGAAGCCTTAATGCACAAAAATCTTATCACTGTTTATTATTCTGATTTTCTAACAATATATTTTTTAATAAGGTGCCATGTTACATGTCAGAAGAAATCAGTAGAGAAGTTTGGGCTACTGTGTTTTGAAACTGAGTACTGGAAAGCAGTTTGAAGTGACAAAAATTACTGATGGTTAACCTGAGAAGTGGAAGAACTTTTTGTAATAACATACATAGCTGAGGGAAATTGAAAAGCTGTGAAAATTCTCCAATAAAATTACCTTTGTGTAGATTTTGAAGGCTGAAACTGTTCTGAGTAATTTTGCAGCTTCAGCTGTAGATTTTTCTGCTGCAATTGAAGATAAGCTGTTACAAGTATACTGTTTATTTCCTTATGCAATTATTTGTACCACTGTCACAACACATGCATAGTCTTGTAATTTCGAGGGTCCAAATTTGCATATTATTCCACAAATATGGATATACAAAAGAAAAATGGGCATCTTTGATCACAACATAATTCTTTTCTGTAGGTAGACATTGCAATAAAAATGGAATATAAGGATATAATAAATGATGGTATCAAAGTATTCCATCACAATATCATAATAAAGCATCCCACTATAAATGAGTTTTAACTGTGGTAAAAGAGCTCATATGTCATGAGACAACCTTTAAACTAGATCTTAAATTTGACTGTAGGTTAGTCACAGAGCAACAACAGAGAAGGACTGTTTTGCAAATCTTGTCCATGTCTAATAAAATTTTTGAGTTAACTAAAGTTTAGAAAGCAATTATTCCATAATATAGAGTAACTTTTCAGATTTTGTCTTCAAGAAAACATGTTTTGTAAAGTTAGGTGATTAAACTTTGAAACATGTGCACAGGACATGACCAGTTGCTATGTTACATTACTATTTTGAAAGCATGTTTTTGCTAGATGTATGTGTCCTAGATATATATTTTCCTAAGTGAAGTGTAGGAGTTCAGATAGAGTCATGTATGGCTTACAGTGTAAAAAATGGTGCCAAACAGACATTTTATTTCAGATAAATAATTCTTCTTTTAAAAATTACCTAAATGCATATCTATATGATGGATTATCACCACAGCTCTGGCATAGTCATATAAGTTTGTCAATTTAAAACATTTTTTAGAAAGGTGTTTAAATACAATAATGATGAAAGCAGTCTGTTGGGGAAATTATGGCTGCCTTTAAAATTCCTCTGTAAATGTATGTGTTCAGAAAATGAATATTATAACAGTTCTGGTATTTTTTCTTCTAATCTATAGAATACTATTTTTTTTATTCATCATGAGGTTATGTAAAGTTATTGGATCAAAACAAAAATTGTTTTTTACGTCAATAACATTGCTATTAAATCTGATTTCCCTTCTGCTCAGTGACTAGAATTCTGTTCTTTGTAAGAAGTACAGCTCAGGCTCTCTATAACTAGCCAGAGCTTTTTTTTTCCCCCAGAAGTGAATATTTTACTGTAACATAGTCTGTTGACTTGCTGCCAATCATTAAGTTTCTCTCTTTTTTTTTTTTTTTTTTTTTTTTTTTTTTTTTTGCAACTCTCAAAGGAAATCTTATTTCTTATCGCTTTACTTTGATGCCATATTTAAAATATAACCCTCACTACTGCTTGGAAAAGAGTAATATGTGAGTGTAATCATAGCATGCGATTTTTCATTCATTGTGGTATGCTGATTAATTGAGGTGTTGAAAGCAGTACAAACCAATATGTTTAAATTTGTCCTCAATATTTGTTATCCAGAGTGAAACCCATTTGTAGCTTGAAGCTTATTGATTTATTTTCTTTTTTACATATAGAAGTTTTTTTAGAACATCACAAGTTGTTTGTGTATTTCAATACTGTTGTAATGGTTTTAATGAATGATTCTTATTTTAGAGAGAATTTTGTGTGTGGTCAGCAGATTATAGTGTACAAAGAAGAGGCTGTTAATTGGTGTATTAGCCTTCACTGAGATCTCATTTCAGGTCTGCTGGTACATGGAGATCTCATTTGTGCATTGGCTTTTTAGTGGTTCTCATTTGGTAGAGAGTTGAGCCCAGAAGGACTGAAAAACTAGTGGTACAGATCTTGTTATTCCTGCTGGTTATCTCATCCTCAGCAGACCTAAAATTTAGAAAAACTCAGGGCACTACCTCATTTTAATTATGTACTTCAAACAGTCATCTAAATTTGCTATGAGTTCTTAATGAAGGTCTAACATGACCTAGTAGTTTGCAGTTGCTGCATTATAGCTTGTGGTGAATCAGGAAATCAAAAGAGTTCATATCAAAGGGGCCTGTTGAAGTAGGTCTTAGAGGCAACAATTGATTTTTCTTCAGCAATGGTAACAGAGGAAAAGGGAATCTTTCAAGAATGTGTCTTTATACATAAGACTGAGACTGGATTTGTTGAAATGTGAATATACACACCCTTCAGCCTCTCCAGATATATATTAGTTTGTCGGTAGATATGGGTTTATGCCTCAATATTATTATATATATATAATATATATATTATTTATATTATATATATTATAAATAAATTAATATATAATAAATTAATATATATTGTATATTAATATTTTTCTATTTTGTATATTATATTAATATATATTATATAATTATATAATGTATATTATATTAATATACATATAATAAATTAATATATATTATTTATATATTAGTGTCGGTAGATATGGGTTTATGCCTCAATGTCTATGTGTTTATATATGCATTTATACTCTTCCTCAAATGCTGAAGAGAGTCCCCTGCAAGAGTGTTCTGAAACTCAAAGATACTGAAATGGCCATTCAGTGTGTTAAATTTTTTATTCCATAATTATGCTTTGCATGTGATGCTTTCACATATTATAAGATCTGATGAAATTTTTGTTAGTTTCACACCATGCAGTGCATTGGTAAAGGACAGAAGAACTACATGGCATTGAGTTTTCTTGTTTAGGGGAATACAGAATGCCTTTCTTTATTATTTTTAAAAGAATTGTTAGTATTGATATACTGATATTATCCACAATCTTTTAAAGTACAATGCCTGATGCTTTGGTGCTGGAAGTTCTTTAATGTTGAATTATCTGACGGAATGTTGAGACTTAATGAAATATGAATCATATTCCCATCAATGTGAATTCAGTGTGTATCTTCTGGCCTGTAAGAACAGGCTAGTGTTTGAAGAGTATTGTGTTTGATTTCAATTGGTGATAAAATATATTTAAAAAAAAAACAAAACAAATGCATGTAATAATTACCATGGCATGTACTTCCTAGTAACAGTAACAGGGATACTGGAAAAAGTTTGATTATTTGATAAAAAAGAAATCTGGTAATTGTAATGAAAAGGGGATAAAAGTTCTCTGTAAGTATTTGTAGCACTTCAAATATAGTAGGTTATTTTTTTTAACACTTACTTGGGCAGAATACCTGAGAAAATATTATTTGTTTCTTTCTATTAAATATGACTGTTGGTTCTCAGGTATCAAAGTAAGTGTTTAAAACAAGAAGCAAACACTTGCAAATACTTCATGTACATACCTTTGTGAAAGGAATTTAACACTAAATAAAAATTCTCTTTTTGTTTAGTTTTTTTTAAATTTTTTATTTATCATTTCAGGAAACAAGAGGTAGTGCAAACATCAGTGTGGTTCCAAGCTGGAAATTCAGCCTGACCAGAGTTCTGTCCTAGACTTTTTGGCATTGCAAGCTGAACCTGACACATCCTACAGTGTTATGCAAAACAGAGACAGTTCTCTGTCTTCAATCTGTTTCTTCAGTCTGGATGTCACATCCAATCCCGGAAGAACAATGGAAAATGGATTTTCAGATTCTTAGTATCAATAATCTTCTAGAAGGGAAAATTATATTAATGTAAAATGATGCAATTAAAGTGTAATTTTTTTGCTATCTTTGAATTGTAGCTCAGCGTTTGTATTTTTTGACATTAATTTTACAGTTTTATGAAAATGTGCATTTGTATGTTCACATTTCTGCACCTGTCAGTTTTGCATACTGAAGCAGTTATTTCTTTAAACTTTTATTTATTGCCGTTGTTCATTTTTTATGTAGTATATTTTTAAATGTTAAAGAATGACACATTTTGGGTAATTTTCCTCAGTCTTAAAAAAAAATCAATAAGCCATTTTAGTCTCTATCTATCAAAGTTGTTTCATACTTGTCTATTTTAAAGCAGGACTGCAATACTTTAATAGGATTGAGAGAGCTATTTGAAATGTATGCCAATGATTCCTGTCATTTCATGGCAGCCCTGCCATGGTTCACTGAGCCCCCTCTTTTCTCTTGTCAGCTCAACTGAAGACAAGCATTTAGTTGCAAACTTTAAGCAGGTTGTGCAAAACAGAAATGATGTGACTGCTTCTCTTCCTGCACAATAATGTCACTGCTGGTCAATGTGAGAAGGTCAGGTTGCTCCTTGTAAAGCTACATGATACCACTTGCCTATTTGAACAAGTTCAGTTAACCACTGAATCTGGTCCCTGCAGGCACTGAAAACTCACCCTTTTATCAAGTCTGCATTTCATAAGAAAGAAGAACAATTGTAGAGAGAGGATTTCTGATGATATGTTTATATACTTTATAAGGACAGTTCCCAAACCAGTGTTGCAGGTAATGTATTTAGTTTAAGCTGAAAGACTAAAAAGTAATGGCTGTTTTGACCTTCAAATAGACTCCTTTTTTGTTGTTGTTGGTAGGACCCAAGAGTGACGCCCATCTTTGATGCTGACAGAATTTAAAGCAAGGCCATTGCCCTGCATTTTCTGCCTTGTAGCACACAAAAGTAAAATTGTATGTCAGGCCGAGATGTCGGGGAGCTGACAAGATGCCCCAGTGACATTTCAGCTGGAAAGAGCAAGTGTCTTGCAACCAAGTGGTCAAATATCAAATAATAGGTCAAGCAGGAAGGAGCTGAGTTCTAACCACAAAGAGGTTTCTGGTAACTTACTTGACAAGCTTTTGGGTGCTTTGTGGCTTGACAAAGTGATGTTCTGTTGGGTATCGCTAGACAGACTGTTCTTTATCGCCTTCAGAAGATCAGACATTGACATTGATTAAACTCTTTAACCCTTAAAGGTTAAATCCTAGCATTTTCATCATTGTGAATAAAGAACAAAAGAAAATTTTTAATATACCATTTGTTTTCATATTAATCACAGAACTCCCTAGTGCTATTTACTTTTGATGTGCTGTGTAGTTTTTGACAAAAAAATTGAATGCAAAATCTATATAATAGATTGTTTCTCAGTTTGGGCCAGTGATACATTAGAAAAATAATATTATGCATTGTGGAATTTGTAATTTATTCTAATATGTCAAATGTAAGGTTTGATTTTAAAGCTTCATGACTACTACTGAAATTCCATTGTGGATGGAAAAGAATATTTGCATAAATGATGTATTGCTTAAAATGAACAAATCTTCCAACTGCCCTTGTTTTCAGGTACTCTAGAATCATAGCATATCCTGAGTTGGATATGATCATCAAGTTCAAATCCTAGCCCTGCACAGGACAATCCCATGAGTAACACCATGTATCTGATAGAACTGTTCTTGAACTCTCTCTCCTAGGCTGGTGGTGTGACTGCTTCCCAGGAAGCCTGTTCCAGTGCCCAGCCACCCTCTGTATGAAAATCCTTCCCTTGATATCCAACCTAAACTTTTCCTGACACAACTTCAAGCCATTCTCTTGGGTCCTGTCACTGTCACTACAGAGAAGACATCAGTGCCTGCCCCTCTTTCCCTCTTGAGGAAGTTGTAACTGCAGTGAGGTCTCCCCTCAGTCTTCTCTTCTCCAGGCTGAACAAACCAAGGCACTCCTAATAGGCCTGTTAATTTTCAACAGAAGACCTTTAATCTAAGGGAGCTTCAAGTGTTCAGATATTCTCTCTTGTGTAGTCTATTGCTCACAGCCTTGTTGTGCATGTATGTGTGTATAATGATATAGAACCATGAAATGCCAAATAATAAATCCTGAAGAACTCTTGCATGTTAGAGTCAGATGACAGAGGAAGAACATTCCTTTTCTTTATGTATTTAGTCTTGAATACTGAAGAAAGAAGTTTACATTTTCCTCTGAGTTGGCTCTACTATTTTATGACCGTGACTGTTCTTAAAGGCACCACAAGTACTGTATTCTGCTCTTCCAAATTTAATGTCAAATATATTTAATATGAAGAATAAAATAATATATAATTTTAATATATAATGCTAATTTTCCTCTCCACTGTGTATAGAATGCATTTAAGCACTTTTTAAAGTATATTCTCATTGTGCTCCATAGTTTGAGAAAGTGCCTATTTTTTCCTATGTGGTATCAAACTGCTGAAGATTTGCAGCCTACTTGTCCCTTTCCCATCATTGCAAGTCTATGTGGTATTGTGCACGTAGACATAGAGAAAGGATTTCTGTAATCCATAGCTTACTGAGATTAGGAGTATCTCCTCCAGTTACAACTCCAGGCTTGGGTTTATGTGATTTCACGGGGACCATAACAACAGCAACTGAGTGTAATTAAGAGGATGATCTAACAATCTGTTATTTCTCACAATAACTAGTTTGTAAGTTCTCATTGAAGAAGAACATCTACCTCATTCACTTATTTAAATATTGACTAACTGGGAGTTAAATACCATTTCTCTTAAAGCTACCCACTTGGAAGGGAATTTGAAATATATTTTATTTGGCTGTCAGAGGTCCAATTTCTAATCAAAATCTCCTCTTTCTTACCTTGTGAACAAGCTGAGAGTAGTAAACTAGATTGTCTTTAGTGTGATACTCCTGAGTTGCTTTTCCTTGTATTTGGGAAAGTGAAATTTGAGATAAATTCCCACTAAGTAGAAGATTTCCTGTTAGAAGTTTACAAATGTAGTTTGTAGTTTACCAAACCATATTTTTCCCTATCTTTTGGGGACACAATAAAAGTCATGCTTGTATAGAATGTGGCAAGACAGTACAGTGACAGTAGCTCTCGAAAGACCATCCTGTTATATACCATCTGCTCTGCCTTGCTTTGAAAATTATGGAGCTTTAGACCTTTATTCTTTCTTTCTTTCTAAGCTTTTCATTTTTAGCCTGGAATTTGAAGAGGACTAGTTCCACTTGTATAATCCCATCTTCATCTCCAGGAGAACAACTTCTCTTCACTCCTCCAGGAGAACAACTAGTTTCCTTAAAAGAAAGACCATATTTGATGGGGTTAAAATAATCTCTGTGGTTTTTGAATGTGGTGCAACAAATGATTGGCTTTCTTGTCAGTCTCAAAATTAATATTAATTTATTTACCCACCAAGCAACACATCTCTGAAAAGAGACAGTATAATACATTATTTTTTCCCTCCAGTAGGTTTTATAGCTCTTAGTACAAGTTGTGTTTGTGTTTGTGTGCACACATATATATCTCTTTCTCAGCAAAGATTCTGGTTATTGGACTGACAGTATTATCACTCCACATACTCTAAGCAATTCCTACTGTAGTACAGAGGGTTTTTTTGGCTCCTGTCTCCCACAGCTCTTTGCAAATTCAGCAGAATTCAATGACTGTCAACTTGAATAGGCATTTATGGGAATATCCTCCATTGTAGAAGATTTTGAATGCCTTTACCAAGTTAAACCAAGGGAGTTGAGGTTTGAAGGCTCTGAAGATCATCTATTCCAGCACCCCTGCTTAGAATACAGTCAGGTACAACAGGTTGTTGAATATTGCCTTTTGTCCTGTCACTAGACACCACAGAAGATAGCGTGGCTCCATATTCTTTACAGGTATTTACACAAGTTGGTAACATCTCCCTGAGCCTTCTCTTCTATGAGCTAAAAGAATCACAGCTCTATCAGCCTCTTCTCTTATGAGAAAACATCGTGCTTCAGTCATTTTATTAGTCCTCTTTTTGGTCCTTTACTGGACTCGCTCCTATATTTCCACATCTGTCATGTTCTAGGGAGCTGTGGGCTGGAGCCATTACTCCAGATACAGAGTCACCAGTGCTGGATAGAGGGGAAAGATTGCCTCCCTTGACTTGCTGGCAGCTCTCTTCCTGATGCAGCCCAAAGGGGCTCTTGGCCTGCTTTGCTGCCAGGGCACACTATCTCTGCCTTATGGTAAACAGGAAGACCAAGAACCTCCAGGTACTTTTGCCAAACTGCTCCCCAGACAGCTGGGCCCCAGTCAGTCTCAGGTCCCTATCCTGTCCTGGTGCTGCTGAAGGTAGTTCTCCCCAGGCAGGGCAACCTTTCTTCTCTCTACTTGAATTTCACCAAGTTCCTATCAGCCCTTCTCCAGTCTGTCAAAAGTCCCTCTTGATGGCAGCAAATCTTTCTGCCAACCACTTCTCCCAGTTTAGAATCATCTGCAAACTTAAGGATTTTGCACTGGCTCCCAATATCCCGGCCATTAGCAATGTTATGAGTCTGTATTGGTCCCCCTATTGACCCCTGGGGAACACCACTAGTGACTGGCCTCCAGGTGACTTTGTGGCACTAATCATGGACAGTAAGTCACCTGCAAAACTGCCTGTTTTTCAGGCAGTTTTGCAGCTGACTTACTGTTCATGTATCTAGTCCATAATTCTCTACTTAACAAGTGGGACATTTTATTTTGTAAGGGGCTCTCCAAGTTTCCAAACACTGCTAAAGCCCTGGATTAAGTGAAAGGCAATATTTTATATAACCTCTTTGTCAAATAGGTCAGTCTGATCATTTGATCACTTACAAGAGCATCTGATCATTCTGCTGTTGTTCTGTACTTGAAAGGTTTTCCAATGCTTTACATTTAAGATGAATTTGGAGGTGTTATAACTAGGCTCCTAAAAATATTTAAACTCTTTTCTGATATACAAAATTGCTTTAGTAGCATTTTTATCCTGATGTTTGTTGTAGTTCTTTGATTATTCTCCAGTGAATAAACCCCAAAAAGCCCCTGGCATCTTCAGAGTCTGGATGAAGTCTATGTGAAGAGCACCTCTCCTACTGCTGGTGATGGAACAGCAAGCTTAGTCAGCATTTCTCTCTCCATTTTGTTATTGCTTGGCCTTGAAATACATAAAGCATCTATTAGGACATTCTTTCATATCTTTTAATCTTGCCCAGTATGAAATTACTAGATTTTGTGTTAACTCGACTTCACTTAGGTGTTTGTAATCTGATCATTTATGGACAATCATTTTGCATCATACTCTCCATATGGCGCCCTAAAAATATATGTCAGTATTTACTCAGAAAGTGTTTTAAGTGTCTTCTTTCCTCTTTGCTGAGTATTCAAGTAAACCAGTGGAACCTACAGGGAATTTTGCATAAATTATTTTAACATCTTAATGTACAAAATTTAAGATGGAAAAATTACATTTTCTTTTAGGTACTCTGACTCTACTATGACTTCTGGTTTATCGATTTAGATGTGACTTTCAATTAGGTCTCTGCAAATTGTCCTTCAATGGAAGATGGAAGGTGACATGCTCTTTGTCATGCTAACATGGATCTGATCCGATCGCTGTCACAGGGAGCATCATGTAGGAATTTTGGGCAATTTATGTAATTTTATGTATTGCAGTTCAGTGCTTTACAAACCAGCCATTCAGCTGTGCATATGAAACTGAATCTTTGGCTGCTATTTCTGGTGTCCAGTGACTGATGAATAAAATTGAACAAGGACAAAGCAAAATATGAGGAAGTTCTGAAAACTAAATTGTTTCCAAGGAATGCTCAGCAGGAGGTAGGGAGATCAACTGAATAATTTTTCTTAAGTTCTTTATTTACCACCTCTACTGTACCATGTTTCCTGTCTCTTCATTAGCTAATACTACGAAAAATTATTACTGATATCAGATTGCCTTCTCATGGCTCCACTGTGCCAAATTAAAGCTTCATAAGTGGTTGGACTTGGTTTTGACTAATTCCATGAAAGTCAGTAATTAAAAAATAGAAAACATTAGATTAAAACATTAGATGTAAAGATTAGATTTTAAGCACAAGTATTGCCACCATTATTGTATAAGTATCCTTTCTTTTTCTTGTAAACAATTTTTTTAATCTTCCACTGCATGATGGTAACAGGGAGATGGTTCAAAAATAAAGCAAAGTTTAACTAATTACATTTTGTTTTATGTGATATAAAGCTAGCCCACATAGCAGTCCCACTAACTGACTTGCAGATATCTGAATAGTTTGGTTCACACTAATGGTGTGGTCCTAAAAGTTGTAGAAACAAGGATCATGGACACTGTACTTATGAGCAGTTCAGTGAAGAAAGGCATGTTACATGAAAAATGCTGTTAGGCTTAAAAATCTGACACATGCATAGCAAAATAAGTGCATAGCAAAATTTGTATGAATTTGTATGAATCAGGCGAGAGTTTCAGTAACTTTCAGTGTATGCTGTGTTGATTTGCCATTAGAACTTCCTGTGTAAAATTTGTATAATGCATGGGATTCTACTGGCACATATGGGGAGGAACCCAAAGCTACACTCCATCCTGTGGCATTCATATATATAGCATATGAGATTTTTGCTAACTAAAAAGATTTTGAAAATAATTTGTAAGCCTCAGTCCACAAAGTAACTATGAAAATAAAAGCAAGAGAATTGTGAATGAAATATTAAATCCTTTTCTACCTCAACACCATGTGAATGTTAATAAAATTTGTTCCCTTAAACAATAGCATGGGAGAAATCTTAGTTGTAATGTTTGTGTGGCAGATAAATCCTGGTTTCAGGCTTCATTCTCAATTGGCTTACTGAAACAAATTTATGTCAGACATTTGGGGTGGGAAGCTGTATATATTAAAGCACTGACCTTAACAAGAGTCATGCAGCTAAAAACCTGCGCTGCTCTTCTAAAATGTCAGGGGTTAATGTTATTTAAATGCAGTATTTGGTGGTTTAATTGAGTCATGCTTCGTTGTCTTTTACTGCACATTAATGCCAGTGAAACACTGATTGTTGACAGAAAGTTCTCTTTAGCAAAGTATACACTGACATATCATACTGCTATAGAAAAAACAGTGTGCAAGACAGAATAGTCATACTCTGCTGGCATAAGAATCCTGTACTGTCTAAATGGTGGCAATATCCATTATACACTGACAGGAAATGTGAACTAGGCTTGCTTTTGTTGCATGTTTTCAGACTGCCTCTTGAGAGAATTAGTCAGACTTAATTATTGAGTCTTTAGACAAATAAATGAATCTCAAGGGGTTATTTTTTAGTTGGGTGTGTCACACAAGCTAGTAAATGTACATTGAAAAGTACAGTCCAACTCCTGAAGAGAGTTTTGTTATAGAAGTGCCTTCTGACAGCTTTTGCAATCTGGCATTAGGATGGCTTTTCATCTTGACTGTGTCTAAGTTTGGAAAAAGTAAATTCATATTATTTCTCTGAATACTTCTTAGTGTTAACTCTTTCTGCCAGCTTAAAACCCCCAAGAGGGAATAGATGCTGGCTTGGCAATTGAGATGTAAAAAATAGTGCAAATTGTGGATTCAAAAGCTTTTGAAGAGGAATACAGGAAGCAACAAACACTGGTGAATTTACAAGAGCTTATGTGTGCACTGAGTAGGATATATTTGATGTTGTGCTTTTGCATGGTGGAATATTAATTCCAAAGTAACTGCCATCATATGGACAGCTGCTTTATACTTCTTATTTTGGCTGGAGAAGTCTGCATGCTGTTTGTCTAGTCCTGTAGGATTTTGTTACACTTTTGGACTCTGAGCTTTCCAGGATTTTTCTTACGACTGCAGGATGGTTTCTGGAAGTCATTAGAATTCTGTCTTGGAAATGAGTTTGCAAATGCTCATGAGTTATGATTTTCAAAAATTTTTTTTCATGCCAGTGTTATTTTCCAAATTGATATCAGGCAGCCTGGTTGAACCATGCAACTGTAAATGGACCTAGCTTCTGTGAAACTTTTGATGCATTTGGGGAACTTTCTCATCCTTGTAGTGTCTTATTAGGTGGCATTGGTACATCACACTTGGCCTTCTAAGGGAAAAACAAAGTGTTTGAACCTTGTGTGAATAGTAAATCACAAAGAGTGATTTTGTGGAAAGTTGTGTTAGTCAGCTTTTTAGTAGCAGCATTTAAGCTCATTTAAGGACCTGCCTTAATGTATCTAGTTAAATATATTTAGTTTTCTCCTCATGTCTAAGATATTATGAAAGTGCCTGGAAGCAGATTAACTGCTTCACATCGGAATGACTGGTGACATTTGCAGATCGATGTCTTCTTCCAAGATCTGCACTGAGTCTGTTGTATACTACAAAGAGCTGTATAGTTCAGCAGGCAAGACCTATAGACCTGGGACCTGTGGGGACTTAATTCTCTCTACCACTGCCTCAAGGGCAAAATTTTATCTTTCTAGCTTCCAGAAATACACAACTGTGCTGAGCAATATGGAGGTGGGAAGCCATAAGGAGACTTGTGGAAATCCCCTAGAATTCAAAATGTAATTACCCATGCAATGCATTTGTATATGAACATTTGAATTGGGTCTTGGCTTTTTTTAACATGTTAATGCTATATTTTACTTAAGGTATTTTTTAGCAGTTTGTGGTGTATGTGCACATGTTGTGTGCCTTTGCCCTTAAGAAGCACTTGTAGCAGTCAGATAGAACCAACTGTTGCTTGGTGAACTCTTAAGTCTCCATTAAAGCATAAGGTGAGAAATTATTTTCAAGGAAAAAAATGAAACTCAAAAACTAACAGCAAAGTCTGATGAATTTATTATTTGGCATTGTAAATAAACCCCTTTTTAAAGGAGTGAACCAGATATATCTTAGGTTAACTACAAAGCATAGGTTTGGTCAAAAAGCTCCAAGAAAATGTATGTGAAACTGACCAATTAGAAATATTGTCTTAATATTTTCTTAATAGACACTCTAATTTAGGAAAACAGTTTATAACAGGAGAGAATATCTAGAAGCAGCTTTAATTGTGAAGGATCAGAAAGAAAAGAAAACCAATTGATCTCTGATTAGGTTCAGAGGGCATATGTAGCTTTGTTCAGGCTCTGATTATTTCTAAAGAAGAGGCTTCTCTTAATTTTATCAATAAATTAGGATTTGGACACACCCTGTAAGACAAAGAGAAAATAAACACTTTATCTTCATATCAGCTGCTACATGTAAAACCAAAACAAACTAACAATCAAAAAACCCAAAAAACAATGACAATAATGAAACAAAAAAGAAACAAACAAAAACCCTCCCAGTTTACCTTTGAGATGGAATCCCTTTGTCCAGGAGTCTGACTGTAAATTCTCATTAAGACTAAACTCTACTAATTTTACTCAAGCACCATAAAAAAATGTTTTCATCCTCAGATGAAAAATGCTATTGATCTGCAAGATCTGTTCATTGTTATACTGTATTAATGTCCTGCAGCCTGTGAATGTATCTTAATTTACTGAAAATGCAGATTTCTTCCAGTGTGAAACACCTTTTCAACTGTAACTACATCAAAAGTTTTCATTAAGTATTTGTGGAATACTTATTTGTATTGCTTTTGTGACTGTATGAGTGGCTGAGCACCGCATAAGGAATGGTGGGGAAATGAGATATTTGCTAGAATTTCAAACAAATCACTTAAAACCTAGCAGAAGAATGAACTGACTCTGGAGTAGTAGTAAATTTAAAAGGAAGTGACAAAGACGATCTTGTTTGAATAGCTCAGATTTGTTTTTCTGTAAGCTAAACTTAGACCCTGTTGCTTTTTGACTTAGGTAAAATTCAGTATCTTTGTTAACGGATGTAGTGTCCATTTGCCTCCCATTGTTCCCTGTGATCATGGATTCTAACTAGACTACAAACAGATGAAGATTCACAAGCCATATAATGCCATTCTCTGCAAAGGAAATGTACATTGCTTCCCTGTAAGAATTGGGTAGTTTTACAGTGGGTTGAGGAGAGCCATATCATTCTTCCTATTTCAGCAGAAATGTTTCTGTCTCACGTACACACACAGCTTGACTTCCGAAAGGGTACAGATTAAACAGTTGGGGTTATTTGAAAAGTGTCTGAAGTTCTCTTCCTGGCCATAAAGAATTGCACTATAAAGATTTATAATTCGAAAGGGAGGAGTTTCCTCTTTTCTGCTGCTGCACAAAAAGACTTGGTTTCTTTTAATAACTGAAATGGTTTCTACCTCTGTCTGAGTCTACAAGAACCTCTTAGAAAGTTCACAGAGCAGTTAGAGTTCACCATTTGAGCTAGTCAAATGCAAACTTATTTCTTTGAGCAAGCACTAGTCATCTTTTCCATTAAACCAGTTGTTTAATGCTTGTCCAATTTAGATACTGTAATTTTTATAGACAACTCCGAAGACCTCAGGAAGATATGAACATGAAGATGAAGTGTGTAGAGGTATTTGGGTTGACTTTAGACTGGAATCTGGACTGTAATCCTAAGAAGAGTTTTGTTATAGAAATTTCTGTATGGCTTCCACAGGCTTCTTTTTTGCTCTAATTTCTTGTTCTCCATTTCCAGTATGTCTGCTTTGTTTCTTACATTATGTATGTATATGTATATTTATTTCACAGTCAAGATTCTTCCTTTGCCAGAGTGAAGGAGTACTCTGTGAGAATGAATGAAGGAAGAAAGTAGATCCAGGTCATACAACTTCTGAGTGTTTCTAGAATTTCTCCTATATTAGAGCAGTATTTAAACATGCTATCATAAATACAGCATTAGTCAAACGGTTTGTAAACCTGACAATACAGTTTTCTTGTTTTGACCACCAGCATAAGTCAATTTTAAGTAATATTTTAATGCATTGTCTTTGCTCCAGTTATTCATATTGTGAGGGTTTTATCTTAAAACAAGTGTTGTGTCCCCAAAGATAGCATTATTTTACCATTATAACATGAATTCAGATGCTTTTCATAGAAAATCAAATTCTGCCATACACATTACACAGAATCACTGAATCACAGAATATGCTGAATTCGAAGGAACCCAAAAGGATCAACAAGTCCAACTCCTAGCCCTGTACAGTACCATCCCCAAGAGCCACACCCTGTGCCTCAGAGCACTCTCCAAATGCTTCTTGAGCTCTGTCAGGATGGTGCTGTGACCACTTCCCTGGAGAACATGTTCTGGTGCCCAGTCACCCTCTGGATGATGAACCTTTTCCTGATGTCTGACCTAAA
Organism: Chloebia gouldiae; assembly: GCA_003676055.1. NCBI lineage: Eukaryota > Metazoa > Chordata > Aves > Passeriformes > Passeridae > Chloebia > Chloebia gouldiae. The sequence continues at coordinate 8,746,860 of QUSF01000011.1, forward strand.
CCTCCCCCCATACGGCTTCAGGCCATTCCCTTGACTCCTGTCACTGGTCAGCACAGAGAAGAGACTGGTTCCTGCCCCTTCTCTTCCTTTTGGGAGGAGACTGTAGACTGCAATAAGGTCTCCCCTCATCTTCCTCTACTCCAGGCTAAACAGACCAAGTCACCTCAGCTGCTCCTCATATAGCTTCCCCTTAATGGCTTTCACCATCCTGATGCCCCTCTTTTGGACACTCTCTAATAGTTTAATGCCTTTCTTATATTGCAGTGCCCAAAATTGCACACAGAACTCCAGGTGAGACCACCCCAGCTCAGAGCAGAGTGGACAAGGGACAGTCTCCTCCCTTGCCCGGCTGGTGATGCTGATGCCCCCAGGACAGGATTGGCTGCCAGGGCACTGCTGACCCACATTCAGCTTTTCACTGGCCAGGGCCCCAACGGCACTGCTTTCTCTTGTTGAACTTCACTTCATCTGGGTGATTGCCCAGACCCCTGATTCATCAAGGCCTGTCTGCAAGGCCTCCCTGCCTTCAAGGGCACTAACTCTTGGTTTTGTATCACCTGGGATAGTTAGTATCCCTTCCAGTTGTGCATCCAAGTAATTAATGAGGTGTTCAAGAGCAACGGTATCAATAAAACTACAATGGGGTGACACAACTTTTTAAAAATCCCATTTGCAATTGGTGACCATCCAAAGATTACATCCCACCAGTGATGATCTGCGGGCTGAGGACGGAGCCCTGTAGAGCCCCACTAATGACAGGTCCCCAGTCTGATGTCACCGCATTCACTGTAACCCCTTGTGCCCCACCCATGAGCTGGTTGCTCACCCATCACATGTGTGATGTGTGTATCCAGCTGTGGGCTGCGCATTTTGTTCAAAAGGATCCTGTGAGAGACAGCATCAAAAGCTTTGCTAAAGCTTTAAAAGATTACGTCAACTTTCTCTCCTTGATCACCTGAGTGTGTTACCTTGTCATAAAAGGAAATCAGGTTTGATAAACAAGTATTTCCTCTCTTGAAGCCATGCTGGCTATGACCAAATAACTGCATTATGTTTTAGACGTTTTTAATAGCTTCCAGAGTAATGTTCTCTGTAATTTTACCAGGCACTGAAGTAAGACTGACAGGCCTGTAGTTTCCAGAGTCTTACTTCTAGCTCTTCTTGAAAACTGGGACAATGTTCATGTCTTAGATTGCAATGCAAGATGTGCTCAGGGGTGTGTATTCTATTGCGATCTGTTAGAACCAGGTGGGGCAGTTATCTTCTGTTAGTAGGTCAGCCATTAAAGCCAGGTGGAGCAGTTTTCTTTATATCTTCCACAACCCATCCTCCTTTCAGGAAGATATCTTCTGTTAATGGGCCATTGAGTCTCACTGCATGACTGATAAAAATTACATCATCCCATTGTGACAGGCTCTGCCCAAGGGGAGGAGCCAAGCATTCCTACTTGGATAAAATCTGAGATTTGGAACACCACAGGCAGCCTTTTCCCACTGGATTCCCAGAGGATCAGCCTTTTCCCACTTGGTTCTCAGAGGAAGACCATGCCCATCACAGGACCTTCAGAGGAAAATTATACCCCTTCTACAGGATCGTTATTTCAACAAAACTACCTGTGTCACTCTGGGAGGACTGCAGCCACCATTTAATCAGACTGCTACCAACACCCTGACCAACAGTATGTAAAGACGTTTTCTGACTGTCAGTGTTGTTTTTTATTATTGCATTTTTTTTCCTAATGAAGAACTGTTATTCTTACTCCCATATCTTTGTCTGAGAGTCCCTTAATTTCAAAATTATAATAATTCAGAGGGAGGGGGTTTACATTTTCCATTTCAAGAGAGGCTCCTGCTTCCCTTAGGAGACACCTGTCTTTTCAAACCAAGACAGTTCACCAGGTTCCAAGTCAGCTGGGACTGCTCTGGATTCCCAAGATCACTCAAAAATCATTGAGAGAGGCTTTGTTATGACATCAGCTAGCTCTGTAAGGATTCACAGATGATCTCATTAGGCCTCATAGATGTGTAGGGGTCCAGCTGGAGTAGCAGATCCCACATAAGTTCAGCGTTGAGTAGAGTTTATAATTCTTGCAGTCCTGGTCTTGCAGCTGAAGGCACTGGAACCCCCTTAGTCCATCATCATTGCTGAAAACAGAGATAAAGAAACCTCTGCCATGTCCCTGTCCCCGTTTGTGAGGTGACCATGTGCAGCAGGTCTTCCCCAGGACCGATGTCCTTCGGGAAGCACCACGGAGGGTTCTTCCTTCGCGGAGCGGTCTACCGGGTGCCAGATAGCGACATCGCGAATAAGGCTTCCGTCCAGAACGGGAAGGGTCTCAGGCTGCTTTTATTCCACGTGCTCAGGAGAGGGATGGTACAGCAGGGTGAAGGGACACAGCAACGCAGAGGGAAGCAAGCTCTGAGAGAGCCCCGACGAGAGGGCGGGGCAGGGTATAAAAGGGACAAGGGGTAGGAGTGACTAGGGTCTGAGGGTCCAACCAGGTGCAGGCTAAGGGGTGGAGTAAACATGGGGTGATGTTACACAGAACCAATAGGGAAGGGGAGAGGGAGTGGTCATTTGGGGGAAAACCAACTGGGGTACAGAGAACATAGAATCTTCCAGAACAAAAGGTGGTAACTCAGGGAGATTGACACAAACTGGTCTGTGGGAGTAACAATCAGAGGGGGCGGGAAACTAGACTGCAGTATCCTCCCAGGGAAGGGCGGGAGGCCTTTCTCCCATCCCCCCTCCCACAACCATGCTCGTCCTGTAACGGGCCAGTATTATTTTTATGCTGCCTATTGCTATTTTAGTATGCATGAAAAATCTCTTTGTTGCTCCCACAATTCTGGCCAGCTTCATCTCCAGCTGATCTTTGGCTGAGTGAATTTTCTCCGTACAGTGGTGAGCAGCATCTCTTTTTGTTCCCATGCCACCTGGCCTTGCTTTCACTAGGCAAGTTCCCAGTGGAAAGGGCATACACCTTCCTTTTTTCTTACTTTCAAGAGAAGATTACTGCTCAGCCAAGCCAGCCTTATGCCTTGTCTGCTTGACTTCAGACTTCTGGGAATTGCCTGTTCCCATCCATTTAGAAGGTGATGTTTATAAAGTGACCAGCACTGATGGACCTGAGCATCTGCAAATACATTTTCCCAGGGGACATTACTCATTAATTCCCTGAGCAGCTTGAAGTCTTCTCACCTGATACCTGAATTGCTGCCTGCACTTTTCCTGCTGTCGGATGAGATTTTAAGCTTGATCTCCTTGAGGTCAGGACAGCTTCCAGTGTCCACTTGGATCCATGAGGTCCTCTCTGTTGACAAGTAGGAGATAAAGGAGAGCATCTTTCTGAGTCAGTTCCCTTAGGAGCTATTCCATAAAGTTGTCATCCAGGTTTTTTAAGGATCTTCTGGCCCAGGTTGTACCTGCTGCATAATGCTCTCAGCCGATTTCTGGCAAGTTGAAGTCCCCCATAAGGACAAGGGCAATTGACATGGGATACAGATGGTGTTGCGTTAGGAGGCCACTTGATCGCAAAGGACCTTTACCCACCTCATCAGTTGTCTGGCCTTCTTGCTTCCAGAGCCTTATACATGCTGTAGAAGGCGTCAGTCCTACTTGTCAGATTCTGAGAAGGAGGAACTTTCCTTCTGGTGCACACTGTGACCTGCTTCCAGTCTTCATCTTGACAAGCCCTGGACAAACAGAGCTTGGGCTGATAATTACTGTGCAGGGTTCTGAGTCCATCTGCTTCCCCACTGCAATGTGTGTTAGGGACTCCCAAGAGCCTTGAGACTGCAGTGTCTCTGAAAATAATCCTCATCCCCTTCCTCATGTGCTCAAATACTACACAGCCTGTTCATTTCTTCCTGCAGGCCCCTTGTCTGGTGACACAGCTCCTCAGCCACAGCATATCTTCTGCAAAGTAACTGTTTCTCAGCCCCAGCCTTAGAGAAAGGCGTCAGGCACTCCTGGCAGCCTGTGACCTGGAAAGGTCCATCTCCCATCAGCAAGTCTGTCTGTCTGGAGGCCTCTGACATGGCTGGTTCAGTGACTCCTGCAGCTACATGCAATTGAGCCTGGTGTGTCAACACCTTAGCTGAGGAAGGTTGAACTAGTATGCTACAAAACTGGGGCTAAAAGTTCCTTACCAGCTATTCAGTCTGTTTGCTGCCTCTCTTGGCTGCTCCCAGGCAGTGGTAGAGGAGCCCCGGCTGGTTGCCCTGCTTGTGTGAGTTGCCATGCAAAGTGCCGTGCCCTTACTGCCATGCCACGCCCCTGTTTGCCCACCCCCGTTCGCCTTGCTCCCTGCAGCTGTTTCAATATCCTGTGAACAGAACTCCTCCTGTATTGTCTGACCTAACCCTCACTCCCAGAATTCCTTCAGTGACTGCTGCCTCCCCAGTTGACCATATTAACTAAAACATTTCAAAATGGGAACTTAGAGGATGGCAAGAGTGACAGAAAAATTAAGATCGTTAAAAATGTATCCACTCACTTGGCACAGATATGAAAAACATTGTGTATAACACACAATGATGATGAGACACACCAATACATATATGAATGGCTGTCAGTCTAGTCAAAGACTGGAGGGGAAACTTCATCATTTTGAAACCTGAGGTTTGCATTCACAGCAAATAAGAGGATGAGCATATCCTAAGGTTCCATAGTTCATTCCCTCTATCTGTAGCATACAGTACCCTGGAGCATTTGATTTCTTTAGGCAATGTTCCCATTTTATAATAATTACTTCATCTATTCCATCATACCTCTATACAAGTGATGTGACTATTCTCATGAATCACAGGAATGACCAAATTAATAAATTTTTGCATCATAAAATTGTAAACAAGCCACTGGCTTACAAATCACAGAATTGCAGAAGGGCTAATGTTTAGGACCTCTAAAATCTAGTTCCAAACTCCTGCTCAGAGCAGGGTCAGCTAAAGCTAAACGTTTCCTGGTCTGTGTTCAGTTGGTCTTTGAGTATCTCCAAAGATCCAGGCTTCAGAACCCCTCTGGACAATCTATGTCACCTTCAAAATGAAAAAGTGTTTCCTGATGTTCCAAGGAAACCTTGAATCTCCTGTGTTTCAGTTTGTGCCCATTGCCTCTGGTCCTGTCACCAGGCACCACAGAGGGGAGTCTGGCTCCTTCATCTTCACTGTGTCCTGTTGGGTATTAATACATGTGCACAAGGTCTCCCCTGGGCTGGCTTTTCTTCAGGCTGAACAAGCCCAGCCCTCTCAGCCTCTCCTCATATGAAAGGTAGTATCTTTGTTGCCCTGCACAAATTTTTCCAGTATATCCATGTCTTTTGTACTGGGGAGCCCAGATCTGGCCATGATATGGCTATATGTGGCCTCACCAGTGCTGAACAGTGTGGAAGGTTCACCTTCTTCAACCTGCTTACCACTCTATGCCCAAAGCAGCCCATGATACTGTTGACCTTTTATGCTGTGAGAATGCATTGCTGCCTCATGGTCAGCTTGCTGGTGATTGAAACTCCAAAGTAATGTCTGCAAAACTATCTCTATCTGGGTAGCTAGCATATACTTGTGCCTGGGGTTATTCCTCCTCAGTTGTGGGATTCCCAATTTTTCTTTATTTTATTTCTGGAGTTTTCTCTTGTGGAAACGCCTCTGATTGTCAGCAAAATGCCCTAGTGTATCAGTCATACTGCCCTGCACAGTTCTGTATCATCTGTGAACCTGCTGAGAATGCACTTTATCCCATCCTCAGGGCCATTAGTGGAGATGTTGAACAGCACCAGGCTTGATTATTCAGCCACTTTTAAATTCACTCTTCATTTATTTGACCTGTGCTTTGTTGGCTTGTCTGTGATGATGTTCCAGTAGTCAGTGTCAGACATGCTGCCAAAGTCAATGTAAAAACTATCCCCTGTTCTTCCTACATCCACCAAGCTAGTTGTCACATTTTAGAAGGCCTGGAAGCAGTTTCTGGGATCTGTAGTTCATTGTTTTCCTAGAGCCTGAGGTGATGTTAAAGAACCTGTTCTCAAAGTTCTTTATATATATATATATATATATAACTTACATTTTTCCCCCCCCTTGTTCTTGGAATGGTCTTTCTCTGTTTCAGTCCTCGAGAACCTCTTGTTTGATTGGTCATCATGACCATTCAAAGACAGCTGAAAGTGGCCTCACAGTGACATCACAGCTCCCTCAGCACTTTTGAGCTTGTATATAAGCTGCTCATTTGCTCTCTAGCCCAGCCCATCTTCATTAAGTCAGTCTTCCTTACTCCAAATCTCTCAGGTCTTAGTGGCCTAGGATTCCTAATAGCAGATTTTATTGGCAAGGACTGAGACGAAGGCATCAAGTATCTTATCCTTCTCTATGTCAGTTGTCACCAATTTTCCTGCTCTGTTCAGCACTGGGCTCACATTTTCCTTTTGCTTTTCTTATACTTGTAGAATGTTTCCCTGTTGACTTTCACATTCCTTGCCAGATTCCACTCCAGATAAGTTTTGGCTTTTCTAAGTGCATCCCTGCATAACTAGATAGCAAAACCATACTCTTCCTTGATCACTTGACTCTGCTTCCACCTGTTGCCCACTTTTGTTCTACATTTGAGAACAGTTGCATGAAAAAAAATTGAAATGAGAGGCTAGTGAAAGTGGCTGTAGCTATTGATTTTATTGAGTAACAGAGAGGGAGACAAATATGAAGCCATATCAACTGCTATTGTGTGCTACATGTTACCAAAGATCAGCATAAATATGTCTGCTTTTTAGTAGACTATAACTGAAAGAGCTTTAAACATTTTCATTTTCATGGTCTTAATTGTCTCCTCAGGTTAAAATGTTAGATTACATCCCAAAATAAACATCTTAATTGTATTTGTATCAGGGAAAATCACCATGTTTCCCTCACATATTTTAGGTTTTGTAGATAGATATGGAGTTACAGCTACAACTGAAGTTTATTTTTTTTTTTCATGTCAAATGGGAAAATATGAGAATATAAAGGAAATTGTATAAAAGAACTATTTTTTAATCCTGGTTAATAGAATCTCTGCAGTTTTAAAGAAGAATACTTCAGAAACAAGTGGTGAATAAAAATGGATAATATAACACATGGATGCAAGTGGATTTTGTAGAAACTGCTGATGTTCAGAAAATGAAAGAGCTGGTAATAGCAATTAATGATTGTGAAGTCTGGTACTCTGTTGTGTGAGATGTTAAAACCATGTCTGAAAAGGGAAGAAGATTAAAATACATATTGATTGGCTGATGAGCAAAAGGTAAGGTTTAAAAGCAAAGAATTGACCAATATGTGTGGTATTAATTAAACTCCTCTCATCATTGTGAATAAACAAGGTCTGATCACCCATATCTGTAAATTCCTGAATTGATTCCAGATTGAGTGTACTTCAAAGGTATATGCCATGTAAACCAGAAATCACCTTCAGAAGGATCTTTTCCTGCAGCTCAGGAGAACTGCAAGACATGATCTTTTCTGCTTCATGATTTTCATTCTGAGTTTTCCTGCTGGTTTTGTAGGAAGTTCATAGTGGGTGGATAAGACAGGTCCCAAAGTGCATTTGTCACAAATACCTACGTCTTTCATGAGGACAAATGACACAGAATAATTAAATATGTTGTCAATTTGATCAGCTGTTGATAACCAGATATGACTAGTTACAAAATATTTGGACTAAACCTGGGAAGGAGGAGACACCAGAGAGGACTGTAATTTTGGTGCTTTGGAGGTAAGCATTAAGGTGTGATGCCTCCTGTGGGAAATCCTGACCCCATTGAAGTGAATAGGATCTTTGGCCTTTTACTCACCAAGACCTTTTGTTTTATTCACTCAGGCTGGATTACTTGCCTTCTGGGATGCACAATGCTTTAAGGAATGTTACTGAGGCAGTGTGTGCTTTTCAGTGTTTCTCCTGCTTTGGGTGGAGATCTTTTTGCTAGGAGAATTAATGACAATACTAAGCACTTACTTTCTCTGAGACTGAAAACACTTTGTAAAATGTCTCTAGTTCATTTTAAGTCTTCTCTAACTATGGCCTAAAAGAATTTTAAAGTTTAAACTAAAACACTCCCTCCTGTGAGATAAATAGCGACAAATATCCTGACACCTTATCTTATGTGGGTTACATTTCTCTTATCTGTGGTTTTCTTAGATTTTGCTATCTCACATTCTAAAACTTGAAATAAAATTTAAAAAGTAGAATAATGAAACCTGGGTTAGAGGGGTTTGGTGAAGAGGAAAAAGAGTCTGCCTCATGACTACTTGGTGTCTCCAGTTTGTTATATATAGCAAAAGTTATATATATTTTTTTCCCATTTTCCTTTCAATGTCTTTTCAAAAATACGTTTTATTGACATTAAAGAGTATTCCATCATGGAGTGTTGCACAAACAGGAAAGTTCTGTAGCACAAATAGCAAAGAAATACAGTAGGAGAAATTGAGTCACAGCTGAAAGCACAGCATTTTTACAGTTTAGCCAAGTCCTTTAGAAAAAAAGGTTTAATTTAAACACAAGCTGAGTAAGTAAGGCTGACTTAACGCAAGTTGAGTAAGTACAGTTTTGTGTACTAGCTAATTAGGGTAGGGTTTTGTTTTTGTTTTGTTTTGTTTTGTTTAATTTAAGCAAAATTTGGGTTTCCCAGAATGTCAGAAACGCAGCCTAGCCATCTCAACAGCACAGGTCCAGAGAGAGTTGTAGGGCTGCAGCCTCCTGCTGCTGCCTTTGTTGATGCAGTGACTGCTTCACCCAGAGAACTGTCCCTGATCACTGGGTGGTCTCTGCAAGCACTGACTGAAAATTGTGATAGCTCTTTGCCAAAGCCATCCCCGCTTAAACCAGTCACTTTTTCAGTCAAGCCTTGATGCATTTTTGCATTTGGGGATCCTTGCAGGTAGGAGGCTGTGGCTATCTTAGCTGGCCAGTCACTTTCTCTGAAGTGCCTGCTGTCCCATATAGTGCCATATTGCTCTAGCAATAGGCCCAAATGGACTGAAACCATTGTGAACTGCTTGTTGCTTTGTGCATTCCCATCACATATTCAAACAGTAGTTCGATGTTACTTGCAATCTTTTTCATCTGCTCCCTTTCTGTCATATCTGATGCCCTAAGTGTTTTCAGTTGATTATGCAGTTGCATCTGGTCAACACTGGCCAGTACAAGGTTTTAAGTGCCCTGGTTACTCCCTGTTGCCTATAAACTGTTCTGGATTCCCTGCTGTTTGTTTTCGCAAAACATTCAGTGCAGTTTCTGGCAAAGCCAATTATCTCAATAGCAAAGTTGCAATGGTAGCATAATCATGAAGATTTCTCTCTATTTCTTTTGCCCAACTTCCTGTAAAAACTGAGGAAGTTGATTATCACACTGTTTTCAGTACTTAGCACTGTTCTGTATTATGTCAATATGTATGAGGGAGGGGAGCTTCATGCTGACAGTGCTCAGGCATATATTTCTAAAGGCATGAGTTAGCAAATTAGCAATCATATCTTATCAGAAAATGGAACAGGTTTTCTGTATTTTTGCTGTCATAGCGACTTGACTACCTAGTGCTTTTAATCTAGAGAGCCTACTAGTGCATTAGAGCCAGTGGAATATCAAAATCTGTCATTTGGAGAAGTAAGCTGAAGGACAGAGTGGTTAAGTGAGTGCCCCCAAACACTGTTCAAGATTAAATTTTAACATAGGCTTATGGGATCCATGTTCTCAGTCTCCTTTCAAGAAACCAAATTTCACTAACGCTTTTGTATTGCTGATTTATTTTCTTCCCACTCATTAAAAAACGCATCAAATTCAGTCATAATCTATGGTCAAGATCTATAACAACCAAGAAAACTTACTGACAGCTAAGAAAAAGTAGTGTTTCCTTCATAGCTAGTTTCAATCAAAATTGAATTGTAGCTGGTTTAAAGACATCCCTAGAAGAAAAATGAAAGATTAAACCTAGCCCTGACAATGTTTTTGTGACCTTTTTCTTCAGTGTTTCAGAGAACTGGATTCTTCACACAGCCATGTTATAATTTGTTAGACATGCTAATTCGCCATTCTTTTTTTTTTAAATGTAGTTGTATAAAGGGGGGCATTAGGATTACTCCTGTTGTGTCTTTCCTAGTGCTTCAGTTTGATTATTTAGTTTCTTATGAGGACCATCAGGATGTATGAGCAGAAAACCCATGTGTAATATAACTTTTACAATAAACTGCCTGAAAATGATGAGTGAATAAATATTTTTGAATGGAGGAAAGTACATTTGCTAGCCCTTTAAATTAACTTGAAAAATTTGCACCAGTTCTCATCTTTGGTTTTCTTATTCTGCCATGTTAAGGAGTGGCCTGTGCTTCTAGTATCTGTCAAGCTCCCCCTTGTACACACTGCAGTTTGTCCTACTGGAGATGTTCAGGCATATTGTATTTAAATGCCTGATGTTCACCAGGCTAATGCAAGGAAAAATTAGGAGTAATTATGATGAAATCTCTCAAATTAAGAAAACCAAAAAGGAGTTGCTCTTTAAAAAACAATTATATTCATACGTGATTTATTTCTTTACATTTAGGGCATTACACAGTGCAGAAGAAGAGACCCTTGGACTAAATTGTCCTTTTATGACAAAGTAACACCCCCAGGTGATCAAGGAGAGACAAGTGATGTAATAATTTTAGGTTTCAGCAAAGCCTAAAATGCAGCTTTTGATGCTGTCTCTCACAGGATCCTTTTGGACAAAATGCCCAGCCCACAGCTGGATACACACATCCTGTGATGGGCGAGCAACCAGCTCATGGGTGGGGCACAAGGGTTACAGTGAATGGGGTGACATCAGACTGGGGACCTGTCATTAGTTGGGTTCCATCCTTGGCCCTTTACTCTTCAACATGTTCATTAATTACGTGGATGCACAACTGGAAGGGATACTAAGCAAGTTCCCAGGTGATACAAAACCAAGAGGAGTTGATGCCCTTGAAGGCAGGGACATCCTGTAAAGAGGCCTTGACAAATCAGGGGTCTGGGCAATCACCAACCATATGAAGTTCAACAAGAGAAAGCAGTGCCATTGAGGCCCTGGTCAGTGAAAAGCTGAACGTGAGTCAGCAGTGCCCTGGCAGCCAGGAGGGCCAATCCTGTCCTGGGGGGGGGGCATCAGCATCACCAGCCGGGCAAGGGAGGAGATTGTCCTGCTCTGCTCTGAGCTGGGGTGGTCTCACCTGGAGTTCTGTGTGCAATTTTGGCCAGCACAATATGAGAAAGGCATAATAGAGATTATCCTAAGGAGTGAATCAGGATGGTGAAGGGCCTTGAGATGAAGACATACAAGGAGCAGCTGAGGTGACTTGGACTGTTCAGCCTGGCATAGAGGAAACACAGAGATTTGTTTGCAGTCTACAAATTCCTTTTGCAGGAATGAGAAGGGGCAGGCACTAATCTCTTCTCTGTGCTGACCCATGGTCATGACCAGAGGGAATGGCCTGCAGCTGTGTCAGGGGAGGTTTAGGTTGGATATTAGGCAATGTTTGCACCCAGGGGATGATTGAACACTGGAACAGCTCACTGGGGAAGTGGTCACAGCACCAGCCTGACAGAGTTCAGGAAGTGTTTGGACAACTACTTTCCCAGACAGAGGGTGTGATTTTTTGTGTGTCCTATGCTGAGCCAGGATTTGGTCATGACGAATCTTGTGGGTCTCTTCCAACTCAGGATATTTTGTGATTCTATGAAATCATCTAGTAATGCTTCAGAGTAGAGAGAAAAAAAAAGGAGAAGATATGCAAGAAAAGCTCATGGGCATTCTGTTTCCTTGAAAAGATGCCACACAGCTCATGATTGTCTGTCTGAACATGTGACTTAAGGATACAGGTGTATTTTCACCTTTCAGTCCCAGACCCTCAGTCCAACCTATACCCATCTTTTTTGGAAGAAGCTTTTTCCTACCTGTTAGGCTCACACAGGAACCAGTCCTAGTAGCCATCAGACCTAGAGGGGATTCAAAGTTGTTTTTTGTAACAGAATGCCAGGGCTGGCAAGCTGTGGATGGTGCAGGCTGAAGACATGCTGAAGGGAAACTAGGCACTAATGAGATACAAATGTTTTCATTTAATGCAAGAATGAGGTGGTGCTGTGGAAGACAGTGTTTTTCTGCAAGTAGAAAGCACTAACAATGAGTTTCTAAAACTGTGTTGAGCCAACTCAGCATGCCTCTTTGGCCTGTGACAGTTGGATTTCTCTAGCACTCGAACACAGCCCAACTATCTGTTTGCATACACAAGGTGTTGACACCCACAGTGCCTGGCAGGATTCTGCTAATAGGATTTTCTACACCCATTCCTCTTACAACAAAAAAAGAAAGCAGAAATTTTCAGCTGTACAACTTGGTTTCTCTTTTATTCTCTCTGATCATGTACATCTAGGTTTCAGTTGCTGTAAAGCATCTTGTGCCGTTCAACAAGAAATCATTCAAGAAATAGCCTATTTAGTTGAGCTATTCCTGTGTGTTACTTTGTCTGCATTTTTTCAGAAATATTCTGATTTAATAGCTGTTCTTACATGGGCAGGGGAAGAAGAACCCTAAGCGCTGTGAAGTCTCTCAAATGTAATTATTGACTAAAAAAGGAGATAAAGATTGAAAAGTTGCTAATCTGAATTTACAAAATGTAAAAATATACAAAACTGTATTGTCTTCCTATATGTTACTTCTTCTGCCTTAGCGGTGCTTTCCTGAAGAGTCCCACTTCTAGAAAAATAGAGCATTTTCAGATGCCACAAATTATACCAGGAAGCCAAAGAATTAACCAAAATACTGAACTCTTCGCAGGAAAATGGGATTTAGTGTGTCCAAGCGGCAGCAGAGCTATTCCCAGTCTTCCCAGAAAGAGGGATCATTTTGTCATGACAGGGCTGCTTGGAGCACTGATAATCTCAGCCAATTTAGAGACACAGATTCCTCAAATGCTGTACATTCAATCATTGTTTGGAGTGGAAATCTGCTGCAGCTTAGAGTTATTGTGGAAGTGCATGTCATAGCAATTCAGTGTTTCTACAACACTGAATTTTAATCATACTAAAGCTGTCTCTATTAGTAACTCTGCAGAATCTAGCTGATAATGCTGGTTGGTGCCAAGGTTTTTACTATGCTTCAGGAGCTCAGAGCTTTTTGTCAGAATGTTGGAAACCCATAGTTAATTATCAACTAAAAGCTGAAAAAATGCTTCAAATTGCAAATATGTCATGGCACAGGTCTTTAATGTAATGTTTCAAATAAAAGCACAGACCTTAATTCCTGTGAGCTGCATATGACTTGGAATGTAGACGGAAGTGTAAGGTAAGTGGGAATACATCCTAGAGCATGCCACGATGCGCTGTGATAACCTAGTGTGAAAATGTGCAGTTGTTGCTGCAAATTCACATACTGATGTGTGTAAGAGAATCAGCTCAGAGCACTAAACCAAGCCAGTTTGGAGACTTCCTCTGGGAAGGAGCTGCAGCGAGCACACTGCCAGATTGGCAGGCTGTGATGTGCTGCCCAGGCAGGCAGAAGGACGGTTTGGTCTGGGGAAGGAGCCGGGGGCCCCGGCGGCTGGGCATCCCATGCTGGGCTCTGCCTGAGGTCCCGCTGAAGCGCAGCGTGGCGAGTCTTGTGGTCCTGTGTAAACAGATGTCCATGGGATAATTCACAATAATGTAATTACGCACAATAGTGCAAATGTTTAATTAATCAGGTCTCGTGTCCTTATTATCCCCTCACTGGCTTTCACTAATAATGACCCAGAGGAAAATTCTGTGCCTTCTGTGAATTATATTTTATTTACAAGGGTTTCATTTCTTAGATGATTTTTCTCTTTCATTCCTGGTTAGCACTACCAACAAGAAAATATAATTCTAATGTCCTTTACAAGTAAAACTTCTGACTGGCCTGAAATGCAAAATTAGTGAAGGCTTTGTGCTAGCTCACATGGTTCCTTTGGCTGAATAAATTAGAATAACTTAGCACTTAATACATCTCTTGCCTCACATTCAAAGGATGCATAAATATTTGGCAGTAATCCTCTGACTAAAGTTGAGAGGAAAAGAAAAGAAGTCTTGAAGGAGAAGCTGTTCTCTTTGAGCAGAGCAATTCCCTCCAAGCTGATTTTTAATCTATATGAAACATATAATCACAGAAGGGTGTCTGGAGCCAAGGATGGAGTTCCAGCCTTCTTCCCTGAAGATGCCCCTGCCACCTCCAAAAGTCAGCTGTGGAAAGAAAATGTTAAAAAGTATATTGTTGGCATTAGGGGGGCAAATTTTCCACTGGGTAATCATCAGTGAAACCTAGTCAAGGGCAAATGAGGATGACAGGCCTGATTAATTAATATGCTATAGTGCTAAGAGCAAGATTTATGCTATTGGTTTTACAAGAGTCATTGATATTAATACTGCTAGTAAAAAATTTGTACTGCTGTTTACTGTTTGCCTTTTTCACTGTAAATATGGCATTAAACCTAAAAATTATCGAATGTAACATTGTAGTGTTGCTCTCTGAATGTTACCCCTGCTCTACAGAAGATCTCTTGCAGAACTACTATTAGATGAACAGTTGCGTTACTTCCATTGTAATCTACAATTTTGGAGGCTTTTAACCCTGATCAAAAAAATTTACTCTGGGTTTAAATCAACTTTTCAAAGTTCTCTATACAAGATATATATTCCTACTAATGTAAATGTGAGTGCATTCCCACTTAGACAGAATTTTATATCGAGATTTCTGAAAAATGGAAAGAAAAATAGTTGTGTATGCAAATAGGTATTGAAGCCTAAAAAAGACAAATGTTATTCCAAAGCATGGAGTAGAACAAAATAATTTTTGGGGATAGCAAGGGCTATTATAAAGACACTCATTCCTCTAAGCAGAAAAAAGGCTTATGTGAAACTTTAAAATATTTTCATCACTTTCAGGCTGATATACAGCACATTCAGAAGTATCTATTTCATAATATGTTAGTAGTGAAGGAGCTGAATGCCATTGCTCTATAAACACTGCCTCAAAAATGTCTTTATGGGCACTTCTGCTTTTGTTCATTAATATGGAAATAAACTGGAAATACAGCAGTAAAATCTGAAGCGTGGGGTGTGGACTGTTTCTTGGGGTGGAAGGTGGGGATTATGTGTTGCAAATAAGCTCACATAAGCATGAGGGGCAACCAACCAGGTCAGTGTCAGTTCAGCTCTATATTCCTGCCAGTACACTTACGTGTTTACTTTTCCCTTTACAGTAATGTGGAACATTTTGGAATTATGCCTCTTTCTCTGGGGTTATTTTTTTTTCCTTTCTTGACAAGAAACGCTCAGTAGTCATGTATAGCTCAGTAAAGCCTTAGACTTTGCAGTAACTTTCCAAGGTCTCAGTACTGAGGCAAGCTTGCCAGACTTTTGAGGGGTCTTTTCGACCTACCTAGAGCTTTGGTTTAATTAATTGAGCTGTAACAATTCTTTCAATGATCAGGTAACTAATTTGTTTTACTTTTGTTTATCTCTGTACAGTCACAGAATTACTTTTATATTTTATAGTATAAAAGTTTATACTTTTTTATTTTGTAGTATAAAAGTACCGCCGTGGTACCTCTTGTCATCAGAGGCCCAAAACTGCACACATGATTTGCAGTGTAGCCTCACCAGCCTTGTGTACAGGGGGACAGTCCCTGCCCTGGCCTTCTGGCCACACTATTGCTGATAAAAGCCAGGATGCCATTGGCCTTCTTGGCCCCTGTACCAAGGCATTATACTGTTGTATTTCAAAATAGTGAACAGGCTAAGATAGTAACCTCAGAGAAGTGTCTCCTTTAACTTAAAATGAAAAAGTTTATGAGGATCTCAGAAAAAAAATGGAATCTTCAAGCAAGCTCAGCAGCCGTAAACACATGCCTGATGGTGGTTCTGAAGTTATTGGTACCCAATATCCTCACTGGCCCCTGTAGCCTTCTGACTCCTCAGTATCCCTCAGATCTCTGTGTTGAGCAAAGACTCAGTGATGCCACTAGTAGGGTAACCTGTGGTCTTCCCAAACTCTCTCCTAGGGTCGTACCTTCATTTGTTATGTAAGCCACATGTGCTCACTGTCAACACCTATGGGTACAGGATGCCTGGTGCTAAACCAAAAAATCACTCTGGGAGGGAAACCAGCCTGAAACCCAGCTTGGCAATAATGCTAGCACACCAGAACTGTCTTACAGTGATGACAGCTGTTTTTTGTGGCAGAAGAAACGAGGTGCATCAAAGCATCTGGTGAGTGCAGGCCCCTCCTAATGATAGTGCACCTCTGATGATTGATTACCTGCAATGTGTGCAGGAGGAATTTCATCTCCCTTGGACCTTGATTTGTCTGTCTGGGACTACTAGGTCACTAATGAAGCTTTGCCTTTTTCATTTCCACTTGTGAAACACAAAAGAAGTTTCAACAAAATGGTGACCTTGCCTGCCTGTAAATTAATGCAATCATTTTCATGCAGCAGGACATAGTTTTCCAGTTTGTATGGGTCTGGCATTCCTGCCTGAAGTCTTGCATCTGTCAGTTCACCACTGACAGCACATCAGTGGATAGAAGCATGATTGCTGAGTTCAAGTACTTGGAAGAACTTGGTGCATTGTAATTCTTGTTGTGATGGACTTAATTCCTTGAAAAGGTTTTGTACAAATTAAGCTTCTCACTTCTGCAGAGCAGTTCATTCAGATGTATCGTCACCAAGCACAGGGGCGTTCCAGACCACTGAGATCACTCACAGGTGTGGATTTGTTACAAGTGATAGGGGTCTCTTTATCTACCCTGTTTATGGTAGGCACCAAATATGCTATAAACTACGAACCTTGCTAACAAGCTGCTAAATAATGTTAAACTAGCTGACACTTCTTTGACTTGAAAATTGTTTTTTTGGTTTTATATGGCACATAAATATGGACTGAAGGGTCACACCTGCAGTATTCTGTCTTCTGTGTCACTTGCAACCCAGATTTGCTCTTCAGCTCTCAAGGAATCCATCCTAGTGTGTTGACAGTTTTGCATGACACTGTGATAAAATAATTTAACTCCCCTGTATCTTGGTTTTCTTCATTTTCCAAGGAAAAGAAGTGAAAAAAGTAAAAAAAAAACTTACATAGCTTTCCTACAATTATACAACTTCATGACTCCAAAAATTTCTATGTTTTCAAAGGAGCTCTTTTCAATGACACTTGCATATACAAGTTTGGAATATTTTTTGATTATTTTCTGAGTGAACAGTATTAAATATATTTGCATCTTAGAACAGATGAACAAATTGGGTGAGGTGGACAATGCTGTTAGGTAAAAGTTTCAAAAAAAGTTTCAGATTGAGCTGTCCTGTTGAAAAACATTTTCTTGGGAAGTTTAGAATAGTATCTTATTTCTTTTCTGTTTTCTTTGTTTTCCTTAATTTTTAAAGCTTTTTTTTTTCTTTCATATTTTGCAGCTACCATCCCACTGCCCTAGCACCTACAAGGTGACACATGTCACCCCTAATGGTCTAGGAATATGAAAATATTATTATTATTATTGTTCTTGTTGTTTCTTAAATGTTAGACATAGAATTTAAATTTTTTTTCCCCTAAGATATAAAAATTATTTGAGAAATAGAAAATAGCACTGATGAATGTGAGGTAAAAGGTGGAAAAACCAGAAAAAATATGAGGGAAACAAAAGTTCGCAGAGGTGTCTATGGAAAAATCTCCCGACAAACAAAATAAGTCTGCATAATCCATTGCTAGTTGGTCCAGTTACTATTTATAGTGCAGAAAATATGACAATTCAATAATTACTTTTGTTGCAGACTTGATTAAAGCCCCTCCTTCTCTCATGTACTGCTAAACACTTCTCAGTTCCAGTGATAGTGAAAGATGATACTACAGGACACTTTTGAAAATCAGATTGTTTAATACCTATTGAATAAAATGGCTTAAAATTCCTCTGAGACACTAGCGCTCACTTTTTTCCTCACCATGTCTCATAGCCATTCCTAGAGACTAAAACAAATACTGGGCAAAAGCAAAAAGCAGTATCAGCCAGCTGTTTTGGACATTTGTACCACATAAAATAATGGACAATAAGCATAGGTCCTAAATGAAAGGATGATAATTCTGTTAGCAATAAGTCTCGTTAAGAGAAAAGGTCTAAGAAAATAACTGGTATGTTTAGAACATTTAAAAATGCTGTTTGATAAAAACAGCTTGTTAATCCAATGAACTAAAAAATCTCTGATGCATTTTAAACATACCATTCATTTTAAAGCCCAGAGTGGCACCATACCATTATTGCACTCAAATGTGCAATGGGCCCATGTCTCAAGAACATCTCCTTTTCTCTAGCCACAGATGTTTGCCCCAGCCTTGTACTGTTTAACTTTTCCCAGAGCAATGACCATAACTGATAAATGACCATAGCTGTTCATTCTCCAAGAATGGAGGG
This sequence comes from Chloebia gouldiae, assembly GCA_003676055.1. Lineage (NCBI taxonomy): Eukaryota > Metazoa > Chordata > Aves > Passeriformes > Passeridae > Chloebia > Chloebia gouldiae. Next base: position 8,765,302 of record QUSF01000011.1, read on the forward strand.
TGGGGGTGGGGGCGGGAAACAAATAGCAGTATTGGTTATTTTGTATAGCTAGGATCCCAGAAAGCAATAGATATCTCCATGTCTCTTTCATTAAAGGTAATCTTATAATTAAGGGGCTCTGTAATGAAAAAATACCCACAGTGGCTTGTGGTCCTCATGAACAAAGAGTATTGCACTGTGTTCAACACCTGTAAGGCTGGCACCAAGCCTGCTGGAATATTGCCCACTACTAGTCTCATGGTTCAAGCTGTGATACAGAGAGAGTTCCAGGAGAGGCCCCAGATTATGCTGAAACCTGAGTCTGATCTGCAGTGTGAGTGACGTTAAGGACCATTTTCTCTATTCACCAAACTCCTAACAAGACTAGGAAATGGGAAATTGAAGTTAGACAAAGTCTGGCTAAAATGAGGACATTTCTTCAAATAGTCACTGAAACAACATAGGCCATGATTCATACCGGGGAAAATTATTTTGGTCAAGATTTCTTTTTTTTTCTTTTTCTTTTCTAAAAGTCTGCTTCAGTTTAAGAGCATGCATTGTGCAGAATCAGGCATTTCCTAAGGGAAGTTTGTTGTCTTTTGTTATAATGTGTCCATTCTGACATTAAACCCTATTGATCTAATCATAGGGGCTAAAGTCAATATTTAGGCATATCAATAACACATCTGACTTTTCAAAATTCTTCGTTTGATTTCATTAACCTTAACTTCTGGATGTTACTCTACTTCTCATTGATTACTTGTAAATATAGAAGGATGAGGCTGCATTAGTGATTTTGACTACTGAATTATTATCTGTACTGTTATCACAGGGAAGTAGAATTTCATACTGTGTCCAGATTTTTGTATATACCGATATTGCATTTTCAGTTTCATAAAACAAAGACATGACACTGGTAGAGAATATTTCCTTTTTTCAGGTACGTAAAGGTGGTACCTGCTAAAGTACACTATTGACAATGGATGTAACAAGCCTTTTGCCTAAAACGTGTGAAAATCTTCAGCTGCAGAATAACTCCCCACAGACTAAGACTCTCCTCTCCTCTCCTCTCCTCTCCTCTCC
>QUSF01000011.1:8766763-8819117 GCA_003676055.1 Chloebia gouldiae
CCCCAGGACACCATTGGCCTTCTTGGCCACCAGGACACACTGCTGGCTCATGGACACCTTGCTGTCCACCAGGAACCCCAGGTCCTTCTCCTCAGAGCTGCTTCCCAGCAGATCAGCCCCAGCCTGTGCTGGTGCCTGGGGCTCTTCCTCCCCAAGCGCAGGACCCTGCATTTGCCTTTGCTGAGTCTCAGGCAGTTCCTCTCTGCCCATCTCTCCAGCCTGTCGAGCCCTTCTGAAGGGCTGCTCGGCCCTCCGGGGTATCGGCTGCTGCTCCCAGCTCTGTGTCAGCACTGAACTTGCTGAGGAGGCACCTGCCCCTCCATCCACGTCACTGAGGGAGAAGTTAAATAGCAGGCCCGCTCTTGAATCTGGGGGGTCACCGCTTGTGACAGGCCTCCAACAAGAGCCTTTGCCAACAATTTTGGATTGGTTGCCTTAAAATTTGGAGATGGCCAGTAAAAACTATTTTTTCACATAACTGTTGAAGAAGGTAAACCAACAGAGCAATTAAAGCTAAGCACCATTTGGCACTATTTAGAAGTGGTATGAGAAAAGGCTTCCTACACAGCTGGACACAGCCTGAGTTACTTAAGGAGGAAACAGGCAGCTAATGTTTTTTCTGAATTGGAGCTTTGCCACAGCCCTCTGTTGAACTGGAGGATGTGTTAAGTGAGGTTTTCCACAAATACTGCAAGCAGGTAAATGGGAGCAGTTTTAGCATAGTTGTTTGCTAAAGGTAGGAAATAGGTTGTTAAAGGAAGTGAATGGGACGTCAGCCTTTGATGCTATTCTTCATATGAGAACTCAATCAGAATAAATTTCCTCTTTAAGAGAAACTAAAGGGAAGCCTTATACGCTGAGAAATGGGCAGTAGCTCCAAATGGCAAGATTGTAGACGAGACCACACTCCTCCAATGTAGAAAGACTATCTGAAGCTTTACAGAGAACTTATGAGTAGTCAAGCTGAAAAAAAAAAACCACCATCACAATAAAATGCAAGCAAAAAAAAATAAAAATGTGGAAAAGAAATCAATATCTATTAAAAAATAAAATGAGTAGCAGCAGAAACAACAGTGGGGGAAATTCAATTAAAGTAAGAGAAGAAATGAGCCCATGACCTTTTCTATGAACTGCAGTATTCAAATTTCTTATAAACACCGTCTAACTCATTGTTGTGCCAAAAGCATTTGAGACAAAGAAAAAAATAAATACCATACGGAGATTCAATTGGTCATCATGCCAGAACTAAACTTTGAAACAGGCTATGGTTCTAAACATGGGAAATGGAGAAGGATGGTAAGAAAGAAAAAGAATAAAAGATCTTTTGTTTTCTTCACAGAAGAGAGAAGGCTCATTGCTCCAGACAGTTTCTGGAAGAATTTGCTGTTCCAGGACACTTTTCTACCACAACATTGTCGTGGCATTGCTGGATTCCTGCTCTTCGTCATATTCCATTGCAATCTGGGATGTGACAGCAGCAAAGGATTTTTCTGAAATGGATACAACTGGTTAGCATTGCATCCACCCACTCACGTGCAAAAAGTCCCAAAGTATCATCAGTCACAGATAATTTTCTGAAAAACATGAACTCCTTGACTCTCTCAGGAACCGTGACAAAAACCTACTGCTTTAGCAATGATTTAGTTAAAGGAACCCTGCTTTATTCATGACTGTTTTTCCTTTTTTATTCTTCACAATCTAAAAACATTCCAATGCTCTCTTATCTGAAATAGAGTAGAAGTCAAGTCTTTCTCACTGTTTTGTATACAGGTGTCACATTTAGGCATCTTTCCTTTTAGGCACCTCTTCTTATCTCAGAACTAGGTAACTAAATGTAACCACTTCTGTTTAGGACCTGCTGTTGGAAACTTTGCATATGACAGAAAGGTAGATATGCCTTTCCTTATATTACAGTTGGATTTTAACTGATCTGCTCAACGACGTGGTTATAGTTCTTGAATCAGACCATTGCAATCACAAATATTTTTGGTTGCATTGATAGTTATGCTTCAATATTAGTGGGCTTTATGAGAGAGTGGCAGTCTATGCAAGGATACCCAGTTGCTGATCACATTATAGATATAATAGGAAACCTAACTCACACACAGTGTGATAAATGTAGTGGGTAACTCTCACCTAGTTATGTGTTCAGGGATGGGAGAAACTGAAATACAGGAAACTATTTCCTGTTTCTAGGCCAGAATGAGAACTTGAGGAAATAAAATAAAAAAAGAAAACCTCACTTCATGGTTCAGTGGAAATTCTAAGTCAGGTAGTTATAATCACTGAAGACTGTAGGTTATGACTACACATACTTGTGTGTGTGTGTATATATATATATATATATATATATATATATAAAAGTAGAGGAAATTTATTCTATATTGTTCTGCTGAGTATGAATCCGTGAGAGAGAAAACTGCTGTTGTGATGAATATATGTATGTAGGCTAGCATCAGCTGAGGAGAGATATAAGAGGTGTGTAGAAGGGAGCAAGTGGGACTGAAAAGAGAACTGAGGAAGGAATATCTGGGGATCCTCAAACAACCCAATAATTTCAAGGGATATAACTTCACAGCATGTATTAAAATTAAATCAAGTGAACGAGTTGACTGTTGAAGAGGGAAGCTTTAATGCTCATAAAATACAATGAACTCATTTAAATTGTCGGGGGATCTGTAAGTGGACTGACTTCAAACCAAACAACTGTTTGTCTTCTTGTTTGGCAATTATTAAGTTTTAGTGTTATTAATGTTTGCTAAATCTTAGGGTGGGCAAAGACAGCATCTGCCTCCATAGCTGTGTTCATTGAAGTTGGTTCAGGAAGAGAAAGTTACTGGAATCTATTGTTATATTTTAATCGTCTGCTAAATTCTTAGTAATGAAAATGTGTTTAGGCATAAAATTAAGCAACTCTCAATTACAGGAGAGATCCAAGGGAGCAGGTAGATTCTTGAAGTTCTCACTCATTTTCCCTATACCAAATTTTGAACTTTCTCTATTCAGAAGATACTTTTCTACTGTGAATTCAAGTTAATTTAAAACATACTGAAAACCAGGTTGCATTACATCAAATTTAGGTCAGGTGTTTGCTAAAGCTATACATTGCTCAGCTTTGCAGAAAAGGACTAGGTTATCCTGAGGGACAACAAGATGAACATGAAAAAAACATACCTTTACTGCAAAGAAAGCTGGTGATATTCTGGGCTGTGCTAGATGGACTGTTGCCAGGAGGTCAAGGGAGGTCATCCTTTCCTTCTCCTCAGTGCTGGTGAGCCACACCTGGAGTACTGTGGCCACTTCTGGACTCCCTACTACAAGGGAGTCATGGACCACCTGGAGAGAGTCCAGCAAAGGGCCACGACGGTGAGGACGGGAGTGGAGCATCTCTCATGTAAGGAAAAGCTGAAAGAGCTGGCACTCAGCCTCAAGAAGAGCAGGCTCGGAGGAATCTTATCCTTAAAAAGAAGATTCAGACAGACATCATTCAGTGGTATCCAGTGGCAGAACCAGAACCAGGCAGGTGTGACCCAAAACACTGGAGGTTCTGTCTGAACCTCAGAAAACAATATTTCACTGTCAATGTGATGGATCCCTAATACAGGTGGCCTGAGGAAGTAATGGAGTCTCCCTTCTTGGGATATTCAAAACCTGTCTGGGTATGGTCCTGGGTAACCGGGTGTGGCTGGCTGCAGGGGAGACTGCACCAGTTGACCTTTAGACACCCCCTTCCAACCTCATTCAGCCTGTAATTTTGATACATGTGAGAGATTCCTGGAAGGCTATTTATTTCTTGCATAATAGAAAATCTAGTTCAACTGCCTCCAAATAATTTAGTATCTTCATAAGAAGGATCAGTTGCACCGGGACTAGATAATCTATCTTTTTGATGGACTTCTGAACACAAGGTGGTTTATTTTGCATTCTAAGCATAAACTTAGACAGTTTATATATAAAGTGTTTATATATGCTTACTAGAGGTGAAAAAAAAATATGAGCCTTGCAGTAAGTGATATTAAAGCTTATAAGCATGCCAAGATGAGGTGTAATACAGTTTTTAATAGTAATTAGCAACCTGTTGACTGACGGGATTTTAAAACTATTGATTATTTGTTACAACTTCTATTAATAATTTCTTTTTACTAACTATTTAATACCTTTCAATTTTCTGTTTTTAAACTGAAATTTGATCGAAAATCATAACTCCAATGAAAATAAAGAAACCAAGGTAAATGCAGAATATTAGAATCTGGCTAATGTATGAAAAGACTGAGTTTTAATTATTCTTTGTGTCTCAATCTTGCTATACCAAGATGTGTAGGCCTGATTAATTTTGACTCACACAGACATTTATTCAGTATACAAGCACATTTCAGTCTTTGAATTTATAAATTTAAATTGTCCCCAGAAATTTTTCAAGAACCCATTTTATAAGGGAATTAAGGAATTCAATAAAACTTGGTTAAGAATCTAGGGTGTGAAACTTTTTTTAAAAGCAAAGACATATTTCTTGAAGTTGGGCAAAAAAATAAAAAGCTTTGATATTTAATCAAATATGTTTGATTACTGTTCCAAGAGGAGTCGTTTATAAGCACACTAAGAGCACAAACTGATGCAGGGCCTGATTTAATGGGAATCTGCTGTACAGCCCTTTTGTTAACTTTATAAAAACATTTGTTAAGAAGGACACCTAGTGGGTCATCTGGTTCAGCAGCCACAGTGTAATTATTTGTGTTGAATTCCTACTGGGTTGAAAGGTAGAAGGGTTGAAGGACAAAAGGCATAGAGCTGAGGCTGAATGGCTTGCCCAGCCATTCTTCTTCCTCTCCAGCTCTGCTGTTGTGGGCACAGTGGTTTGCCTGCAAACATGTTCTCCATTCTGAAGCTCTTCTCTGTTCAGTGTTTTGGATGATGTTGATTCCATCTAAGAAGTAGAGACATAGGCTCAGTAATACTTTACTTTCCATTTGATGCTATTTAGATTGCAATAGTACAAAGTGAAAAATCGTTAACTCATTCTCCTTCCCCACTAAAATGAACAGGGTTATAGAAATATCTTCAGTTGTCCAGACTAAGGCCTGGATGAATCTTTGGAGAAGAAGATGTTTCTGCCATTGTCAAGAGCTTTTCTCCCATGATGAGAGTTTAACTGTGTGAGGAACACAGTGTCCTCACTGCTCTGTTCTGGGTGCAGGAAAGTTCTGTTCTGCCCGAAGTGTCTCCCACTGGCTCCCCCTTAGGGCTTGATTTTCACGCCATGTAGGAAGGAGACCTTTTCCATGTGGGTGAAGTGTGCCATGGGCTATTTGAATAATACATGTGGGAAGAGTTCTCTCCTTTGCAGCTCCTACTGCTCACAGTGGTGGTTTCATGTCTTTCTCTGCCAACAGGTTGCTAGAATCCTCACCAGGTGTTGTAGGCATGTGGAACATTTCTTTCCTACTTAGCATTCATGTGGAAGATGAGAGTGCACTCCACAGCCAGTGTGCTGTTCTACTACTGCAGGCTCAAATAAATAGCCCTATATCATGTTTCCTTTGACAGAAAATTCTGCAGTATATAAGCATGTTGCTCAGCAGTCATAGTGTAGCTCATAGAAGCCCCTCATTGGTTCACAGTGTCCTGATGTGGCTGCCAGGAACATAAACCCTAGCTTTGCCTTGCTTTTGCACAGCACTGTGATGAGTTTAAAAGAGTCTTGTTTGAATGGTTGGTATAAAGCATCCTTCTAGGACAAGGAAAGTTCTGTATAACATATCAGAAGGTCTGATTGAGTTGGCTAATTTTTCTAACAGCAGCAAAAGCAGCAACTGTAGAATTGGTAGGCAGAAATCTGCCCACAACCACTACTATTTGTTATGGTTTAATTTGGGATGAGGACTATGCCCCAGCAAAGCACCTACTCATTTCCCTCCCCTCTGTGGGATAGGAGCAAGAATTGGAAGAATAAAAGTGAGTAAACTGTTGAGCTGAGATACAGACAGTTTAATAAATAAAACAAAAGCCACAGACACAAGCAAAGAAAACAAGGGATTTGTTCACCACTTCCTATGGTCAAGTAGGTGTTCAGCCGCCTCAGGAAAGCAGGCCTCTAGCAGGATTAAGAGTGACTTGGGAAGACAAAAGCTGTCACTCTGAACATTCCCTGATTCCTTCTCCTGCCTCCGAGTCTATATGCCATATGATACATATGAATATTGCTTTGGTCAGTCAGAGTCACCTGTCCCAGCTGTGTGCCATCCCGTGTTTTTGTGCACCCCTAGCATGCTCAGTGCTGGGGCTGTGTGAGCAGAAGAAAAGCCCTTGACTCTCTGTAGATGCTGCTCAGCTATAACAAAAACCATCCCTTTGTTATCAACACAGCTTCCAGCACAAATCCAAAACACAGTCCCATACCAGCCACTGTGAGAAAAAATTAACTGTGTCGTAGCCAAAAGCAGCACACCATTCTTGTTTGAGGTCTTGGACTTAGAAAAATGTCTGGACTCTTTCACTTTCCTTTTCACTATATTTTCCAGTCGCTTAAGACTTCAAGTCCACTCTTTTGCCAAGTCAAGAAGAAAGACTAATGTTGCTTTCATTAATAGTGCTTTCAACATCATGCTTGCTGAAGAGAATATCCATGCAACAGACAGCTTTAATGCATGGTAATTTTGATTCAATACTAGTCTTTGACCAGAAGGGAGTTATGGAACAATTTCCCCATTAGGTACTTATCCCTCTGTAAACCTCAATTTGCAATGAAATCTTGAAGTGTAGAATGCTCTTAGTGGACTTACTTGAGCTAAATTTTGCAGGATTCGTCCTCTAGCTTATGGGAGAATACGGCCTGCATAGTCAGAGAGAGACACGCTTAAGTAACTTGATAAAAAATTGTGGTGAAGAGAGGTGGCTTCCTGAAAAGGATGATCTTGACAGTTTAACAGAAAAACAAAACCCCACTGCTTCCTTGCTCTTACTAGGTTATGGTTCAGCTGCTTTGGCCTTAGCATCAGTCTACATGGAGCTCCCTGTCAGTTGCCACGTCACATCTCATTCACTTCTGCATTGTGTCATTGCTGTCATGGAGAGAACAGGCAACTCGGAGAATTTCCTTTGCTGTTACCTGATATACCATTATTCACCTCTTATCATTTTAGCAAAGTAGTTACACTGCTGTCAGAGGTAATGGAGAGTATGCCGCTAAGAAAATTGGCTGTAATTTATTTATCAATTGTTTCTGCATACCACAAAAAGAGACCATCTACTTTACGGCTGGGTCTAAGGTATCTGAGAGCCCTTGAAGTTCATGGTTTTCCGGTATTCTAAGTTCTACTTATGGCTTTTCCTGTATATGACATACAACACCACCCCTGTGGTCTTCAAGGCTGATTTCTTCTTTGCTTTCTTTAGTCACAAATCATTCTGAGGCGTCCCTTAAGTGCATTTGTATTGTTAAGTGCACCGGCCTGATTTGGTGTTAATTCAATTTGAGTGCCCTTAATATCTTGCGGGAGTGAGGCAATGCATGAGAGCTGTACCTTGTAAAAACAGGTTCCAGGTCTGCCTGAGAGCAAAGCACCTTTCCCAAAGCAATTTACCAAAGTTGCTGATAAAATTTTCATAAGGAAACCTTTTTAGTCTGACCCTATTGTGTTGTTCTGCCATTAAGAGTTGGGGAACTGAGACTGTGTTCTGGTGACAGTTTATCACTATCTCCATTATTTTAGCGTATAGACAGCCTACTGATAGGTCACAGCCTGCATCCTGTCCTCTTACAGTGTGGAAATGGCTTTCAGAGCTGGAGCCCAGAGGCCCAAGTATGCCAGTTGCTGCATTCATATGTCAATACAACTGAAGTGAACTCTAGATAAACCAGTCACCCCTAACCTTCAAATAGTGGGAGATGGGACATTTCAGTGCATTTAGGGCCAAGCAAAAAGAAGAAAAAGCAGAAGTAGGAATAGTTAGCCCTAAGGAATGTGTAGAAGAAACACTATCACATTTTCATTGAAGAAATCACTAATAATCAAGATGTTAAGCCAGTTTTAAAGCAGGAAAGCCAGTTTTAAGGTAACTGGGGAAAGCAAAGGATATATTCCTACATGTGAACTAATTCTGCTCTCAAATAAGTTATTGTAAATCCTAAAGAACCCCAACATTAACTGAAAAAGTTTATCTTATAAAGGTGAGCTCCTGTCTAGTACCAAGAAAAGTGTCCATCTGCCAAGCAGATTGCCTCTCTACATTACTTTCCCCTAACATTCTCTGGAGAGCAGGGAGCTACAGCAAGGGTGTCTGAATAAGGGTCTGACTGCTGCATATGGATATTCATATGTGATATGCATGTTCTCTTATGCTGTATGAGCACATTTTTTTCAGACGTTATAGAAAGCATAACCAAAGTTACGATACCTAGTATTTTGAACGAAAACTGAGAACACGAACATTATGAAACAAAGAAGGATAAGAGAAAAATGAGAGACAGGGTCAGAGAAATGGTAGAATGAGAAGGGAAAGAAAAAAGGAGAAGGAATGAGGAAGAAGAAGAAAGATAATCATAAAGTTATGAAAGTTAAAGAAATGAAAATATAAAGAAATTTAAAAAAGAAGGGAAAAGAAAGGAAATGAGAAAGAAAGGAAGAAAATGAGAAGGGGTGGAAGGAAGGAGGGAAGGAAGTAAGAAAATCACCTCAGAGTTTTACACTGAATTTAACAGAGGCTGAATGAAAGTTTGGGAGTTTAGCCAGTGTGGCATGGCTGTTCAGCACAAGTACTACATGATAAGGCTAGATGGTTTGTTTATAAGGAGTATCTTCTGTTACCTAGCACACAGTGATAAATCTGTTTCACTCTAAATTGCCTTTGGGAATCTTGTGCTCCTTACCAGCATGTCTTACTCTCACTCACTGGTGGGCAAAAACTTTGATCCTGCGTCCCGTGGAAGTTAATGGGAGCACTGCCTTTGACATCAATGAGTGCTGGATCACACTCCAGGTGAAAAACAATAGCGTTGCTTCTAGTTGGACCAAATGGATGAATAAATCAGAGCCTTGTGTTTGTGGAATTAGGACTTGTGCGTGTTTTTTTGCAGAGGAATTTTGCAGCCCAAGTAAGTGTGACCAAGGCAATCTGATTAATTATTGGATAATGCTTGAGGCAAGCACAGAGTTACAGATACCAGCTAGATAACTGTGTTATAGAGGATTTTATAATACCTTTGAGCTTCAGCTTCTTGATCTTCAGGGGTATTCAAAGAAAAGAGAGATCAGGCGATTCTTTCTATGTGTTATTAAGAGAGAGAGATAGCAAATACTTATACATTTTTCACTCTCTAGCATTCAGTATTATGCTGTCTTTGACTTCCAATTACTTTTGAAGAACTGTGGAAGTTTTCAGCAAAAAGAACTGCTGTATTTTACATTGAGTACTTGCCTTTCACCAAACCGCAGCACTTGAACTGGGCCACTGTGTTTGCAAACTACCCTGTCACATATAAACAAGGCAGAGGTGGCAAAGGGCAGAGTAAGCATCATGATGGACCCTGTGTGTCTGTATCCTGTTTTGTTTGTATGCCTGCACCACAGAGGTTAGTAGCAAATCTGGTACTGCAGGATGCTGGGGAAGTGCTGGGCCACCCGAGGAAAGTGCCTGCAAGCCTTATTCAACCTCAGCTTTCTTTATTCTATGATTTATGCTGGCCCTCCTCACAGTATTTCCTAGTATCTGCATAATGCCTTGTAACAAATTTTTGAGCATGGAGTGAATATAGTTTGACATATATTTCCTATTCAAAACACTGGGAAAATGGTTCCACTTTTTCTCTCTTTTTTTTTTTCTTTCCAAGATGAGCTGAACATGGAAAGTTAGTGATTTTGGAGAAGAGCCCTCAAGGATGTTCTGGATGACCTCCTGTGAGATATGTTTCTTTGAACTGCAGTGATCAGATATGGCTAGGGAGAGAAAGTCATGAAAGTAAAGTGGCAGGTCCTGTGCCACAGCACAGTGGGGTCAAAACCATGTGGTCCTTTAAGATGCATAGGTAAATTCCACAACAACAGCTGCAGCAACTCACTGTGAATGGGTTAGGAGGTCTTTTCTGATGGATCAGCAGCAGATCAAAAAAGGAATAGAGGAAAGAATTTCACTGTCTTGCTCTCACACTATAAAGTAATTTGAGGGACACAGATGGTTATAATTATTGCAATAGGTCCTGGGATTTTTAAGAATTAATGGGTGGATGTTATTTGCAGTGAATTTTAGGGGTGGAAAATTTTGTCTGTGTTGGCAGGATTTGTGCTACCCTTCAAATAAGAGAGAGGGAAGTCTATGTGAGAGGGGACCATTCTCTGGAGCCTTCTAGTGTTGCTTTGCTTCCATCTTAGGAAAAATAAATGCCTCTGTGTATGGTGTTTTTAAAGAAAGCTCCAGTTCAATCAGGCAAATAATCTTTGACTTCCTAATCTAGTGAGAAATGGAAATGCTCTTCTGTTTTCCTTCCTCTTCATTAGTTTATGTACATCATCTCCCATCATGTTTACCCATGAAGAAGTGGTTTCAGTCAGACTGCTATCTTTGTAGCTTTTTCTATAAAGATTTCAAGCCCCATTGTATAGCATAGATGGAAGCAAATAAGCATTCAAATGAAACAGAAAACCTCAGGAGATCTTTCTGCCAGGACGTAAGTTGTGTAGTTAGGACAAAAATAGCCAAAATAAGAAGCTATGGGCCATGCTTCATCTTTACAGAGACACAGGTGTTTCCCCTGACTATTTTGAAAAAAGGCCTCAGCCAAGCCCTCTCCACATGGCTTCGAGTGGGAATGCATCTCCTTGCTCAAGGTGCACTTCCTCTGTTAATCATACATAATCCACAACAATGGCACTCTCTTTGTGCACCACGTTGGAAGTATCTGTGTATCATATATTCAAATTAAATTGTGTGCTTGAGGGAGCTTGTGATCCCCAGCATGCTTCTGTGGCAGCATGGTTTGCAGGCTCCGTATGCTACTTGTGAACAATCTATTGTGTATGTGATGGCAAGCTTGAATCCCTTCTTGGGATTATCTGAAAACTCTGGAACTTGCCAGCAGGAAAATTTACAGCTAAACAATTATATTGTTGAAACTCTGACAAATCCACCCCGGTTTATGACTTTGAAAATAGGGCTAGGTGTATGCAACTGAATATATTATATACACTGTAACTCTGCCTCCTGGGGGCCGCATTATAGAGTCTGTTTACTTTGACTGACACATTTCATTTTTCTTTTCTCCCAGACATTATTGCTGCAAATGATATCTCTGCTCAATATGGATTTTCTCCTCAAAAATTGGTGAGGTATTTGGATAAACATCTTCTGAACAAGTTTTTTTATTATTATTATGTTGATGATTTTTGGAACCAATCCAGCAATAATGCAATACCCACCCAACACAATGTAAAAAGCAGCAAGCAGACCTGCATTTTATTGGTTTATCAGACTACACAGAGGTGGGATTTCCAGAACTTCCCTCCAATGGAAAATAGTTCCAAAAATTCCAAAACTTCCAAAAGGAGAGCAAATATTCTTTTTTTTTTATACTCATCACTTTTCTATAAACAGAACTTTACATCCCCCAAAATAAACTGGCTTTTTGCCAAGGGTGAAATATATTTCATTCAAGCGCAGAATAACATTCCTCTAACTTAAGCAGGCAGAGATATTATTGGAAAGTAAAACTACTTAGAAAAGGAAAATCTGTTCTTAAAGTCAATCACAGTTTTTCCAGATAGAATCAGCACTGGGTCAAGCAGAGTGGCAGCACCTTTTTTTTTCATGCTGTATTGGTACCAGAAATTGGAAATGCACTACAATTTTCCAGTTTCTTCAGAAATTTCAACATCTCTGATGGTGAATGCCAAAACAGATGGCAGTGACTGGTGACTATGTTAGGCATAGGTACATTAGCCTGAAGAGTGGTGGTTTTTTTTCCCTTGTTCTTCCAGAGAAAAAAGTAGAAGAGCAAAATTTCTTTTTAAGATCATTCTCTGACTGACAAATAAATCATCCTTCGTCTCACTCAGGAAAGACCAAAGAGCACCTTTTATATCAAGAGATGGCTGAGACATGGCATTTTTATCAATGTGGGCATGAGTTGTAAAACCCAAAGTATACCTTTTAAGTATAATTTTATGAACAGAAAAAATATATTTTGGTCTGATGCATGAATCTTTTATCTACCTTACTCCTGCCATTTGTATTTCCTGCCATTTGGGAATATCCCAAATGGTCTCCACTTCTCTTTGTTGTTTTATAATTCCTTTTGTACAGCAGCCAATGCTAACATTTTTTTCTGAGTGCGAAAGTTGCTTATGGTTTTGATGTACATGTACTGTACAGTCCTTGCCAAGTACTTGGGGTGGACAGTGTGCTTTCTGAGTTCATTAAGAAGAAAATTTGACCTTGTTCACCTTGAGGAGAGATAATTTCTGTGTTCAGTTCTTTCAGGATGTGAGAAATTTAGAAAAGCTGCAGAAGCAGAGGGCCAATGAACTCCAACAATAAACGTATTTCTCTAGTGACTTTACAACTATTAGTAATGGCCCTTGCTGAGCAGCACATGGGGAAAAAAGAATGCTACACAGTGGTGTGGGCCCCACCTAGACACTGAAAAAACTGCTGTTATTTTTTCAGAAGATACTTGGAATGGATCTCAGAGAAACATCAGTGTCACCTGCTTCCTATGCTCTGGTGTAGCTCTTGTTCCGTTATGGAAAGGAGGGATGAGTCGAGCACATTTGTTTTATCATTGTTTGCTGTGTACAGGCTCTCTCTGGCTGAGTACCAGCAGCAGGCTCTGATCTGAGACAATGTAGCCATGGGGCTGAGGACGCTGCTCCCTGGACTGAGGGACACTGTAGGACACACCCCCATGGAATTTTTCCCATCATCAGGGAATCCTGATGAATCCTGAAGAAATTAACTGAGGGCAACACTGGTACAAATGCAGCACATGGAAAAGCTCACATTTCTTTATTTCACTGAATTTAAGTTGTTTATTTATGTCTTAGAGTATAAATGGGACTAGAGGTTTAGGCAATAGCTAGCATCTTGTAAATAAAAATATTTAATAAGCATGTTTTGCAGTCACCCCATATTCATTTTACTAGAGGTCATCAAAACGTGGAAGGAGAGAACAAGGGGCAAATCATTCAATGGTCTTTTCTTGCAGTGTTTTCAGCTTATTTACTGCAGCATGATAATTTCAAGGCTTTCTTTGCATTCACAGCTGTCCCTACTCTTGACCAGTTTGTGCTAAATCTGGATGACACTTTGCTGAGGACTGTAAAGAAAAAGATACTAAGCACTTCCTGTGGCTTCAATTTTTGGCTTAGAGATTGAGCAAATTAAAGCAGAGGCTTTGCAGTAAAGCACTGTTTCACGTAAGAATGTTTTACTGTCTCAGCAAGTGTTCTGCACTCCAACACTTCAAGTAGCACAGATAAGTCACGTCATTCTGGAAAGAAGGATAAAGTTGTAGGGGAACTGATTAGACTTGTCCACTTGAGAGAAGCATACAGTTTGCTGACTCACCCTGGTAATAATTTTTTTTAGGGTTTTATAGAAAATTTTCATTTTGGGAAAAAGTGGGGGTACTCAGCTGAAAAAGAAGACAAGTATTCCAAGTTATTCTCAATTTGCAACCACCTCAGATTCTCTACCCTGTTTCATGTTTGCAACTTCAGTCAGTAGAAGGATGGAAGATGAAAGTAGAAACTGCATGTAATTATCATTATTTGTACCTTCACCTTCTAGAACCCACAGAAGTTCAAGGTTCATGACTGAATGGAATCAAAAGGGGCCCAGTCATTCCTGCCTGTTGGTTTTGTATTTTGTGTATGTAATTTAAGGGAACAGCTAGTAGTAGACACAGATGGTGTGGCGATCTGCTGAGACTGTGTATGGACAGTGGCTTACTTTCAGTGGAGTCCTAAGTAAGAGGCTATGCAGGATCTACTAAGACCTAGACAGTATTTGAAACCTGCCACTCACACCAGAAAGCTACTGCTCACTTTGAGATCCCATGTCAGCTCCTTAAATCAAACCCTTCAGACTCAGGAATGAAGTAAATAAATTATAAGCTTTATTGATTGTGTCTGCTGTGTGAACATTCTTTAGCATTGACTAAACCATTCAAACCATTGTCCCAACATGGATCATGCTCCCTGTAAAGCCCAAAATGGCTGCTCAAGAGGGAGCAGAAATATTTTCTTTCATTCATCCAAGATTCTGTCAGGGAGGGGTTTGATCTCTGCAACTTTACAACATTCATATGGTCAGGAATGAATTAGTTGGCTCCTTTGACTGGGATATGTGATCAGAGGCTTAGATTGGACAGAAGCACCATGATACAGCCTTCTTTCCTTCTTCTTTTTTTTTTTTTAATTTTTTGAAAATATTACTGAATTTCTCAAGATTATTGTAGCCAAGGTCCCAGTTTCTCCCTCACTTGGCCTCTTGGTCTATTATCCCATCTGAATGGCTCTGTTGACTTCAACTAAATCATTGGTATAAATGCATCTTAGACTTCTCTTCCAGCTAATGGAGATAGTGCTGGTGATTGCTGGTTAGGGGTTATTTTGGGGGAAGGGATTGTTTTTGCTTCTGCTTTAAAACAAGGAGGTGTGGTAAATCACAGGCATCTTTCTTGGGATAGAGATTATAAATCACTCTTCCCAGGTGGAATCTTTTATTTATGCCTTGGGATTCCATTTCACTGAGGAAAGGTATGTTCTTTCGACTTCAGCCAGACTGCACTTTAGCAAGTGATTCAAATCAAGCTGACACTTATTAGTGAGCATGCTGAACACTTTGCTCCCAGGCACTTCACTGTGCTGCCACATTCTCCAGACTTCACAGATGTTTGTTCTCCCTAGGTTTCATCTGGAAGCAAAATCACTGCTTGCTCCTCATGTTAGTGGGAAGTCAACTGCAAAGAGCAGCTTGATTTTAGCGACACTGGATCACTTCCACCAGTTAAAAAAAAAACAACAAACAAACAAAAAAACAACAGGGAGATGAAATAATACACTTCCAAATCAGTTTGAGCTTATTCTTCCGGTCTGAAAGTGACCAAGCAAACTTTCTATAATCATTTATTATGTGTTGAGCCCTGTCACCACACTCAGTATTAGACAGAACACATTTAGTAACAGTAGCTCCACAGACAGTACTGGTAACATCATACAGATGTCAAATTATTTAATTTCAAAGCAACAACTTTTACTACAAGCTTGTGTTTATTGGGGGGGGGGGAATCAAACCCACCCCAAATCTTGAACAGTGAAAAAATTATGCAGATAAGTAGTTCTAGATGCTTTTCTTTGTCCAGTAATACTTTTAAATTAATGCCTACACACACCATGCTTCTGTTTCCTTTGCAGTGCATGCACTTATTTACCACCCTGAGAAAGCACAGGGGCAAGAGCTTATGACAAAGTCCAAGTGCCAGAGAAGAGAAAAGAAATGGCAGCTCACTTACATAGCCTCTTGGTTAAATGTAGGTTGATTTGTGTCTAGAAAGAGGTTTAACACCTCACCACACACAGGTAAGCATGATGTACTTATGACAGAATGAAAAAGAGGCAGCAGTAAACTTCAGAAGATACCTGGAACATCTGCCTAGGTTGAATTTCTGGTTGTACAAAGCATCTCTGTATGCAGGCTACATGTCATAAGAGAGGAGTTGCTACTGTCAAGTCTAATAACCTGCATGTGCCCAAGTGACCCTGTGAGATGTGTGACAACTCCAAGCCCTTCTGCCAAAGGCAGGAGTGTGGGCTCTTCCAAGCTGATATGTCAAGGACATTTGCACTGGCCATTTCTTACTGCTTGCTTTCTAACCCAGAATCACTAGCAGACAAATGAAGGCTACCTATTACAAAGACCCAATTGTTTTCTAAATTCACTTTACTTCATGGCCATCCCTGGCCACTCTACTTTCTATACTAAGTAGAGGAGGCATCTTGCTGTTTCTTTAATGAGATCTTTGGCATCACTGTTGAAAAATGAATGCCTATAGTAAGGAAAAAATCAGTAGCATCATGAGTCAGTATGCGCTGGAGTTCAAACGCTCAAGTCATATTTATACACAAAGAGTTACTATGCAAAAATGCCTGGTCTGCAAAAATGACCTGGCATTTAAGTAGCTGTGCATGGCTAATGAACAATGGAGGAAAAAAAATCCCCTTTTAAAAAATACTTTATTTCAACTTCTTTTAATTTAACATTATAATAATCATGAAAAGGAAATCAAACCTGCAAAGGCAAGGATAGTGTTTCTTCCTTTCCTTAAACATTTTACAGTATAGCAACATATCAAATGTCTGTCTAATATGCCAAGTACTTTAGGATGTGAATATGTATACAATGTTTGTATAAAACTGTAGCTACTAAACCTTTCAAAATAAACTTCCTATATTCTAGCAACACAGCAAGGCTATGTTTCAACAGGGAAAAAGAAGGTCCCTGTGGGATAGTGCCTATAGCAAATCTTTCCCCAGACAGGTGAGCTAGCTGGCTGCACATGCAGAAATGTGAACCATGGTTCATGAGAACCTTGTTAATTACTAGGAAGCTGAACAGTCGGGAATGCTTTGTGGAGATAGCTGCAAAATGATGTGAGGATCTGCTAGGAAAGGAGGAAAGTGACTGACCAGTTTTCATGGACTCCTGTAATTTGCTTTTTCATATAGCCTTAGGAGTCAAGAATATTTAGGAATGACAGATGTTTCCCTGCATGGGCTAATATGAGCAAGAATGGCTGTATTGAAAATAAAAGGATCCAGATTTCAGGTTTTGTAGTAAGTTGCAAAACTACTACATACATGGAGGAAGCTGATTTTTAAATATCATAGTATGATGATCTTGGAGATCTACCACTTTCTAAATTCTGTTACAACACATAGACTCATTTACCTATGTCTCTTTATTCTAATCTTCTTTGCTATCTTAAGACTGATAATATTCAGTTGAAATCAGTGAAGATATAGCACCATAACAGGTTGTATCCAAAGCAGTGGAAAATACTGTGAATTGGAATTTATCAGCTAGAAAAGAAAGTGCTATGATTACACTACTAAAAGGTCTATTCCTTTGAATCTTGACATTTGTGGCTTTGTTCATACATTACCATGAAGAGCAATGGCTGCCTATATGATTGTGTTGATAGCAGTATTATTTGAGCAGGGATTTTTACTACCAAATATAAATATAGCATGCATTCATTTTTTTTTAATTACGTGTAATGTTCAGTAAAGTGATACATTATTAAGAAAGGTCATTGATTATTCCCAGGATATGGCAGCAAAATATATAGTATGTACTAAAATTGCAACTAGTTTTGGAGCAGTGTAGTGTGGAATAATGTAAAGGAAAAAAAAAGAGCCAAAGTTAACAATAAATCTAGGAATACAGAAAGGAATGAAGAAGATGCCTTTTTATCTGACAATAGCTTGACTAGAATCGGAATTAGAAATGCAAGCAGACTTTATGAGTTTGTACTTGGCTTTGTTAAGATAATAACATATCGGTAGACTGCAAGACATTTTTAACATTTTCATGACTTGATGGGAATATGGATCACTAAGACTGTGGACTTAAAAAAATTATTTAGTGCCAGCTCCAAGGAAAAATCATTGCTTCTCAACTGACCAAGCTATCTTGGAGATACCATATTAAGTATCTTAGATGCTGCCAAAATAACAGAAGTTATCTGTCTGTTCCAAAAAGACACTCTTAATATCTCCCTATCTTTCATGTCATGTTAAAGTCCTGATTCTGTAACCCAGGTTTTAACAGGAGGTTGTACCCATCAGCAGCATGTATGACCACTGTTCTGAACTTGATGGGGTGAAGAATTTTTATGGTGAGACAGCAATTAAGGCATGCACAATCTCAAAATGTTTCATAACTCTTCCTAAATAGCTTTGATGGCTCTAAAATGCTTTTCAAATATTCCAAATAATTTCCTAGCAAATAAACACTGAAAACCCTCAAAAAGCCTTATCTAGATTAATAAACACTTATTGAAAACAAAAAGAAGCATTATGTTACTTTTCCTTTTTCACTAGCACTTTTATTTCATGTAACAGGTTGAATGACTTTTTTTTTTTTTTTTTGGTAAAAATATAGCAGATTGTGGTTTAAATAGCATATTTCATTGATTAGATTTTTCCTGTTCTTGAGCTGACAGGATCCTTGCCACAGCTTACAGCCTTTCCTTACATGGGCAATGAGTATTCAGAAATGTACCTTTTGCTCTTTAACATGACCAAGCAGCTGGAAGCAAGGTATTAAAGCAGTTCCATGTGATCAGCAGGTTGTCTGCAGAGTGTGTGGATAACACCTGCTAACATGCACTGAAAATAATGCACTGCAAAAAAAAAGCAGCAGAAGGCCACGACACAGGTTACGAAGCAGCCCACAATGGACGAACACAAGCCAAATCTATGAAGATTGAAAGGATTGTAGAAAGTAAATTGTCTATTTAACCTTTCCCTTTAAAAAAAAGTTGGGTTTTTTTCAAAATGAAACAGAATTTTACATGGTGGAAGTTCTGATGGCAGTATTTTATTGGTAACTTCCATTTTAGCCATTGTTGTTATTTGTTCTTGTTGGTTTTGTTTCTTTTTCCCAGGTATGAAGGCCTGGAAGCAATCCTTTCCGAATTCACAGACTATGCTGTGATCCTGGGAGTCCCTGAGAGGCTTTTTGGAGAGAGGAGCCAGCTGGCCCTCCCTCACTTATCTGTATTCCTGGCGCTGGTCAGGTGTTCTGCATGGTGCCAGGAGCACTGCCAGGCTGTGAGATACCTTAAAGTCCCGTAGGAAAAATGGGGGATGCCTGGGCTTGTGTCAGAGGATGGGCACCTGGACTCTGGGAAGGAGTCGAGGGAAGGACTGAGGCTTAGAGGAGATTTCAGGGCTATGCACAGGCTTGGAGAAAATGGGCTATTGTCAGCTTTACTCCTTTAAGATAATATTTTGGGTGGGTTAGTTGAAGAGGAGTTCAAATATCTGCTCTTTACAACATCAGAGCATGCAACTTTACCTGGAGCAATGTCTAGTGTCTGGGCCAATGCAGCGTATCACTGAGATTAAGAGCATAATAAACTCTATCAAAGCATCAGATGGCACAGGGATAATTACAAGATCCATCATTATTAGGCAAGAAAAACAAATGTGTCTTATAAACCCTAAAGCTCTAGAGCAAAAACCACTCATTAATTGAGCAGGGAGCTAGGTGCAAGCTTCTCTTGGGGTCAGTTTATTCTAGGTTAGTCCATTACACAGTTATTACACCTTGCTCTGAAGCACAAATATTCAGAGAGGTTAGTGAAGGATGATGGCAGACATCTCTCTACCATAATCCATGTTCTCATTCCATGCACCCACACTGAGCCACTCTCTGGGCTCCTATGGTTGCTTTAATGAATTCTGGTCTCACACTGAACAAATCTCTTCCCTCTCTCTAATGCTAATTGGTTTATTCCTCCCTACTCTCTCATCTTCTTCATAAGAAATGCCTTATCCCTAGAAATCATTCATGTATTTGTGTGAAGCAAATGTTTTGCCACTGTAATTGATTGGGTTGCATGAATTAGTAGTTGCTTTGTGACAAATTAGCAGAGGGACAGTATTTCTGTGTTTCTCTTGAAGCCTACTGTGCTGTGTACTCACAATGGTATTCCTTGAGAGTGTTGGAAATCTCTTTTCTTATGTGAAGGAAATGAGCAAATATTGTCTGTAAATTCATCACTCTCTCTAACTTTGTGAGGCTTGAACTGAAGGGGATCATCTTAATTTAGAGATGAATCCTAATTCAAAAGACTGTCAGTGGAGTTTGAGGGGTGATGAAGGAACCTTTTAAACATACTGACATACACCTGACTTGGTCTTTCAGTTCAGCCTCACTCTGGTCTTTGGGGAGTCTAGCCAAAGAGGAATTGAAGACTTTTCCATTAGTTTTAGATCAGTGACTGGCAGACAAAAACAATCATTTGCAGGAGTAGGACACCTGACTTGTCTCTCAGATTTGAAAACATGTTATGATCAGGTGGCTACTTGTCTTTGTCTGTCAACAGCAATGCTGCCCAGGGTGAGGTTGGCAAACAGGCAAGTGTCCAAACTGCAGTTCCCAGGAGACCTGACTTTGCCTGCAAAGCACACTAAGAGGAAATCTTTCTAGTATCCTTGACAAGTCCTCCTCTTTTTACTCCTTATAGTGTCTTACCACCCCAAAGGGCTGATATCTTGTTCTATCTTCACATATAAGAAACTCTGGTTTCGGTGAGTAGGGTGCAGTAAAAGGATCAAGAGATCCCTGACAAGCAGAGAGGTGTTCCTCTCAGACTAAAGAGAGGTGGTGTTGCACTCTGCGGTCTGGGCCCAGGAAGGGAGACTTTCATGGGCCTGCCGGGGTGCTATAGCACTCTGCTAAGCAAACAGCAGAAATACTGAACATCTGGAAGCCCTGGCCGTCCGCAGTGCCAAGTTATCTGACTCTCCACACCTTGCTGGCCTCACAGACAGGTCCTTTCTTTCTGTGGTTGTGCAGTGAACAGTGCAGACTGTAGAACAGTTATGCCACCCTCTCAGCTCTGTGTCAGCAGGGCACACTAGTCTTGCAAAGGATACCATACTCGCTTTTGAGAAGGCCATTCTCTCTATCAAGAAGCCCTTGATCAGCACAAAGGGTACAGAGATAATCTTAGGTTGAACTTGCTTCCCTTTCCACTGAAAACCCTCTTTACAACCAGCCTGGAAGTTGTAACTCCTTCCCTTCTTAAACTTACATTTTCATCCATGAACATGTCCCACCATTTTTCCTTTCTCTGGAATCTGGCTCAGGGACACCTTCCTCCTTGGATGTCCATCCCTGTACAGCCCCAAATCTGCAACAGTTCTCACCCTGCTATGTATGTAACAAAACACAGCAAAATGGTTTGCCTTTGTGGGTCATATAAAATAACAAGGCAAGTGGGATGATGGGTCATCATGACCTTTCCAGAGACCATTGGGCAGAGAGAATAGATATATGAAAAAACGAGAAGAAAATTCACTTTGTTAGTGTCTAGCACACATATCCTTTCTGTGTTCAAGTTCATGCATGGGCACTGATGTCTCAGAAAGAGTCTCTTGACAAGGTTTAACCCCAAAAACTGGCTCACAGTTCATGGCACCCAGGGACTGTCTGCTCAAAAAAATAAGACAAGCGAGAACATGCACAGCTTGGGCCTTCTTAAGGTCATCAGAAATTAGGTGTGATTCTCTTACATGCAGATAAATTGCAGATGAACTCTAGCCTTGAGCATACTATGGGGAACTTCAACTTT
The DNA here is from genome assembly GCA_003676055.1 of Chloebia gouldiae. Taxonomy (NCBI): domain Eukaryota; kingdom Metazoa; phylum Chordata; class Aves; order Passeriformes; family Passeridae; genus Chloebia; species Chloebia gouldiae. Next base: position 8,788,119 of record QUSF01000011.1, read on the forward strand.
TGCCAAGGCTTGACCACTGCAAGCACTTGAAAAACAAGGGATACTGCAGTAAAAATGGGGGTGTTGGGATGCTACACCTCAGCAACACTAGACTGTGCTCACACAAATTGAGCAATAAAAAGAAGAGGGAAATGCTAAGCCACAAACACAAGCTGTGGGATGTCTCTTTGTGAATTTTTTTATAGTTTTTTTTAAAAAAGAGACTGCTAAGAGACTACTTCTTTAAGGATGTAAAGAAAGAATTTCACCCTGCAGACAGCAAAAGAGGAAGGAAAGATAACCACCTTCCACCAGTGTGGTATTTTCTGTGGGACTCTGATGTCCACCAGCCCTGCCTACCTATCTCCATATTTGTTGTCCATGTGAGTTCAGTCCATCAGGTGCTTGAAATACTGGGTGTCATGGGCTGGGATGGCCACAGTCATCTGATGAGCATACTACTGCATTCCTCCTGTCTCATTTCCCTGCCAGGAGCCTGGCGCAGCTAAATCTGTCATCTCAAATACCCCTTAGTCTTCCTGGAGACATCTTCAAAGTTGACTTCAGTGTTATTTTTCTCCTTTATGAAATCTGTCAAACTTGCAAGACACTCTTGGGTGACGATGCCAGGAGCACAGACTCCTAAACCAGGATTGCATTCCACCCAGCACAGCTGTAACCATCTTTGCCAGGGATAAGTGCATGAACAAGTTTTCTTATCTTAGCACTTCACTGATCTCCAACTCACTGGTGCCATGAGCTTGCTATAAAACTTAGTTTGGACAACTTTTCAAAAATACACGAAACTGCTGCCACTAACTGCATGAAAAAGAGACTGCAGGAGTTTCGCCTGACCCCGTTGCCCCTTCACAAACATCCCTTAGACAGTTTGAACAAGCTGTGATGATAATATGGTTTTAGGCAAAATGTTGCATCCAGAATTAGATGTTATGAATGTTTATGGATTTCTAGAACACTAATAGCTAGGTCTTTATTCAGAGAACACATATGCTATGAAATGAAGACTGAGGAAAAGAATTACTATTGACAAACTGTTCCCTTGCAGCAAATGTAAACTCTACAGAAAGCCAAATAAAGGGAGAAAGACTAGTGTTTAAAACAGAACAGATAGGAGACTTGGCTTTCGTCAGTGTCTTTGACTTGCAGCCCCCTCATATCCATTTGAAGAGAGTGTATTTACTGTTGGAATGGGCAAGGGACACTGGCCAGGGCCTCAAGGATTAGACATTAGCCCAGTATTTCCAGTGCCGCAGGATAAGAAAAAAATGTAAAGTACAATTTTTCTCTCACAATTTCATGTTGTTCTTTATGGAAGACAAGTTATCCTGTTGCATTTTTACATTACTATAGGGTATTGCAATGCTACATTTATTTCCAGTGTTTACATACACTGTGAGCTGAGAACAGGTGCCAGTTCTTTGGGAGATTTTATTGTTTGATGACATCTTCATTGTTGTTATTACTCATTACAAACAGCATTCTGGGAGTGAGGTCATTCAATGGCAAACCCACCACAAGTATTTCCCAAGAAGTGTGCCTGGAGAAATCTTTTGGATGCAACCAGTTTTTATGAACAAGTTATAAATAAAAGAAGCTGATGTTGTTTGTGATTTGAAAAACCTAAGACATAATCCTTTCTGTTTTCTTTTGCATGTTTCACCCCTAAAATAGTCAAATACAAACCTCCTAAAACACTATGAATTTAATTTAAAAATGGCAAACTATTTATTGAGAAATTGAAAAAAACAAACTTTGGTTTGAAAATAACTCCTGATTTACCTTTCTATAGGACTTAGAAAATTAAAGAGAATTTAGGAGGTACATTGGACTGAAATGAAATTATGACCACTGAACACATATGCTAGATATTGCAACATCTGATCTGAACCCTGAATCTGTGACTTCCAAACTAGCCCTTAACTAGCACCAGTGAGCCATACAGTAGAAAGGATCCTTGTGTATAACTTGCCCCTTGATGATGTAGAGCTATTTTTCTCAAGTTCTGTTGGCTGTACATATTTCTAAATTGAGTCTTCTTGTGATACTTGCAGTCTGACAGTGTCTCTAGTCTTCTAGGCCTTTGGCCTTTCTAACTTTGGACTACTTTTGCCCAAACATAAACAATATTTAACAATTATTTTCAGTAAATAAGGTTAAAAGTTGATATAACTTTGAATATTTGTGCTCTTTTCAGCAAAGTTTAATAACTTGTCTTTTCTGTTATTAAGACAATTCAGATATATTTTCCTTGATTGTCCAGGAAAGTGTAAATAAGAGGAAGTTTTTTCTCAAGCTTTGCAGTGTTCCTTTATACATTTACTCATGATATTAAATCCTATTCTACATCAGCTGTGTTACACAAAGTCCAGCTTTTCTGGTTAGAATAATACTTTAATTTCATACAACTATATGTGTGAAATTTTGATTACCAAACTGTAACTACTTTTGATTACTAAAAAATTCAGCAATGTCATTAAATCATGTTATAATTGGAATGGGGGACAGAAATTCTTATCTACTTTTACACTTTACATTGGATTATTTGTTTGGGGTTTTTATTTGTTTTATTTTGCTGCATACTATGCTATATTTTTTTGGCTGTATGAGCAAGAGTACCCTGAGAGCAGGAACTCTTTTTCAAAAATTAAAGCAAAGTGAGATAATGAGTCAGGATACAATATGTAGAAGATGGGTTGACTTTATTATTTTCCACCTACTTTTTTTCATTGATGAAACAGTAAATAATGGAGACCTACACAGAATCATCTGAAAACTTTTGTCTTCAAGGTCAGTGAAGAAATAGTCCCATTGTAAGCATTCCCAGGGGTGTTATCTGGGGCTGTTTGCTGGCTTGAGAATAGAAAATGGCATTGTTTTACAACTGAGTCACAAGCTGAAAGTTAACTCTGGTCTTCTAGGAACTGAAGAGCTAGTCTAGTCTTTACTAATATAAATATTTAACTCCAGGCTACTATAGTTAGTTTATAATTTCTCAATATCTGCATTTTAGTTTTTAGATATAGTGAGCAGCACAATCTGTGATTATTTTGCACAGGACTGTAGGCATATTCTAGGATTTGCTTTGTAATTAACAGAGATTTTTTCCCTCACTTGAGGGCAAGAGCACAATAACTGCTCATGGGGAATGTGAAACTGCAATTTTAATAAGGAAACTAGTATTTTTAGAAAGAACTTAATTAATGTGTTTTCTAACTGAAAGACCAGTTTACATCTTGTAAAATAAAGAGAAAATAAAATTTCAGCCTCAGAATGCTCATGTTAGGGAATTTTATGGGGTTACTTTAGCTTCTTTCTGTAGATAAATTTTCTGCACTGTCAGTTTTAACTTGTCTCTTTGGTCGTTTTTTTTTTTTTTGTCACCTCCCTACAAACCAACCCTGTGTTGCTGCCAGGCTCCACGCACTCTTCTTTCTCAAAAAAGATCTTTTTTGTGTTCCAGAAAAACTCCCTTTCCATTACTCTACCCCTCAAATCTGCATCCAACATTTTTACAGACTCTCCTTGTCTTATTGTATGTTTTCTTCCAGTAAACTTTTGGAAAGATGTTGGGGACAGATTTTTTTTTCTTTGACAACTTTGTCATTCTTCCATATGAGTGCAGACAATACTGTCATCGTTTAAGTGTCCTGGATGAAACTATGTCTCAATGTATTTTCCTGTCTGCTTTGAATGCTTTTTACTTATAACACAGCACAATAGTAGTAAGATAATGAAGATATATTTTAATGAGCTGTTCATTATGTTGGGGAACTGACTGCTTTATAGTGATTGGCAATACCACCTCTGTTTTACACATGAATGTTGAAAAGCTGGCTTCTGAGTTTCTGGAAGCCGGACCAAGTTCTAAAATGATAAGCTACATGTTGGCCTTTGTTCACCCTACCAATTTAAGACATTCATATAGAAGCAGCTAATTAAGGGGCTACCTCACTTTGGGTTAACTCTGCTGTAGATGGTGAAAACATAGCTGAGCTCCTGACAGGTATGAACTGCCCTTTGAAAAGACCCAATTCTGTTCAGCAATTTAAGATCTAGCTCCTGACTTTTCTGAATTCTCTGGAAGTTAAATGGTTGGTACTAGGGTCCAAATGCCTCACTTTGGCCATCAGTACTGTTCAATGACCAAGACCTGTGAAGAAGCAAGTAGAAAAGAAAGTAGAGAAGGTCTGACACTGACCGGTCATTCTTTTCCAGCCAACATTGAATGAATTTGTTGAAAGAAAGCTAACTTGTGAGTTAATGTGACTGTCATGTAAGCCCTAAAAAAAGAATTGTCACACAATCAAAAATTATTGTATTTCTTGCATTTAAATAAGTTTGCCATTCTACACCAAATACTGTGTCAGCAAGGTAAAATTAATTTGCATTGCTTTTTGTCTTTGACCATATCACTGGAATTCTTCTTGGACAGATACATAGCAATGAATTCATCCAATGGCAAACAAAACACATATTTATGCCAAGAGAATTTTTGCTGGTGAAGGCATTAAAAAACTAGCACTGCAAAGCAAATAAATAGGACAGACCACTTTTATGAAAAAACCCAAGATGCTTAACCTACCTGTTGGTAACCTTTCAAAAAGCATGTTGAGTTTCCTCACTTTAAAAAGGATGTTTTTAATACAAGCAGGAAAGTATCTTCGCCACTTGCTGTTAAAGAAGGGTTTCCTTTTCATGGCCTTCACTTTCCATTTCAAACCTCTTTTACAACTTTGCTATTAAATAGTTGCCAAGTTATATAATAAGAACGGCTGTATAACAGTGTTGGATAATGTGATCCTTTAACATCAATATCTTAAGGAGCCGCTCAAGGGACCAAGAAATACATCAGTTGCTTGTGCAAGATAGTCTTCAGGAAAGATTGAACCACTAGAGATGCTGCAAAGTGATACTTATGAGACAGTAGAAAGTTATCTACTGCCTCAGTCTTTCAAGGTACTGAATGAGAAGAGAGATGAGAATTTTTTGCAAATTTCTCTTAACTATTTGATATGTTTCAGTCTTCTCTGAATGCAAGTTTCACTGTACTATATTAATCTTTCACTAGTACTTAGATACAGGGTTCAGCTGTTCTAGCACTTATGGGGTGTTAGTCTATGCTCATGTGTGGAGTTTCCTGAGTTCACTTTAGTCCAGCAAAATGTTCCACCTTTGCAAACTCTCTCAGGGCAGGGTGACTTGCATAAATGAGAAATGTTTTCAACTTCTGCACTGCTGAGCTTCTGTGAGGATTCAGTGGAAATCTAAAATTTGGCTATGCCCACAAGTCTGAAATTCCTGAGAGCCTATATATATCATTCTTTGATTTGAAATTCAAATCAAGTCAGAAAGTATTTGGTTTACCTTGGTGGACCTGCATGTGTCAGATCCCAATAGCACTGAAGAAGGTTCATGGTGTTTTCATCCACTTCTCTGCTTAGCTGACTCCTGGAATTGCATAGTGGCGAATGGTTCATGTCATCTGAAACTGCTCTTCTTCAAAACCACTGTTAATTCAGAACTGCTGGAGTCTGGCATTTCTGTGATGCTACTGTTTTCAAATTTATTCAAAACTCCTAAGCAACTTCTAACCAAAGGATGTGCAGGTCTGTTCTTGAACCTCATATTAGACATAGAAGCTGGTTTACATTTGCTTAGAAATAAATCAGAATTCAAACTTTACAGATGAACATCATTTCAGTGTTCAACCTGAAAAAAAACCAGACTGTTTTTCAAATGTTATTGCCAATAGATTTTTGTTCAACTTCCTAAAAATTATGATATAATTTCTTTATACCAGATGCAAGACCTTTTGCATACAGTAGGGTGTTCAATCATTTCACCAGAATAAATTGTTGCTGCAAGTTGCCTTTCAGCTGATGTGGTGTTTGACAAAAAACTTGTTATATAAAGAGGTTTTTATGGTAATGCTGATGCATTTTTGACTTATTACACAGTATGCACTAGCTGAGATACTTTTGTGTGAAAAGTTTCAAGAGTAGAGTTCAGTTCTTAAGTGTTTACTAAAGCTCCTCAAAAGAAGCAAGTCAGGTAAAAAGCAGTGAAGCTTCACCTGCATTTGCAGTTTCACTGCTGCCTCTGTAAATAATAAAATTATAAATGTCTGTTAAAGGCCAGCTATTTACAGCCAAGGATAGAATGAAAGTTGAAGACAGCCAAGTATTATATTATGTGAAAATTTTTATTCTGTATGGTAAATCACAAGCTAAATTATCTATTTTCCAGGTCAGTTTTGCTTCTTTCTTCCTTAGTAGAAGTTATGTTTGTGGTTCTGGGTTACATATATTTTACCACACCTTCCAGTTCACAGTCTCAGTTAAGACTGAAGTTTCTGCTTCATAGAAAGCTAGAAACTAGCCCATTTAAAGAGAGAAAGAGAAAAGGAGGCTTTCTTTCTTTATAGAGGAATATACACTAGGAATACTTAGAGTGGTAAATGTGATGATTATTTTCAGCAAATATGTTCTTAGAAAATTAGGTCATGTGTTTTTTTGGTGTGGGTTTTCTATGTGGGGTTGGTTTTTCCCCCCTTCTTTTGAAGCAGGAATGGCTTCCAGATCTTGCACTAGAAGGCAGTCTAAATTTACTGTTGTTGCTGCAGCACTGAATTCTCCACTGGATCATTCCACTGTGTGTTTGAGTAGCCACACTGCATAAAGCATGTACTGCTACCTCCTGTATTAGCAGCGTTAGACAGAGAGTAGCTTTTTCTCATAGTAGTGGCAGGCCAGGTCTGTAAAAAACTGGACTAAATGGCACTCTTGGCATATGTACACCATACTCCTTATGCTTCCTAGAAAAAAAAATACATTTAAATATCTGAAGTATGAAAAAGAATTTCTGTTTTATAAAACTTCACAGACTAGTCAACATTGTTTAATTTTTTTCCCCTAGCTGATATATTGTCTACATTTGAGCAATTCATGCAAACCTCTGTGGAGTCAAGGCATCTCCTCCTCTGTACCCTTTTCCTTGCTAAGCAAATCCATAAAGAAGGTCTTGTTTTCTGCAAGACTACATGTCAGTGACAAAAGAGAGGGCAGATAGAAGGAACTACTGTTATAATAACTACACATAAAAGGAGAAGAGCAACAGTCATTGAGCAATTTGCCTGTGATAACTGTGTACAAGAAACCAGAGTTTTACCTGCTACGGCACGTGTAGTACAGCACATTGTGTTAAAGTTTTTGCTTTCTCTCAGACCAAGTCGCTCATATCAGTTTTGTGGTAATGCCAATGTTTCACTGCTGCACTTAGAAAAACTGTTTGGAAACTGTATTCTGATGGCTTCCAGAGAACAAATGTGGAACAGAAAAGATTCCCGTCAGAGTGATTTTGCAACCAAGAACTCTGCTGTACCTGAGGAATAATAGTATTTTCTGATATTATCTGGAGTTCATTCTTGTGCCATTCAGAGATAAATGAAAGCCTCAATCTTCATTCCAGTCAAAGATCCCTCAAAAGACAGCTTTATAAAAAAAATCACAGATCAGTGCAACAAGATTTGCATACAGGTGAGTATATAAATCCTGGTTTGCAGTATATTTTCCTTTTGTTGCACTGCAAAATTTTAGAGTGTGTTGTGTTAAAGGAGAAGCAACAGTCTGACAGCACTAGAAAATTGCTTCTTTGTTTTCTGAAGAACATGTATAGACCAAAAAGACTGTGTCCACCCATCTGGCAGCAAGAATTTCTGGAAAACAGAAGAAAACTCAGCCTGTATGTTCAGGTCTTGCCTAACTTTCCAGGAGTTCATTGTGCAGCCCTTGTCTTACTGTTCTCTCATTCTTTATTAAAAATAGAAAAGGAAATAGGTTTACAGTAATTTTCAGGGTTCCATGATTTTGGAAAATGCATGGTATTTCTGCAGCAGTGAAAATGAATATTTTTTTAATACAGAAATTTAAAATGCTTGCCTAATTGCAACCTTAAATGTAATAAGGCTTTATGAATAACAAGAAATTCACAAGACAAATTTGTGAAGATTTTCACATTTGGCTGACGCTTCTGATTCAGCTCTTTTTCTCTTGAACTTGACCCAAGAACAAAAATCTATTTTGCATAGTTCATTTGAAGTAAAAAAAAATTCATCTAGGATTGAATATAAAAGCTACAGGATCAGCCCTGCACTATCCCACTGACATCTCCACAAATCTCTGTATGGGTTGTCTTCTTAAGAGTTGGACTTGATGGTCCTTGAGGATTCTATCTCTGAATATTCTGTGATTCTGTGACTTGCTGCTGCTTAATCTATCTCTGAAGGTATATAAAGCATATTGCCATAAAGGACTTACAGTCTCTATATTTTGTTTTCCCTACTCTTGTATTCTAGTGTGGCTCACAAAGCCATCACTATCCTTTTCTGAAGGCCAGCAAAATCAGTTGTCTTGGTCAAAAATGTACTCAGTTGTCTCCTAGTGTAGCCTGGTCTGAAAAGGAGTCTGGTTAATTAACATTGATTACAATCCACCATCTGCAAGTAAACATTGATTGCTAAGGTTCCTAATATGCATGCCTCTCTGTCTTGATTTCAATATTTCTGTGAATTTCCAAAGACAGAAACAGGGACAGAGACAGAATCCAGTTCTTAAAGGTCCCAGTTATTTGCAAGTTCCCCTGAGAAAGACATTGGTGATTCTTCTGGTCCTACTTTATCACCCCATGGGAAGGTCATTTGTTAGCACAGCATCTAATTGCTGGAAATTGTCAGTAAGCACATTTGGACCCTGTTCAATGCTCCATTTTTTATTGAGAGAGGAGCAATGGTATTGATTTTGGATAGTCAGGGAGAATGCCAGGGATATTAGTAAGGAGCTCAGAGAACACAACACATAAACTTTTATGACATGATGTCAAACTAGATTGCACAGGCATAAATGAAAAGGACAAGATTTTCTGTAATTACTGCAAACATATACCATATATCTCTTAGAAAAAGGGTACATTTCAATGAAAAAGAGGCCTTGCAAAACATGACATCTCAGAAAATTTGTCTGACCAAAAGGGAAAAGGTATAAGATTTTTATGTGTACCTTTTGAAATGATAATGCACAGTGCAGGAGCTGTACTTCTCTTGCTGTTGGAGTGTGATTGAAACCTAATGTGTTAGACTGATGACACATTTCTACCATGCTTTAAGTTTGGATATGTAAAGTTCCATGCAATCCCAGTTCTAGTTAAATGGATGATAGTGGGAAATACAGCATAGCCACTGCCTAACTCTGCTAAGTGAGCTTTGTCCTTGCTCTCCACATCAAAAGAAACTTCATCTACATATGGATAATACTGCATACCCCCAAAAAAGGAGCAGTAACCACTTACATTGCTATAGTGTTCAGAGTTACCATTGTGCTGAAGTTTAAACTAAATAGTAATTTAGCCAGCTAAGCCAAGACCCTTAGTGATTTTCAAGCACTTAATTCATAATAACAGGTGAGCTGTTGTATGGTAGCCTGTTGCTTAACTCACATCTGAGTCACAGAATCCAAGAATCACAAGGTTGGAAGAGACCTTCAAGATCATTGAGTCCAGCCTGTTCCCTGACACCTCAACTAAATTGTGGCACTGAACCACATCCAGTCTTTTTTTAAACACATCCAGAGGTGGTGACTCCACCACCTCCCCAGGCAGACAATTCCAGTATTTTATCACAATTTGCGTGAAAAATCTTTTTCCTAATATATAACCTATATTTCCCTTGATGCAGCTTGAGACTGTGACCTCTGGTTCTGTCAATTGCTGCCTGGAGAGAGAGACCAACCCCCACCTGACTACAACCACCCTACAGAGAGTTGTAGAGAGCGATAAGGTCACCTCTGATTCTCCTTTTCTCCAGGCTAAACAACCCCAGCTCCCTCAGCCATTCCTCACAGGGTTTGTGTTCCAAGCCCCTCACCAGCCTCGTTGACTCCTCTGGACGTGCTCAAGCATCTCAATGTCCTTCCCAAACTGAGGGCCCAGAACTGGACACAGCACTCAAGGTGTGGCCTCACCAGTGCTGAGTACAGGGGGAGAATGACCTCCCTGCTCCTGCTGGCCACACCATTCCTCATGCAGGCCAGGATGTCCTTGGCCTTCTTGGCCACCAGGGCACACGGCTGGCTCATGTGCAGTTGTCTGGGGGCCAAACACCCCCAGGTCCCTTTCTGCCTGGGCACTGTCCAGCCACACTGTCCCCAGCCTGTAATGCTGCACGGGGTTATTGTGGTCAAAATGCAGGACTCGGCACTTGGACTTATAAATCTTCATCTTGTTAGAGTCTGCCCATCCATCCAACCATTCCAGGTCTCTCTGCAGAGCCCTCCTACCTTCCAACAGATTGACACACACTCCCAGCTCAGTGTCATCTGCAAATTTACTAATGAAGGACTCAATCCCCTCATCCATGTCGTCAATAAAGACATTGAACAGAACTGGCCCCACCACAGATTCCTGAGGGACACCACCTGGATGCAGCAGCACTCACCAGCACCCTCTGGGCCCGGCCATCAGCCAGTTCTGAGCCCAGCACAGAGTGCTCCTGTCCCAGCCGTGGGCTGCAGCTTCTCCAGGAGTGTGGGAGACAGTGTCAAAGGGCCTGCTGAAGTCCAAATAAACAGCATCCACAGCCTTTCCTGCATGCACCAGGCAGGTCACCTGGTCATAAAAGGAGATCAGGTTGGTCAGACATGACCTACCTCTCCTAAACTCGTGCTGGCTGGGTCTGATACCCTGGCCATCCTGTAAGTGCTGGGTGATGACACTCGGTATAAATTGCTCCATTATCTTCTCAGGTACTGAGGTCAGGCAAAACAGTCTATAATTACTAGGATCCTCCTTCCCACCCTTTTTGTGAATGGGTGTCACACTGGCCAGCTTCCAATCCTCTGGAACCTGACCAGTGAGCCATGACTGTTGCTAAATGATGGAAAGTGGCTTCACAAGCTCATCTGCCAGCTCCCTCATTACCCTGGGATGGATCCTCTATGGTCCTATAGATTTATGAATATCTAAGCATCTCAGCAGTTCTCTGACTGCCTCCTCTTGGATAATGGGGGGACCATTTTGTTACCTGGCACCATCAACCAGCCCAGGAGGACAGTTGTCCTGGGGACAATCCGTCACGACTTTTCTGTAAAGTGGTTGCATAACAGTTGTAAATAACTTGTGCAAATCAGTGTTAGAGACATTAATTCAGAAGTTTTGTCTCCTTGTGTCTGCTGCCATCCTTGTCTTCTCACTCTCTCTTCATGGTGCATTTTGAAAGTCAGCATGAGTAATTGTGCTTTAGGAATAACACCCATGGAAGGCTGATAGCCCAAATTTAAGAAAACCTAGTATTCTATGAGCACAAACTCAAACACAAATGCCCAGGGATGTTGTGGAGTCTGCATCCTTGAAGACACAGCCTGGGCAACCAGCTCTAGTTGTCCTTGCTAGAGCAAGTTGGTTGGACCAGATGACTCGCAGAGGTCCCTTCCAACCTCAGTCACTTTGTCAGTTGCAATTCTGTGAGGCAATACAAAAACATAGATATCTTTGAAGGTGTTGTGCAATTCTTTTTCAGCTTATGAGTTTATTTATTTGTTTATTTGAATTTTTAGTGCCCTGAATTCACTGAGTGAAAATTTTGAAGGTATCCATGACTACTGGATTTAATTTTTGTAGTTGTCAGGCAATAGAAAAGATACAGGAGTTCCCAGAGGAACTGCCCCACTGATTGATGAGACCTTCCCCCATCTTTAATATACAGCTTTAAGCTCAGAACAACAGTAGATGAATGGCCATGAATAAATGATGTCAACAATTTGTGTGGAGGCCAAAGAAAATATGAGGGGGCCCCCAATAACTTCATCTCTGAATATGCTGCAATGCAGCTGTGAGTAATAAGTTCACTTTCTTTTCAGGCATTGCACACTACATCTGAAAAAGTTTCTGAACTTAGCACATAGTTTCCTGAAGATCTATTATTTTCCTTGGGGATCAGGAATCTTTCAAGCATTGCAGTGAAGAGTTTGATATGAGCAGATCATGCATCATGGTCATGGGTGGTGGTCTGCTGGCCTGGTCTCACAAGTTGCAGAACTTGGGGGAAGTCACTATTTAGATATATTAACATAATTTTATTGCTGGCCCTGTAATTTTTTTTTACTCATCTGAACAGTGGCCAATTTTATACTATTTTAAGCATGTGTGCAGAGAAGTAATGCAAATATGTAAGTTTTCTCTGTGTGTGTTTAGAAATAGCTCATTGGGAATTTGGAACTAGATAAAATCTCTCTTCTTCTACAATCTGAGGAAGGTGTGCATTCATAGCAGTGGCTGCCATTTTAAGAGGTGAGCACACATGGCAGAAGGGTGTCCCTTCATACATATGCGAAGGGATGTTTTGTAAAAAAAATGCATTTAAAGTATATTTTATTTCATGATCATGAAATCAGATTGATATTCTAAGCAGTAGCATTTATCTCTACATTTGAAGTTTTCATTAAATTCTTAACACATTTTGAAAACTTATGTAACTGAAATAACTTAAGAAGAAGCTACCTAAGAGCAGTTTGAATGAAATAATTCTATGAAATAAAATCAAAAGTAATCAGCAGTATGAAGGTCAGACAAATAAGAGATAATACTTCTTTTGATTCTGAGTTGTGCTGCTGCTTATAGTGGCATCATCCTCTCCCAACAAAGTGCCCTGCTGGACCCATCAGGCTCATCAGCTAACAGTTTTAGAATAGGAGATTTTTATTTCCTAACTCCCTTTTGTTTTCCTAAATTGAGAGACACTTCTTCCCCCATCTGCCACTCATCTCTGGAGAAGGTAAGTGTAACGTACAATGTAAGAGCAACTAAATATTTAATTAGGGCAAGTACTCACTATTTACATGACTGTGGTTCCTCTGATCCCTTTGATTTTTCTTTCCTGTGGCAAAATCTACTTTTTAGTCCATTTGGTAGCTTGGAAGTTTACTGTGATGTATTGTGGTATTTTGTTGATATATGGAATGGATGTTTGAAGGGCCTTTCATGGCAAACCTTGTCTTTTTTGGATGCAGTAGGTCAAGCTTGCTGAGTCCTTCAAGACCTGCAAGCCTATATTTTCTTCACTCTTTCTTCCAGACAGAGAGTTCTTATTTCCCAGGAAAGCCCCTTGACTATGCACTGTTTGGAGGAAATTAAAGGACTCTGATGTAGGGACTGCAGGATGCAAAATTTCTGGGGCAAAAAAAATTTGTATTTTTCATTTGTGATATGCCTAGCCTATAGCATGACTAGCTAATGATGAAGGGTTGAAAGACTTTGGTGATAAACAGAGCTTTTAGGATGAAAATAAAAGGCTCATTTGGAATTTTGATTAATGAGAGAAAGAAGGACTAAAACCACAGAAGCCAAGAGAAAACATCTTCAAAAGTAGAAGACAAGACATATTGCCCCCTTCAGCCACTGCCACAGTGAACTGGAAAAGGAAAGAAGCAATCCTATCTAGGAGATTCAAATGAATAATTTCTCAGAGAAAGGTATAATCCTATGATCTACTTGGAAGAGAGCAAAGAAACAAAACCAACCAACCAACCAAAATCCCCCCAGAAAACATAAGAAACCACTTGAGTGAGGTGAAGAGCAGAAATTTACTCACTTGGTGAAAGCCAAGTGGAATTGGGGATAAAAGCCAGAGCTGTGAAATTCCCAGATTTGATTGGCAAGATTGGCAAGAATGTACTGCTGAGAGACTTAAGGTTTGAATTAAAATTTATTTGACCCTGAAATCCTACAAATTGAAGAAATTTCTACTAGGAATCAGTCTCTGAATATCTTCTAGGATCCAGCCACCCTTTCCCTTCCTTTTTCACTGAGCAATGCAATTCAAACTCCAGCCTTGCCAAATGGCTAGTCTGAATGTTTACAAAAAAACTTTAGTGTTGTCTGTGAAAATAAATGCATATGTGGCCCAATTGCCATTAATACCTTCACCAGCTCGGTCTTGGGTGTGCCTGATGTCTTTAAGTCCCAAGAATAGTTCACACAGTTGGTCTGCACTGAACTTGCTACAATCTGCACAGAGGAAGTTAATAAAAGGATTTCATACATTTAATTGCAAGCAATATTTAATTAAAATATTAGTAATAAATTCTGATGCCTTCCCACACAAAACACTGGATAACACAAGTTACTCAGCCTATTTTAGTGAGGACAAGTCACAGAAATGACTACCTTATGAAAATGTGCCCTTCTATATATAATGTCTTCCAATAACTGTGATTTTTAATTTTACAGGACTGTATTTCTCTATTTCTCTTTACATTTTTTAATTAATTGTGCACCCATAGAAGATGAAAATAATGCTGCTGTATGTGCTGAGAATTTCTTTTAGGAATGTGAAATTTAGATATATGAATGATTTCGATGTCTAGAAAACTGAAAAATATAAGAATATTTCTTATATAGGAAAAAAATCCCAATAGACTCATGTCAGTGTCCTAAAAAGGGGCAAGTCTTCTCCTAAAGCAACAGGAAGGAAGAAAGAAATTTTAAATTTTCTATAGTTGTAACTGCAGTCTGGAGTTTGTCAGCTGAAAGGAGAATAGACTCCCAAACATCTTGACAGATCAGGCAGTAAGGATTTAACACATTCACTTCCAGCATTTAATCAGCACATAGTTTTAAAATGTGGTTTTGTTAATTAACACAAAACATTTTTAACTTATTCTGTCCCCTGCACGCCAAAGTTCTGGTCATTGGTACCTGAATAGTTATACACCTGTTTCTGATCCCAAAAGATAAACAGTTAAAATGAAACGGAACATACATTTTGACATAACTTGTACCAACTATTTCTTTTGCAATTTATGATATCTTTACACTGAAGAGAAAGACAAGTGTGAGGGAGCTGACTGCTAGGTCAGCAGGTTCTTCTGAGACTCTCTAGCAGGAAACAGCTTCAGCTGGCACGAGAGTGGGTGAAAGACAAGGCAAACTGATACAATTTTCAGGTGACTCTCCTGTCAAGAAGATTTACCAGATCATACAAAAAATTTGATTCTTCACAAGAGTCAGTGCCATATTACCTTGAGAAAGGATTGACATGCCTCTGGGCTGTTTTATTATGCAGTCATTCATTACTCTGCAAACCCTGTAGATGTTGTTCCCAGTGTTGTTGCAATCTCGATTCTAGAATGGGGGGAGGAGAGGGCAAGAGGGAAGAGAAGTTTTGGGAAGTTCTGGGAAGAGAAGTTTTGGGAAGTTTTGGGAAGGGAAGAGAAGTTAGGGAAGGGAAGGGAAGGGAAGGGAAGGGAAGGGAAGGGAAGGGAAGGGAAGGGAAGGGAAGGGAAGGGAAGTATGAGGAACAGACTGAGCAAGGAGCAATATTTCAGAAACACTGTGTAAACCACTGGGTGAGCAATTGTGTGAAGCAAATAAGAAAGTTTGACCAAGTTCTGTTGTGTGAGTAAAACCAGATTACCTTGAAGGTCTGAGTTTGTGCTGTACAGCTTTGTTTGGGCTGTGCTTGAAAGAGGGAGGGGAATGAAACCTGCTCTAGAACCCATCAAAAAAACCTCTGGAAGTTTTATATTCTTGTAAGCTAAAGAGTAAAATCTTTGCATGAAAAAAATGAGGCTACTAATGTTCTGATGATTTATAAAATTGACCTCTTCTATAAGCTGAATACTGCCTGTCCTCTCGGATACTTTAATTGTAACCACTATCAGTCTTCCCCATTTTGCCTGAGCCTCCTTGTTTTATCATACATCTTAGCCTTTTCTTTGTACCAGTTCCTCCATTATTATTCTATAATGAGTACGTTGTGCTGTATGCACGGAGATCTTAGGGATTGCTCTAAACCCCTTGTGCACCTCTACAAAGAGTTTAAGATGATTGTTTTCAAGAGGAAAAGCTTAACAGGAAGAAACTGGGTGGAGGCTTAGCTAGGTCTGTAGAGTATGACTGCCCCTCTAGCTGGCAACTATTAAAACCGAGCAGATTAGATATTACCTCCAGGGCCAGCTATTCACTCCTTCCTAGCAAATGACTTGTTATCCCAAACCCAACCCACAAATTAGCAAATGAATGTGACACCAACGAAAATAAAACCAAGTTCCAATCTGTATGTCTGAATTATATATATTTATATATATAATATATCTATTATATTATATATTATTTCAACAGATTTTTGCTGCATTTCCATTAGCTGAAAAGACAAGAACTGCAATTTCATCTTCCCTGGTCAAATCAGTTAATTACATATGTCCACCTAATGCAGTTAGTAGGACAGAGATGCCATGGAACAAACAGTTTTGGATAAAATAAGGACTGGGATAGCTAGCAAACTTTACATTGATGCTCATCTGGAGGGTGAGCCTACATCCAGAGCATTCTTTTGACGGCCTTCATACCCATTAGAAAATTGTGGATGTGCAGACTGATGCACTCACTATTGTCTTGCCAAAACTGCTTCTTCATCTGACATTCTATGCAAAGTAGAAGTAGGACAAAAAAAAAGGAAAAAATAAAAAAGCATCCTGCTTCTTCATTGTGAATCATTCTCCTGAAATCTCTGGATAGTGTTTTATTTTTCTACTAGGGTATTATGGAAGATGGGAGTAGATCTTCATTGACTGTAAGTCCACTTTTCCCATTTTAGAAGCACTTTAACTGGGAAAGTCTGACTAGAAGCTGAATTAAGATTCCAGGATTTTTTGTCAAGTGTTAATAATGGCAACTGTATTACACTTGCTACCTGTACCACCAAAAACATTCTGGCAGTAGCTCCCACCTAATGCAGTCAGAAGAAAACAATAATGAACTTCAGTCAAGGCAATTATTTTAAACAAACACATGCATTCACCATGCTAGACTGACTTCCAAATTTTGGCTCACGATGGCGTCAGAGAAGGGTGTGATATTTGCACCTGATTTTCTCTTTGCCATTTCCTGCTCAACTCCTGCTTTGATCTCTGTCTCAGAATATAATTATGAAGTCTGAATCAGAACCAGGCTCTCATTTCTGCTGCCCCAACTTGCCCTCCTCTCTCACTCTTGAGGAAGACACTATGATTTGCAAATGCTTGCCTTTTATTTTTAGTCCAATAAAATGGACCACCTACAAATTCAGGTTACTTTTTTCTTTTTATTACCTGCTTTTTATAATTTAGCCAGCTTACTCAAAAAGTACCCAGTAAGTGCATATAAAACATAATTAATCCTCTGAAAGGAATGTAGTTTCTTTGCCTGAAACTATTTTACCAAACCCTTAGGTGGTACATGCTGGCAGAGCTCCACTGAAATCAGCACAGCTATCTTCATTTACAACAGTCATATGTTTGTCCAATCTTTTTTCTCCCAGTGATACGTGCACTCTGAGCAGGATCTTCGGTATTAAAAGAATTGGTTCTTGATTACCTGTGGGGGCCACTTAGCATAGCTCTGTTAGTTTAAACTGCTCTGATTTACAGGTTGCACACACACACATCAGCAAACATTTTCTCAATATTTGATATTTAAAAATATACTTACAACAGAAAAACATGTTCATATGGCAAAGATATTTTTCTAAGCCTGCTGGAGACTAGAACCTTGGCATCCCATGTCCCACACACCATGCTATATGTAAGTGGTTTTGTAATCACATTAGGTTACATTGGTTTATTTAATTATGATAACCAGTTCCTGTTTGCTGAAAAGAGAGTGAACCTGAAGATTTACCAACCAAGTTCCAAAGGAGCTATTTCTATTAGATGGATTTCTGGGCAAAATTACAATATTTTTCATAACTGTAAAATTTTGTTCAATCAAGATCAAGAATAATAAGAAATCTTATGTTAATCAGGACATGTGTACCTATATGTATGTACACGCACAAATATATAAGCACCAGCTCTCATACTGATTCCTCTTCTAAGCTGTTCACTAACCTGGGTGCATTGTAAAAGAAAGATAAGCAAGGACAGAATCATATTCTACCTCTAATTTTAGATCTAACATTTTGTAAAAAGAATTGTTATATTTGCCCCAGACTAACTTTTGCTGACAAAGAGTGTAGAGTTTCATCTGTTATTAACCAGAGCATTCTAATATAGCCAATTTCATGTTACCATCACAATCAGCACACATAAATTGATTGTGACTGTATGTTAACAGTAGTAGTCTTGTGGGAGAGGTAAGATTGAAGAACAAGAACATTAAATGCATGTATAAAAAGGATGAGCCAACACTCTCCAGCTTCTACATTAGTGTCGTCCTTATGTTTCCTATATTTTTTTATTAGAAAGTGACAAGTTAAAGGTCAAATGCCCAGCAAATGCCTGCCGTTCCTGACCTTTGAGACAGAGCAAATTAAATTTAGCTAATCCTCAATCCTTCCTATCGCAGAGAAAGATGAGGTCTGGGAGGAGTAAACCAAACACTTACTTCTGTAGTGTTAGAAAAACTCTACAGATGCTGAAAGACCAGGCATAAATCTAGTGTCAAGCAATCCCCCAAAATTATTGCCTTCAGCACAGCTGCTCAACTTTTACAACGACACAAGTGATTAAGATCTTGAACCTGTCCTAATTTATGTACAGAGTAGATTATATTTTCAATATCACCAGGATAAACTTGCTATTCTTAAACATTGTCTGGACCAACTCTACCCTGTTATCCTTACTTTCTGTTGCTGTAGCTCCATTGGCCTTTTAAACACAGAACTCTTCATTAAACAGTGAAGCACAGAGTTAAAGGAAAAGCATTTCCATTTCGTTTCTCTGAAGTGGCTGACTTTGAAGTTTTGTAGTGCAAAAGACACAGTTCAGACTGGAGTCAAATACTCGCCACAGGAACTACTGTTCTTACAATAGCAGAGAGTGTGTTACAATGGAGATTTGCTGAATATACAGACTTTTTGAACAGTCAATATATGGTGTTCTGTTAACAAGTTGATCTCTTCCTGGAGTCATCCTTCAGATCCTTTATTACAGGAACTAGTGCAAAAGAGTTTGAGTGAAACAGGGTAATTCCTTTGACAGATGTGATAAAAATAACTATATTTTCCTTTTTGATACAAGTTCTTTTTGTTTCACTTCACATATCTGTATTAAGGGATTTTTTGATGGACATTTTATCGTACTATTAGGTCTTACATTGGGATAATTTTGTAACTAGTAGTATTTCCATCTGACAGTAACAGCAGAGAAGAGCTGAGAAATAATGAGGCAGGCTATTGCAGACATATCACAGAAGTTTCTTGAGTACTTAGCAACTCTTAGAACAGGATGCAAACCAGATGGGAAGATGCCTAATTTTTTTGTTCTAAACTGTTAGTCTGTTAAATTTTCCTAATGAGGGGTGATACAGAGACCTTCTAGCCATGTTTCCACAGATATTTCCTTAAGGAAATGTCTCTATTCACTGAACCTGTAGGGAATATTTTAATAATAATATTTTAATAAGACAAACTCCCCCTCTAGCTTGATCTATCAGTAAATGACAATGTGATGTTAGTGTTGTTTCTCAAAACAAAGATAAACTGGAATTTCTGTAGAAAAGCAAATTCACATTCCTAACCTTCCTCTAATCCTGTCCCTTCTGAAAGAGCCCATGTCCACTTTTTGACCATTTTTCCTCTCAAGTGCACTCTAAGTTAAAAATATTTGGGGAAAAAAGCCCTGTACTTTTGCATACACTTTTAGTAATTCTTAACAGTTAAAGCAGTATATTGACTGTAATATATAGTTTATATATTTCACTGTTAGTTGGACAATTTCTATCTGTAAGGGAAAGAGTCTGAAACTGCCAAACCAACTTAGTTTTACAATACACACGTACATGCACTTGCACACACACTCATTTCTCCATATAAATGTATGCATATCCAGGGACATATCCTTTTTCCATTCACAGTTCTATATTAAAACTCAGAATATTTGAACAGTCAAGACAGAACAGAATAATTCAGTCATTGGTAGGCTAAGACACAAGATGGCTGGCCCAAGTTCATTAAATGCACTTCAAGTTCTTTTGGGCTACTCTGTATCACTTCAGTTTTCTTCATTTGAAAATAAATGCCTTCGTCTAATTTTATTCTGCTAGAAGAGGTAGGTTCTTTTGAAAAACTGATGACAACAGCTATCAAATGAACAAGCAAACTGTAGCTATAAAGTGAAATTTGATCAATGACAAGCACTCCTTAGGAAAACACACAGTTTACACCCATTAGCACAGCACAGGAAAACTGATTGTATGAAAGTAACACCCTTAAGATGCTGCAACAACCAAAAATGCAAATAACACATACTTACCATAGTAGCACCAGAAGTCAAAGAAACAAAAAAAAAAATCAGAAAAAAAGGAAACAAAAAAGGAAAAAATAAGTTTACGAGCTGCCACTCACAACAGAGATGTTTATTTTTTTTTCTTGTTCATTCCTGCCTTAGCTGTCAGAGGCTATTTCTGCTTCTGCAAGGTTTCCTCCTAGCACATGAGGAGTCAGCCACATGTGTCTACCCAGTAATGAAATATATTTGGGGTGCAGAAATCTCCAGTGTGATTGAGAAAAATACACTCATAGGATATTATAGTGAATTATTCAAAGTTTTGTAGCATTTTAGGAAACTACATATCTAAATCTTAAACATTTATACCCTGCAACTTCAGACATTATCTTTCTGTTTGTGAAGGACCATATATAAATCCCACAACAGTGGCTCTGAAAGCATGGGACCTAATCCTATATACTTTCAGTTCTTCAAGTTCCTATTGAGTGAAAAAGTGAAACAGGAATCTTTCTCTGTGATGATAATGCTGAGGATTATGATGAAAATTTAGTATATATTTTCCTTCTTTTTATGTCTCCAAAGAAAGCAGAAATTTTCCCTCTGCTGCACTGCTCAGATTCTTGAAAAGAATTTGTTGTGGAGAATTTAATTTGACATGTTTTTTCCCTGGGAAGTAAGTTTTATTAGACAAGAGTATTAGAAAAGTGTGTGTCATTAAATTTCACCTCACTTTTCATAAGTGCTTTCATATGTATCCATTTTGGTTTGTGCTGATACAAAAAGTGAAACTGAGGAGACAACATTTGTAAAGCAGTTTGACAGACCCAAAGTACTGTATTATTTTTAAATACATATTGGTTTTCAATATACGGTTCCCTATATATTAATTCAGTATGTACACATGATTACGGATATGTACTGTTTTGCTAAAATACATTACATGATAACCAAGAACAACACCTGGCTTAACAGACAGGCACCTGCTGGTAACATTTTGATATAGATATATATAGCCTTCCTCTTTTGGTCATATAAAAGAATGAAATACAAATTAGGAATGGTCTTTAGCTAACAGCAATTGCCAAAAATACTACTATTATCCTATCCTAGCCCATCATTTTTAAATTGATAGATTAGGAAAAAATCATAGGACAATATCAGTCTAAATACTGATGTCCTGACGCACAATTGCTCCGTAAATGAGATTAAGGGATTCTGTGCTCTGGCTTGTAGACACTTAATTTCTGATTAGATGACTGGAAGAAACTGTTATGTTCAGAACAGTTAACTGGAAGAAACTGTCAGAGTGTTGATGTTTTCCAGGGACTGCGGCTGCACAATGCCCGTTAATTCTATTTGGTTTTGTGAGAAAACAAATGGGTTATGTATACTTCTCTGGGGAATTATGAGGTTTCCTTGCTATTTAGCAACTTTTCTTTAAAAAGTCACTGATATATAAATTATACTGGCATATACAAAGCATAAACAGGGCCTGATTTCATAAAATGACAAAGGTATCCAGTAGCCCTGAAAGTGTAGCTTGCTGACTTCTCCAGCTTGGAAGTCAGAAGACAACTAGAAGAAAGAAAGAGGCCTCTGTTTAAAAGAACACACACAATGTCAATTCTTACTTCTTGATAACAAGCCCAAAACAGCTTTACAAATCCTGCATCCATTTCTGTCAAAAGCTTTTGAACTATCTGTCATCACACTAAAGACACCTTATTGCCTGAATATAGATTTATAAAATACTGAACTTGTATACATCACATAAGTGGCCAAAAAAAAAAAAAAAAAGTTATCAAAACTAACAGAGACCCCAAGTATAATCCAATTCTGAGTGGCAATTAAGGGCCTGAAGTGATAACCCAGGAGATTTGAGTAACAAAGTTTCAACTTTCTCTCTGGGATGTAGATATCTTTGATACCCAAAACCTACATGTAGTTACAAGCCAGCATACCTTTTTTGCCCTACCTTCTTTAGCCATTTAAAAAGAATCTGGCTTCAAGTTTGTCACTTTCTACTGTCAGGGATATATACCAAATGGGATATGGTCTTTTGTCCTAGAAGATAAGACCCATGACATAGAATTGCTTCTGAGAATAGTTACACCTGGGGATATTGCAGTAATTATCTATTCCCAGCCACCCCACAAGGGAGCAGCTAAACTAGAAGGTGAGGAGGAGGAGCCATCTTCCCCATTTCCTTTTCACTAGAAGGAAGCAGACACAGAGAAACACTGCTCCTCTCTTAGAGTGCCCTTTGTCTCTCAGCCACACCCTTACCACAGCGAGCTACAATTTATAAAGACTCCACTCACTGCATCACGCATTTTTTTCTACTATTCCAGTACACCTTAAAAAAAGAAAAAGCCAACCCTTAACATACTTACTTGCTTCCTATAGTGATTCCAGTAGTTAGAGCTGCTGTGAAGTGTGTGCTCTCTATTACAATTACCTTGACCTCAAGAAAGGTAAGAAAATAGAAAAGGATTTTGTTCTCCACTGGAGACTGTATGATACTTAGGATGTTTCTCATTAAAGAAAATGTACATGTTTTAAAACATGTCAGCAGCAGGAAAGATCTGCACCTTTAAAAAGTTATATTTAGAAAGTGATGGATTTACTTGTAAAGGAATCACTTAGGGAGAGGCTTAGTGTAGCTTTGAGCTAAACAAGAGGATGAATTAGTTTTGTAACAACAAGACCTACAAAAGGGTTTAATATGAAATATTAAACATTTCTCCATTAAAATCCTGAATGGAAATCCATGTATAATAGATTGATTGAAGTAAATAATCATTCATGTAGCAATGCTCAAGATTTTAACTTTTATTTCAGTCTGGAAAGACACCTTGTTGCTTATGTTAGTTCCTGGAGTCTGACAGGGCACTGCTGAGCACACAGGTGGGCATCACCCTGCTCAAAGTAACACACCTAGCCCATGGAGGACGGGAGGAGAGGAACCCTTTTCTCACCATGGATGGCAATCTTTTGGTGAATTCTTCACCTTTTTGAGAACTGGAAAGACCAGAGCATGCCAATACATTTTTTACTTTCCAGAAAGTAAAAATGGCAAATTAGTCGAGAAAACTTTATGGGATGTTTCCCATGTAAGAGTTTGTGAAACCATTGCTTCATTTTTCATAGCATCCTAAAGGTTATTAACAGCAGCTTTCAAAAATCAGCTCAGATTTCTTTAAAAGGAAGCTGATGTGACAACATTGCTAGCAGCTACTAACTCCTGTAGAGAACTTTGAAGGCCAAAGGGAATGGAGTCTTCTTAAGCAAAAAGGCTTTGAGAGACCAAATCTTAGAGTATTTTAATGAAAACTGGGTGTCTAGGTCACATAATTTGCATCAGAAAAGCCCTGCTTCTGGTCACTTGGTGCCTGCAAACTATTCCGAGTCCCTTCCTCCCTAAATCCTATTAACTCTACAGTTTTCAGGATCTCTTCCAGATAAATCAGTTTTGAGCTGATCAGCATTCTTCTATTAATAATTTCCAGACCCATGCTGTAAGAGTACAAAAAATTTGAGCAACTCAAGCCAGAAAACTTATAATGAGTTTTGTTTTGTAAGAGATGGCAAAATGGTAGAAGCATTAAACTGAGCAGCAGAAAAGTTCGTCTGAGCAGTAAGAAAGTCTCCTACCTTTAAATTGCTTTTATTCAGTGTAAATTGAGATGTCCCCACTGATTCACTTGGATCTAGGCTAGCAAAACCAGCCCTCTTCTTACCAGGAATTCTTGTTCTGGCTGCTTTTTGCCTGTTTATTCTAGCACAAGCAGTTGACTTCAGTTGATGCAGCTCAAGTTGCCAGTATTGTGAAATTCTTTGTTATATATCTCACTTTCTCAGTTACATCCACCAGATAAAATATTTATAATACCTATAATTTAGACAACTGGTCTTTCCCTTTTGTTTCTCCATATATACACTATAAATGAGTTTTATCTCTTGTGGTGGGCCAGCAGTAATGGAAATAATGTTGAATTGCTGTGTGGGTAACACATGGGTGACTAACAGGCAAAAATATTCACAGTTGTGTTGTCTGGCTAATACAAAATGGATAAAATATTTTCTTGAGTTGGCATTTATTTCACTTTTTTTTTTTTCCCCAAAGAATAAAGGTTAAGGTAAAGACTGAGATAATCCTTAAGGTATTTCAGGCTTCAGTTTACCAAAATGCTCATCTGTCATAACAGCCTACCACTGTTGTCAAATGAGATGTCTAGACTTCTGCTGCTGCTCATCCTCCAAGCTCACATCTGGTACCAGCTCCCATTGGAGAGTGACTGAGCTGGCAGAAAGTACACAGCTAGAGTGTGACTCTTACAGGGAAAATGTAAAAAGGAAGAAGACCATTGCCATGCCCTTTCTCAACAGCGAAATGGTATATTGACTCATCCCATTTGAAACAGAGCTTCTCTCTAGTTCAGTTACTTCTGTCACATTTCTTTGCTTGGTGCAATGTTGTGAGCCAGGTGACAGACGTTTCCCCAGACTATATGGGACTGTGCTTGGTATGAACCGTAGAATCCTAAGCTTCTAGAACATCAGCTAGAAGAAACCTCAAGGCTCACCTGGACAATTTTCTTGGCAAAAGCACAGTGCAGACAAGATGGGCCAGCTCCATGTCCAGCTAAACCTTAAAAGTTTCCAATGTTGGGGCTAGGGCCATTATGCCAGTGTCTGATTGTTCCCATTATGAAAACTTTCCCACTTATGTCTAATTGGGATATCCCAAGGAGAGACTTGAGCCCACTGCCCCTCATCTTTTCTATGCAGCTCCTTGCAAAAAGCAAGTAGTCATTTTCTTTACAGCCACCCTTCAAATACTGAAGCATGGTGATACGGGCTCCTCTAAATCTTCCCTGACATGGTAGGCTTTCCTGCCCTCTGATAGCCTTGTGGCCATTCTCTGGACCCTATCTAGCAATCCATATTTTTTCTGTATAGCAGAGATCAAAAATGAACACAATATTGCAGGTGTGGCCTGACAAATGTTGACAACAGTGAGTTCTTCATCTCTGCTGGTGACACTCTTGTTGATACATCCCAGGATTTCCCTGTCTTTCTTTGCTGCAGCAGCACACTGCTCATTCATACTGAGCTCAGTCTCCACCAGGACCCCTAGGTCCCTTTCTATGGAGTGGCTCCCAAGCCAGATAGATCCTGGCCTGTGCTGCACTCCTCTATTATGTTTTGCATAACTTCACACTTGACCTACTTGAATTTCATGTGGTTCATGCTTCCAGCCAATCCAAGTCTTCCTGCAGAGTGTCTGTCCCTTTCACAGCATCTACCCCCCACTTATTTAATATCCTCAGCAAACTTCACCAGGGTAGATTTGATCACATCTTTTACATAATTTATGAAGATATGAAACAGTGTTGGGCCCCAACCAATTCCTGGAGAACCCCAGGTGTGCCAGGTTGCTGGTTGGAAAATGAGCCATTTACCATCCCACTCTGGGTGCCTCCTTTCGGCCAGTTCCTCATCTTATGGACCGCTTGTCCAGACCACAGTGGAACTGTTTCTGTAGCAAGAGATTGTGCGAAACTGTATCAAAAGCCTTGGAAAAATAGGAATAGAGGCTGTCCACAGTTGGTCCTCCATCAATTGAACAGGTTAATTAGTCCTAGAAGGCACTCAGTGAATCCATGCTCGCTTCCTCCAAAGCATGTGATTCCTTTGATTGTGATGGGTCCCAGGAGGATTTATTATGTAACTTTTCCAGGGAATGAGGTAAGACTGATGGACCTATAATTTCCTGGGCCTTCTTTAAGCACTTCTTACAGATAGGGATGGCATTAGATTTCTTCCAGTGGATGTGTTCCAGGCTCCACAACTTCTCAAATATCATGGAAAGCACCCTCAAAATGACACTAGCCAGCTCTCCAACACTCTTGCATGGATATGGTCCATGAATTTATAGGGGCCAAGCTTCTGTAAAAGTTCACATCCCAACACTCCTTAACTGATGGTGAATCTGTGTTTTTATCAACCTGGGTTTTTGTTCCCAAGGTCTGGGGCCCAACTGTGCTGATGATAACATTGTTAAAAGAACTTTTGAGAACTTCTGCCTTTTCAGTGTTGTTAGTGACTAATTCCGCCTATCATGTCTAAGAGAGGGCCAATATTTTCTTTCTGTTTCTGCTTGTTTACATACCTTGTGTACCCAAAGAACCCTTTCTTATAGTTTTTGACACTTCTGACCATTTTTAAGTGGAGCTTTTGCTTTTCTAACTGCATTTCTGCATGTTTTGGCAATGCCTCTGTAGTTCTCTTGGTACTTGTCCTCTTTTCCATCACTGGTAGGCTTCACCTTTTGTTTTGAACAGACTCAAAATCTCACAGTTTAGTACAGGGTGTCTCCTGTAATACTTCCCTCAGCTTGAAAGGAGAAACAATGTACTGCTAAGTAGATTGTATAGGAGACAATATCAGAACTACTATGATTTGAACAGCTCTGAGGGCTTATCAAACCCTGAGGCATGGATTTTATTAACATGGTTATTATTAGTGAATCTTCATAATTTAATTAACAGTGCCAGGAAACTGTTCAATGCAGTAAAATAATGTTTCACTACTTCAACACAGTCCCTGGTTCATGGCAAACAATGCTTCCTCAGGTGGTTTATCAGGGAGGCTTCAGGAGCTACCACAAGCTGGCTTACTCTGTCTTAAAGGCTGGGAGAATTCAGTCACTATGGATGTGATTTACCCTGAGAGACAACTTTAGCATTTTATAATTATTCATACATTATTGTCTATGTGACTAATATGAATAAATTTCACTGTATGCTCCATCTATTTCTGGATTTGTTGTTGCCTTTGGTGTTACTAGTGTTGTACATCCTCAGAGTGATGCTCAAGACACTAGCTTTCTTCTTGAAGCCACAGGTTTGTGTGTTTGTTTTTGTTCAGCCTCTGCTGATTGAGCACTAAGCAGAAACTAAGGGGGAAATTACTGAAAATATTTGCAGTTTGCTCAAAGCACCCTGACATGGAAGCATGGTCTAAGCTCCACTTGTGTCTGAACTTCCATTTCCTAGAGGAACTAATGGTCCCCCCAGCCTTCCCACTCCCACCCTGCTCCTGGTGATTTCCATCCAATGGAGCTAATGGAAGGGCTGCAAATTTTCAGCACTGGTCCTCCACGCACTCACATTCTTCTTCTGCCTTGTTACTGTAACAAAAAGGGAAAGTGTCAACGAAGAGAAAGCAAATGCTCAAAGAAGACATCTATGTTGGCAACAAAATAAAAAAAAGCTTAGTAGTCTTTAATCACCAGTTTTGTCTAAAGTATGTGTCAGGTGAAGTACATTTGCCTAACGTAAAGCCAGCTACACTAACATTTTTACAAAGAAAAAGAAATAACTGCTGGGTGAAGGTTATGTAGTCTAAATTTCTAAAGACATGTGAGCAATCGGTATCTTCAAAATTGTTTCACCTCAAATAACACTTATTGAAGTAAATAAAAATATATCTCTAAGGCAATTTGCTCTTTATTTCTGCTGTTATATATATAGCAAACAAGGCCAAAGAACTTCATGGGGGTTGAAGTTTATTGTCCATTTCTTTTGACTTTTCTCTAAATTGGGGTATCTTAGTCTAAAGCATCTAAAGAATGAGGATTAGGGATGCTGTGCATATTGAGGTAATGCAAATTAGTATAGTAAAATCTATGTTTATCAAAATAACATAAAAAGGAACATAGGTTCAATAGCAGGTGTCTGCTTTTAAGTAGGGGTGTTAAAGAATTCTTTCACTATAATTAATATGTAAATGCTTCATTTGTACAAGCTAGATCTGTCCAGTTACCAGACTTAGACTATTGTTTTTGTACGCTTTGCTCTCATGACAATATTTAAACAGAAAACAATTAGAGTATCAACCTACTCATCTACCCTCCGATCAAACTGTGTCTGCCATGGCAGACAAAGACAAATGGAAACCCATATGCAACACCTCTAGTGGAGGGCAAAGGCTTAAGTGATAATAAATAGGATAACTTCTGAGCAAAGTAACAAACAGCAGTTGAGAGTGATACTGTGGATGGAAGTTTGTTGTAGATGGATGTCAACATAATCAGAGATCCCTGCTTGCAGATAAATATTTCTAAATATAGAATTCGATCAAGAAAAAAACCTGATTTTGTCCATTATTTTCTAAACAAAAAACATTAACAAATCAAAATCTAAACTCATAAAGATTAAGCTAGAAAGTTCTGAGCTTCATAAGGCCCAGTGTTGACCCATGAGATTCCATGGCAAAATTTTCATCCACCTCCACAGGGCAGTATCAATGTTTAAATGCTAACTGACCTTTACCTCCTTATACTTCAATAAATTATTCTGCACCTTGGAGAATGTAAAAACCACTTAGCTGAGTTTTCCAGACCACAAGAATTTTTCTCAAAAATGTGAATATGCTTGAATTATTACAGGACAGTAACACACTGGAATACAGGAGGCATTGGAACATGTTGCCCAGAGGAGTTGTGTATGTCCCCTCCCCAGAAGTGTTCAAGGCAACAAGTGTTAAATTAGGGAAGACATATAAGTTTTAGCAGCATGCCACTAACATGCCAGAGTAATTTTATGTTCTCCATTATTCTTAAAGACTCTCCCAGGGAAAGTTCTGAAAATGTGGGGACTTCCTTTTGGTGTTCCTTTTCTGTTTCCAGAAAAAGACATTTGCATGTTTCCCCCTGCACATTTTGAATGCTGTAGTTTCCTTTTACAGAATCATAGAATTGTTTGGGTTGGAAGGTGCCCTCTCTGCCATGGGCAGGGATACCTTTCACTAGAGCAGGTTTCTCAACCTGACATCCAACCTGGCCTTGAACACTGCTGGAAATGCAGTAGCCACTGCTTCTAAAGGTAAATGGTTCAAGTCCTCACTCACTACCCTCAAAGTAAGAATTTATTCCTCATATCTTATTAAAACCTGCCCTCTTTCAGTTTAAAGCCATTCTCCCTTATCCTATCCCTGTATGCCCTTGTCAAAAGGTCCAGCTTTCTTGTGGAGCCTCTTCAGGTACTGGAAAGCTCCTCTAAGGTCTCTCTAGAGCCTTCTTTCCTCCAGGCTGAACATTCCCATCTCTCTCAGTCTCTTCATAGAAGAGGTATTTCAACCCTCTGACCATCTCCACTGGCCTCACTCTGCAGGTTCACTGCAGTCAGGTTAGATTTCTCCCCAGAACAATTCAGAAATTCCCTTTTGACAGCATGACTTCGTACCAACAAGCCTAATTTCCTTCCCTCCCCCACTCAATTCCAAGGACGTTAATACTAAATGTGAAATAAGCCACAGCAGGTCCATGTTGGGTCCACCAGCTGATTCACCAGACTAGAAGCCTTTTAGCTGCTTGGGTGGTGAATGGCTTGGTGTATCCCACTTGGTCTGTGGCTCAGTCTTGCTATTTTTCCTGAAATCTTAACTCTTTTAGGAATAATAATTTTCATATAGTTCCTCCAAAGTGAAGGCTCAGAAGGGGCATAAAATTAAATATTAGGCAGGGAAAATGTCAAAAGTATGAGGCCAGTTATAGGCACCTCTGGGGCTTGAACCCTCAGATCAGCAGTCAAAACATACTAGAGGAATTTGTCAGCCTCAAGACAGCCTCTGTACTTGAAAGGTGGGAGCAGGCTGTCTGAGGAAATCCTTTTTCGAGTATCAATAAATATAAGGCCATAAACTATCCTGGCATCAATCTGAAGCAAGTCAAATACCGGCCCCTCTGGATAAGAATGCTGTTTGTAAAAAAGCTAAATAGAAGAAATTTTAAAATAAAGAATGTTAATAAGAAAGCTGCAGAAGTGACAGATATGTGCTGTAATACTGACTGCTCTGTGTGTTTTGTGCATCAATGTTATGTACCTGATCACAAAATTTACTGTTTCCTGCAATATTACGTACTTGATATTACATTTTATTTCAAAGCCTTTAGGTTTTGAACTGTAATTTGTAATAAAGAGCTCAGTCATGCATAAAAGACAGCCTTCTTTTTAAAAACTAATGATAAATCTTTATTATCAATATAATTCTTATTGAGATCGATGATCATTTTACCAGAAGCATAAAACTAACATGTTCATTCTACAGTTTCAAACTTCCTTTTGCTCTTCTGGATCATAAATCTCATTTGTTCCCTCCTTGTGTGCTGAAGTCACTGAATATGATGCCAAGTACTTTTACGTTACCAGTCCAAAACCTGTTGTGCAATGAAGACAAGAATATAAGACAGACGAGTTTAAACTTAAGTGAAGTTAAGTAGCAGTTATGTTTCTAATTTGAGTCCTTTGCTCACTTTTCATTAAATTCAATAAAATCATTTGAATTTACCATGATATTAGTAATTTGCTCTAGCTGGATGTAAAATAAATCCACAGACAGCTGTCAATTTAGGTACCACTTTTAACATAGTATTTAGAATCACAGAATCATTTAGGTTGGAAAAGACCTTTGAGATCATCGAATTAATCTTTGTCCAATCACCACCTTGTCAATTATACCCTAATACTATGTGCTATTTCCAGTTGTTTCTTGAACACCTCCAGGGCCAGTGAGTTCACCACCTCTCTGGGCAGAGCATTCAATGCTTAACCACCCATTCAGAGAAAAAAAATTTCCTCAAGTCCAACCTGAACCTCCCCCAGTAAAGCCTGAAGCCACTTCCCCTTGTCTTGTTGGCAGCTGTCTGGGCGAAGCAGCTGACACCCAACCTGCTACAATC
>QUSF01000011.1:8827883-8839512 GCA_003676055.1 Chloebia gouldiae
TTCCTTCCTTTCTTCCTTCCCTCCCTCTCTCCCTCCCTCTCTCCTTGTTTCCTCCCCACCTCATCCCTCCCTTCTATTTCTCATTTCCTCCTTTCCTTCCTTCCTTGTTTGTTTCCCTTCTTCCTTTCTTTTCTCTTTCTTCTCACGTGTTTAATATGTATTCAAGACTACCCTATCAAAAGAATTATTAATTAGACAATCATTTATATATTGGATCTCATTTCATTTTTTTCTCAAATATTTATGAGACATGCATATTTATGAAAATGCTCATTTTGTAATCTGTAAACCTACTTTATGAGTATACAGTCAGAATTCACTCTTCCCTGGTTTTTGCAAAATCCTGTTGCTAAATCTGACCTAAATCTGCTAAATATTGACTCCAGACTTGTTAGACAGAAATGTTATTTCAGTAATAAAACAACTCTATTAAAGATCATTGATACTATAAGTGAGATAACTTCACAATGAGTATATTGGTGTTTATTTTAATGAAAGAGATTTCCTGGCACATTGTCAGTTAAACATTTTGTACTGAGAGCTGCCTGGAAAAAAAAGAGACATGTTAAAATTAGCCTATAACAGGGCTTGTGATTTTGTTTTTAAGTCTTTGCAACTAAAAGTATGTAAATGGAACTGCTTTCAGTAAAGCACAATAATTTATTCTAGAAATTAGCAAGCTCACGTTCCACCTATAAAATCATTCTCTGTGATGTGCAACTGGCCTTCATTTCAGTGGCCTTGATTTATAGATAGAGTTTGCTTTATTTTCCAGAGGAAGAGACTGGGAAGCAGCCGGACAGAGCTATTAAAGCTGTTGTGCACAGCAATTTTTCAGGGGTTTATTAATTCTTGCAGAGAATAAGCCAATGAACTGAACATTATTCAATGTGAGAACACCTTTTGTACAAGAAGGGTTTCCTGATGAATAGATGTAGACTAAAAACCAAAACATAGGGATGTTTGTTATATGAAGTTAACCAATTCTCTTTGCCACATTTTCAGCTGCAAGACTTATCAAAATGAGGTTTCACATTTAGCCATCTTGTAATTTCACCTGTGTCAGTGGTTTTGGTCTTAGGTTTTCTTTGATGCCTGTTTTTTGTACAGAAGAAAGATCCTGATTGCTACAGACAAGAAAGACAATCATAATAACTTAATTCCAGTGAGTGGTAAGCACAAGTTCTCTCTAAAACAGAAATGCTTGTATTTTCAGATAAATTAAGATGAACTCTATCTTTTTGCTTTATAATGTATGAAACTGAATTCTAATTAAAACATTTTAATTAAAAAGTATTTCAGTCAGTAAATCTAATAAAAACAAAATTGTGTGTCAGCTACTCCCAAACTGCAGCATTTGCTTAAAAAATAATTTGGGTTTTTTTACTCTCTCTCTCTCACACAAGGTTTTCTTATGTGCCTTCTTTCTGAATCTATCAGCTGCTTTTGGGTCAAAATTTTTGAGGACTTCAGAGAGAATGGATCCAGGCAGGTCTTAGGTTTTGTTTTAGCACAGATACATTTAAATCACATGTCATCCATCAAATGTGAGCAGTTCTGGTCACAAGTGAGGTGTCAGGTTCACCTGTTTTGAATGCTGAGAGAACTGAGGGGACAAATATCTATGGATGGTTTGAACAGACTTGTAATGCTGTAAGCCATATCAGCAGATCACTCAAATTGCAAAGGTCATGCAAAGGGTTAAGTATTCTTTTAAGTTACAATTAAAACCACCAAAGACCACAGGTTTGTCAGAACAAGACTCTTTAGTTCATGTGGTTCAACTGTAAATGTGTACAGAATTCAGGGTAAAAACACCGTATCACAGTGCACTTAATATTTTATTAGAAAATAAACTTTCTATGCTAATGTATACTTGCTTCTCCAATAACTGAAGCTCTTTTTTTAATGACATTTGTTTTCACTTTTGTGCTAAAAGATACCAAGGGACTATACACCAGGTTCAACCCAGAGAGACCTGAAGTGGTCTCAGCTCTCATCGCTGAGGACAGTATTTTGTGGTGCTCTCTGGGATTCAGAGAGCAATGTAAGACAGAGATAGCTGTGAACAGCAGGGATCCATCCTACTTGAGCAAATCAATCAGGCAGACAAGTTGCTATCCTACACTTGATGTACTATACAGTCACATCCCTACCTTTGTGGGTACTGCAGAAGCAGGTGAAAGGACCTGAAACCACTGGAATTATTCCTGTGTTGATAATGAAAAATCACTGCAAATGGTAGGCTGAGTAAATAATTTATGTGAACAGCCTTTCTTCTCAAGCACTGGTTATGCAAAGTGCTCAGCAGGCTGCATTTTACAAGTCTTCTAAATGTTGTGCTTTAGCCTGTATGTAACTATGTGGTGCTGTCTGAAGAGTTCAGGTCATACACCAGCCAGGATTGCAACCAATGGAATAGCTCTGAGAAAGAAAAAGACATTAATTGAGCTCTGAGAGAGAGAGAGACAAAAAAATGTAAAAAGAAGAGGGTAATTTCCTGGTTTTTAGTAATTTCAATTGTTTGGCAATTCAAGAGAATGAGACAGAAACATTCTTATGTTAGGGATACTCTAATAAGGTTGCCTTTTGAAACTAGATAAAATGATCCTCCAAAATCATCACATTTAGACATTTTGAGTTTTTTGGCATTGTTTCAAGTTGTATGTGTATGAATCCTTCAGAGTTGTCAGCAAAACTCCCAGATGTCTTAAAGTTTCCTTGAGGAGTCTTCACATTGGTTTGAAGAGAAGACAGGTGCAAGCATTGAAATGAGTCTTTCTGTCCTTTCCCTTCTCTCACCTACACAAAATTTCCTCTCTGAAGCATGTAGTATTTTAGCAAGAAGCATAGTTGTGCCATATTTTTTTTTATATCACCTTTAGAATCACGGTAACACTTTACATTATCTTACAGCCAAGTCCCACATTGCAGATTCAAACAAGGGATGTTAAAGTTCATTGGTATTTTCCTTTGGCTGGGCCACAAGAAGATTGAAATTGATAAGAAAGAGAGAACTAGAGGTGAATGAAGTAGACTGACTTACAATACATCTTTCCTCTATAATGAAGACATTAACTTGTAAGATTGGTTTAAAAAAAATGGGTTATATTCTTCACGATACACAGAAAGATCTGGAGTTGCTGAATTTGCCTATCCCAGTTTCAATCTGCCCAGCTATTAGCTGCGTGGTTAATAGAAGCGTAAGTAAAAATGTATAGCCTTAGCTCTCCGTAATGTTTTAGTTTAAACTCTTTGCCCCTGCTTTTTCCAGCCCACCTTCAAGCCAGTTATGGCAGCAGAGAGTTTCCCCCAGGAGCTGCTCTGGAGAAAATCACACATACAAGAATTTTGTTGTGACAAGCTGAAAACGAGTCTATCTACCTAGGTCCATGGGTCTGTGTGATTTTGTGCCTTTGCCGTGGTATAAAGCCTGGAGGAGGGTGAGAGACATTTTCTGACAGAGCACTGTCACCCGTGTTGGGCCTTTTCAGCCCCACCAAAAGGCCAATTGGGTGCAAGTGAGGGTGCCAAAATTCAGGTGCAGCACACCCCACGCTCTGCCTCGGAGGCTGGAAGGCCAGACCACTGCTCTGCAGAGGGGCAAGAGAGCGATTCAGAGAGGCTTAGGATTGTGCGCCCACGCTTTCAACAGCCTCAAAGCGCACACTCCAGAGGAAACCTGAAGTCTCGTAACTGAGTGTTAATTATGTCTGAGTGGATTCTAGAGAAAAGGAAAACCATATACTGTATCAGCAGAGAAATGGTTTCACTGCGAGGAAACTAATGATGCTTTTATCAGGAACAATATAAAGATTGCTTTTTTACTAGTGTGTGTCCCACAGGGTTTGGACTATGAGATATTTCTGTATCTGGCTTTAGGTTCCTCTGAGCTTTTACATAATCAAATCAATATAGCTATGATTCACCCTCTGGCAACAACTGCTCCTTGCAAGTTGCTGCTGCTTCTTTAGTGACTGAAGAGGAAATAAATAAATAAATAAATAGAAAGAAACTTATTACAAATCCGTAAACATTGATTTGTTTGGTCTTAGATTTTACTTTTTTAATTGCCAGGGAAAAAAAAAAGAAAGAAGAAAAAGGGTGAGGAGGCAGGAGGATATATGAATTTGTACTCAATGGGGCAGACAGATTGCTAGCCTGATACTTTGAAAAGAGTGGATTGATAGGATTTCATGAAAATACACAAAGTATTGTCCAGATACAGACTGAAATGTGGCTGAAGGGCACATGGGGCAAAGAAGGGCCAGAGGCTGTAAAAGCCAAGGCAGGCAAAGTGTCCAGAGACAGGGAAATTTGATTTTGCACTAGCAGTACTGTATTGTTTGGGTCTGCATTTTAACTTTGAAACTTGAGTTACCCACCTCCAGTTTCCAGAAAAACAAAGGAAAGCAAAAAAACCCCCTATATTAAAAATGTAAATATAAAAATCAAAAATAAAAAATATCTACAAAAAGCCAAACAAAAAACCCACCAAAAACAAAACAAAGCAAAACTAAAACCAACCCAGAAAAAAACCCAAAACAAAAACCAACAAAAAAAAGCCCAGAAAAGATCTCTCTCTCTCAGACGCATTTCCTTCTAGGCTTCCATCTTGCCATTCATGCTCCTAGCCCTTAACCTCTAGCTAGTTCTCTTCATTCCAGAAATTTTTCCTCCCCTGTCTCCTCTCTTTTCTGGTGTCACACTGTTATTGTCACAAATATTTTCCCCTTATAGTGACTGGTCTAACAGAGCAGTCTGGCACAGTCGTCACATACTGGTGGAATTGACTTGTCTTGGGACCTTGATCTTGTCACAGGATCTTGATCTTGTCTTGTTTTTCAGTTGGCTGACATCTCTGTTGCACCAAAATAAAGGAAATACTGAACAAAAGGGTCACTGGCTTTTTCACAAAAGAAATTCCATCTGTAAAAGAAAACTAATTTCATCCTTTCATAAGATTATGTGCTGTCAGGCAGGATTTTGGAGAAGGGTGTCCAAGGAGAGTGACACTTAAGAGTGGGAAACTCCTCAATTGGTGTGGCAACCATGGTTGTGAATGTGTCAACTAACTTCCCAGAATGCTGTTAACCCTGCACTAAATTCCTGCTAATGATGCTTGCCTCAGTGACAGTCATGTCAGCTGATGTTTGTAAAGTGCCTTGGGAGCTTTGGAAGGATGATGTCACTGGCATTAGCTTTTGGAGTTTTCAATTTGCTTTTGACAAAAAAAAGGAAATTGCCACTTTGCCATACATACTCCTCCTCTCCACCCCCATTCTGTAGGAATTTTCTTGACTTTTTCTACATTCTCCTTTTTTTTGTCTGTTTGTGTTTTTGTTTTTGCTTCTGTTTCTGTTTTTGTTTGTCAAAAAAGGAGAAAGCAGATGTCCCTTACTAAGCCCTGGAGCAGAATTTGATATTTTCCAAGTACAGATCATGACAATGACAGAGGGAATACAGGAAGCTTTTCCTGTTAGAGACTCATTCACTCCTAATGTAAATTTTGTTTATTTCTGAAGATCTAGCAGCAAGCTTAATAGGATTTCATATGCTCCCAGAGGTGGTTATTCCTTCACCCTAAAAGGCACACTTGTAAAAGCATGGGTACCCTAGGAGAACCTGGGAGAATAGCCTAAATGCAATGGAACTGGTCAAGAAACCTCAAAATTTATTTGCAAATCATTTCTTGAGACTTGATGCAAAAAATATTCAGTGAATATAATTTTCTGTACTTTGATTGGATTATGAAAATGGTTTATTATGCATTAAATAATTTGAGTGAAACCAAGAACTCTCTCAGCTATTACTGATCAAATAATAATGATACACATCTTGTGCTAGAGAAATGGATTATCTTCAGCTATAGATACTACGCTGTATAAATTTTAAATCTTGTTTTTTTTCCAGGTGTCTGATGATTATGACTACTCTTTGTGGTTAAGCAGTCCCCTCCTCTTGGTGTGAACCACAAGTATGATGTGTCTTTGCTCCTTTTTCCTTTAAAACTCCAGACAATACAGGACTTTGAATTACTGGAAAAATAAAAACAACTTCAATCTTGAATGTTGGGAAGCCTTTAACTTTTCAGTTCTTGTGGGGATAGCGATAGCACCTTTCGTAAAGTGATATCTCCCTTGTGCCCTGACATGGTCTTCTCTGCCTCGTTTTGGTGAAGTTAATTAAAGGTTTTATCCTGATCACCAGTAACACAGACTGAGGGGCAACAAAAGTGTTTTCTGTTTTTACTGCTGTATTTAGTAGCTTTTTTACTGCTATATTTACTAGCTTTATTTTAGCAATGTGGACTTTATTTTCTCAGTCCAGATAAATATAGTTCATGTGCATATCAAAATATTTGACTAAATATAAAAATTATGTGCAACATGAGCTTGTTGCACATTTCTTAATTTTTAAAGCCACCTTTCTTAATTCTCTCTGCACTTCTGGATTGAATGGGACAGTGTGCAGGCATGGTCCCTGCTGGTGCAAACTGCCATCCATACCAATGGACCAGTGTCAACACAAGCCAGCCTACTCCTTCTTGCATGAGGGTTTAACTACTTCCAACACAGGTGTACACACACATCCACACACACAAAAATAGAAAATACACACAAAAGAACTAATAATACTTACATGAGGCTTTTAAACTCCTTAGGGGTATATAGATACAGTGTAGTAAACCAGCAGAAGGAAAGAAAGGCAGTTAAAAAAAATAATTAAAAAAATCTTATAGGACTTTTCCTTCCTATAAGAAGGAAAAAAACATGTCCCTACCTTTACCATGCTCCCTTTACTCTTCCTCACACCCCCATCTACTTCTTAACGAAGGAAAAAATTAAACCTGGGCTAATTGTTGTGCTTGCTGTGGTGGCTTGCCTGGAAATGAGCCTGTGAGTTGAAGGCATATGGTGCTTATGTTGGAATTGTTTTCTAAACAGACTTCTGCCTGTGTGTCTTTTTCACCTCTTTCAAATACCTTGTGCCAAAAGCAGTAAAAACACTGCTGCATTAAACATAAATCAGGGCCCTGTGCCTGCTAAGGACCTCTGTTGTTGGGGGGGGGGTTGTTGGACTAGGGATGAAAGGAGACCTACCACCGCATTGATCTGAGGTGATTGTGGGGAGCAAATTCAGCTAGGATGCTTCTAGCTAGTTAAGGCAATGTCGAACACTCAAGCAATTAATGAACACATGCTTCAAATGGAAAGGCTGAATAGGGGATTTTAGTAGATGTGCATGTCTCTTGCACTAAATGTAGTCTAAAATAACACAATTTTATGCATTTGTTTTGATAGAATATTTTACCTATCTACAGTATTTTACCTTTCCCTTTACAAATCATATATTGAGTATTTCTAGAACAGCGTGAAAATATTTGTTAGATGTTTTTACTAAATGAAATGGCTCTGCAAGTTAACATAAATTTACTATAAATTTTTTGCATGGGACAAGCTGTACTATGTCACGCCTGCAAGCAATTTTCAGAAGTCCAAATTTAAGTATTTGTTCCCTGTGTTACTAATTTGCAAGTAGGTTGTTAAGATTTTAACCCTTCCATGCTAAAGTCATAGTTCTTACTTCTGTGACCTCTTCAGAGCCCCAAATTATGAGGTGCACCTATCTGCTTCCTAATTGCAGCAGAAATTGTCAGCATAGAAGAAGACTGCTGGAAATTGGTTTTTGTAGTTTATGCACTTACATATGTAGTTCATGACCAATTACATATACTAATGGCTATGCATGACCTTTACACAGAGAAAGCAATGAACAAACATCTGGAGCTTTTATCTTGAACTTTTAAGGAAGTTAGCTTAAAGTGAAAGAGTTTGCCCTTATACTCTCCAGATATTTTATCAAATTTTTAAATTACTAGGAATATTAATCTAGGTATCCTAATCTGTGTGTTTAGCCAGCTAAATTCCACCCATGACAGAAATGAGGGACATTACTTATCAAATCTCCCTGTCAATGGGTGGTTCAATTTCTAGGGGATGTTATACAGACTGAAAGTACTTGGGATTTATTTCTGCTTTTGGAGAGCAGGAGAAACACATCCAAAAGGTATACCCTCAGGGAAGGAGAATGGGTAAGGTACTGATGCTGCACTACTGTCCTCCCTATCACTCAGTTCTATAGAAGACTGCTCAGGGACCTTTGCTGAGATTATGCTCAGTCATCTGTTGAGGCATATTTCCTTTGAGGACAGACTCTTAGCTGCAGTACTGTCATCCCTAGCACTGTCAGTGTCCCCTTGAGCAAGGGAAATATTCCCATTATCCTCAATGCCAGGGATGGAAAGTGCATGACACATGTGGGTGTGTGTACTCCCTCAGGTGAATGGGAGCAGCATGTAGGAGAGGTAGATTTCATGTGCAGAGGTATACAGAAAAGGCAACATAGCTACTCAGAAATCAGTACTGTATTGGGGCCAAAAAGGAATGGGGCTCTAGTGCTGGAATCTTCAGCAGAACCTAGCTCCATCACTTTTAGAAACTCACAACCCCCGTTCCTCCAAGGAACAAAGCCCAGGTGGAATCTCTGACCTGAAATGTATAAAATTTCCTTTCTTCAAAGTGCTTTTATTCTCTTGGCATAGGAACAAATTGTACCTTGAGGGCCAGATTTGCAAGTGGATCCATATGGAGAAATCTTTATGTATTGGGAACATCATTCAACTCAACGGGACGCTGTGAGGGCACAGAAGCTTGCCAGGTCCAAGCTGCAATTTGAAAAGTGTTTTGTGCTCCTTCAAGGTAAAGGTATACTATAAACTTCAGCAATAATTTTTTTTATAAGAAAGCTATTGTGCTTATGCTGTTATTAGCAAAATTCAAGAGAAGACCAAAACCAGCATAGCTTCTATACTATGATTTTTTTACCCAACGTAAAAAAGGTGGAAGGAATTTTATCTTGTACTTAGAGCTATAGAGAAGAAATAATCTGGTGGATAACCTATCTGTTACACAGGTATAAGAAAGAGTCCAAGTCCTCAGAGATTTAACCTAGTTGTATAGTAAAATTGAAGGCATTCTGGGCAGTGCTAGCTATGCTGTGTCTGTTCAAAGGACAAGATGACAAATTCTTTTTACAAAAAACACCAATCCCTATAAACTGTTACTTAGTAAACTTGAAAGTTTGTTTAGGGAGATGTGGTTATGGCATGTGAGAGCAATGCTGAACCATAAATATACTATTGTATATATTACTTTTGTGTTTTCAATGTGCTGTTGTTGGCTACAACCTGACCTGATGGAATGAACATCAATCTGGGAACCAGAAACGTCTTTGATTTTATTTTCTGTTCTATTTATTTGCTGTATCACCTTGAGTAAGTGACTAAACTTATTTGACAGAGGCTTTATTGTAGTTGCCTGTTTGATATGTGCAAAGGTTTTCAGGTCAGTTGCATAGTTGCATAAGCCTCAAAGGCTCAAGAGTGAAGATGTTCCTCACCTTCACAGAGCAGCACTAAGACTATCCTAGCAGTCTCTACTCCAAGGGAAGGAAGTTTCTCTGATCTGCAAAACAGACAACACAATTCACATTCAAATTAGATCCCTCCTTTGCCTTCCTTTCCAGTGTTATAGAATTAATCTAGATCTTACATCAACTAATTCGGGTCCTTCCATCATGACTGCAACAGAAGAGGGAGTTTCTTGCCTTTGCTTTTCATTCAAGCATCACAGGGCCCTTCTACCTAATGAGAAGCTAAAAAAGGTTAAATAAGTCCAATAAAGGTTAAATGTTATTTTGTTAGACGTCTGTCTCCAGAAGTCCAGCTTTTCCTTTGCAAGCCCATATTTCCCTGTGAAATGCTTGCTTGCATTACATATTTATTGCAAAACAGATGCTGGTTGTTGACATCAGTGAAAGCAGGACTGGGCCTAAGAGAGTTGCCTATTTTTACTACACACTATAAGTTCATCCCTCACTGGAACAGAGAGGCACCAGATGGGTGGTAGTGGTTTGGATGGAATGTGTACCCCACAGTCTTTTCTCTTTTTTTTTTTTTTTTTTTTTTTTTTTGTTGCCTGCTCTTGATCTTTCACAAAGAAAGACTACAATCCAAGTAGGCATATTGTATATAAAATGAATGACAGCTCCTAGTGCCACCAAGAAAATAAAACCCTTTGTTTATTTAAGATTTTTAAAAATACATTTGGGAGCAGAAGTCACAGAGTTATAAATGAGATCCCTGACCGCTACAAAAAAAATAATTACAATAAAAATAATGGCACCATATTCCCTGATAAATCTGTGCCAGAAAAACTCTTGGGGATCAAGTTTTTGTCAGTCCCCAGCTTTTACCAATTTAAATTCTTGGCAGCATATTAAAACAAAATGTAGAAGGTATTTGAGACTGCAATCCCTCAGGTACTAAATCTAGTGTTTCCTGGCACTAGATGAATGTTACTGGAGTTAAAACCTAGCACCATAGCACCAGATCTCCATAGCTGTTCATATTTATACTTAACAGAGAAATATGTCATTCTTTCAGTATCCCTTTACACTGCCAATTTTTTCTCACATTTTTTTCTCTGATAAAAAACAAAGGTGAGAAAGTTCCATGCAGTGACTGACATCATGCTATTTTTATTTGCTTTTCAAATGTCTAGGCCACACCTTTTCCACCCTGAACACATTGTGTTACACTATTTTCTAATTACCTACTTGGTAACAAAAGCAGAAGGAGGACCACATTATCTGCCAGCTATATGCACATCCTGAACACACCAGAGCAAGTTTCCCACTCTGCATAGGTGGAAACAGAATGTTTTTCAGACTCTTGCCCTGAATCTTCAGATCAGACCACACTGGCTTCTCTCATGGTGCACACTAAGATTGTACTGTGGCTGAGTTAGTCAGCTGATAGTCCCCTCCTAATGCCAAACACCAAGTGGAGTTTGCTCTCTGACAACACCGTTCTTATTTTCTCCTTCCTCTATGCTATTGTCTGGCACCCAAAATGGGGGATTTAAAAACCCAAGTCTAAATTCAGAGGCATTCCCAAGGCTGAGACCTCTATATGGAGAAACCAAGGCTTTCTACACACTCTGCTCTGCAGGGGTGTCACTGAGAATACAGTCAAATTGAAGATTATTTGGAAGACTAAGTGGATACCCCAACCTGTGCCATGGAAATGATTCCAAGTATTACAGCTGATTTCAGGCCAGGTCCATAATGCTTTCTCTAAAGATTTTGTTATTTTTTCCAAATTTGCGTCTTTACCTTAGTGTAGCCAGCACTTACCACATACAGTCTTTTATACTGTCTGATCAGATTGTACTATTCATTCTTTTCACACTACTTCAGAGAAGCCACCTTTCTTAATTCTTCTTTTTCCCCCATATATCTCTGAATGTTCAATGGCATAAAGACAGAAGTTCTTCCGCTGTAAATCAAGCAAGTGAAATATTTAATTCCCAATGTTCAGTCACTGTTTTCACCTTCTGACTTTTCCATTTAAAATTGAACTACCACAACTGGCCAAAAAATGAATATAAAATGCTCAGTTATTGGTAAAGCCAGATAATACACATATTCATGTTGTGCCTCCAGAAGTACTGATTCAGCTTCATTGACTTTGCTACCCAAAAACCCGAAATCAACAGTCTCAGAA
>QUSF01000011.1:8839522-8980550 GCA_003676055.1 Chloebia gouldiae
TACGATAAAGGTATGAAGACAGCCATTTATATGCTTACTTCCATTCACGCATCCTGATCTCTTTTTCAAAACCATGGAACTGCCCAGAATATAAATGTAGACAGTGAATGACTCAGAGGGCATCCTAGACCCCTTCTGTAAAAAAACCAGTTCTCTCTACTGCTTGCATTTCCAGGACTCAGTAAGAGCATTGATCTGATGAAACCTCCAACACGGAAAAAAATAGAAGCACAGGTTTCTGAAGGATGACATCTTTTTTTTTTTTTTTTAAAGGGGAACCTTTTGAGCCACAGAGGGTCTTTCACCTTGGCTCTGAAGACAGAATTTGGCCCTTTGCAATCTGTTCAGCTTCTGCCAGTTTTGCTGTCTGCCTCAGTATCTGCCCTTGCAAAATGAAAGAGAGAAGAGG
The DNA here is from genome assembly GCA_003676055.1 of Chloebia gouldiae. Classification (NCBI taxonomy): domain Eukaryota; kingdom Metazoa; phylum Chordata; class Aves; order Passeriformes; family Passeridae; genus Chloebia; species Chloebia gouldiae. Next base: position 8,839,932 of record QUSF01000011.1, read on the forward strand.
CATGTGTGAATCTGGCCCAAGAGGGAATAAGGAGGAAAGAAAGGTTGGGTAAGAGCGGATGATCATGTATTTACTGTATGATACTCAGCTTTATATTGATTTCACCTACTTGGTGGACTAAACATGAACTTAATAATGAGATCCTGCTTAAGCCATGTGCATGCTTCCCCGTTAATTGACTCTCGCATATTGATTAAGATGTTGACGTATCCCAGCATTGTTCAGTGGTAATGCAGCTGAGAATGGGCCTTCTCTCCCTGCATTCTCAGCACTCTCTGTACTGCTGTCACCACACTCCCTTTAATGGATAAAGCTGTCCTCCTAAAGCTAGAATGTCTTGCAGGCACAAAGACGAAATTAACTGTTCAATAATTTATGGGGCATGGAAAAAACTTTACCCAACAACTTCAATTGATTACTGTAAGTGTTTTGACTGCACTTGCCTGCTTTGCATAAAGTCAGCTGCTTTGCAGAGGCTGATTACCATTTACAGTAGTTTCTTGGCCTTCTTCACATTACAAGATTTTGAAGAACTTTGGCTTGTTTCAAAGGAATTTCCTGTGTTATACTGACCTGACATTTTTTCTCCTCACTGTAGATTCATGAGAAAAATCAAGGTCTTCAATGAAAGGTAGTTGGTGAGGAGGCAGGGTTTAAACTCAAATGATTTAGATTGGTTTAAGACTGTCTGTTTTTCCAATTCAAGTATCAAAAATACTTTAGGCAATCAGTAGACCATCACAGGCAGGGAAAACTTTTGCATTTCAGATAAGTTCAAACCAAAAGTTTTTATATATCTTGTTATTTCAGAACCCCTGAAATGAGCTGATGGACACAGCCCAGCTTCTGGAGATAAGAATTCATATCACAAAAGCAGAACACAACAATTTTAGCAAGAAGGCCTATGCACCAAATGATGTCCCTTCTCAGAATGATACATGCTGTCTTTTTGCTGGAGAAGCTGACAGTATATCGTGTATTAATCAGTGGCAACAAGAACTTAATTCTCCAGTGATTCTAGTTCCTTTCAGTAATGCCAGAGTCTTTAAAAACCAAGTGTTCTTCTCCATCTGACAGCCTATAGTTATAAAAATGTTTTGTTGTTTTTTTGTTTGTTTTTTTTTTTTTTTGTTGACATCTTCAATTTAAATTTCTTTTTATTTTCAGTGAATTTAGTGTTCAAGAAATACAACACATGTAATGGTTGGTTAAAGCCTGAATAATAGAAAAAAAGAGGGTGGACAACCTTCTGAGATAATTTTCCTAGCATGTTTCCATTCTGTCTTATGATATCTCTTGCTGTATTCACAGTGACATATGATATTTCCTTGGTGGATTATAAATCCATCATTAGGAAAACAGCTTTCTGTTTTGAAAGGAAAGAAACATTACAATTAAGGTAACCAAAGGATGGATACACATTCATTAGGACCTTAATAAAGAAAGCAGAGTCAGCCATCTTCTAGAAATGACAGTGAATGATAAGCATATACTTATCCAGAGATGTTCAGTTTTGGGCAGCTATAGAACCGTCAAATTTTCCTGATCCAAGCCCAAGTGGCTAAAATATTCTCAATTAATCAAGGTGAAATTATATTGATCTTCCTCTGTATCCAAAGTGAGGCATTCCAATGAAACTTTAAGATCAGCTTGGTTGTGCTGAACTTACCATAATGAGGGTGCAAGGATTGCATCTGTAGCATTAATCTGGGTGGGTAAGATCAGATATTAGCATATCAAAACCTGGCACTTCTAGTGGGTATTGGGCCCAAAGCAGTAGAAAAATATCATTTATATTAGATGTTGCAAGTTCCTGACTTGCTGCTCTCACAAAAGAGCAGCTGGCCACAGCCTGCACTGAAGTGACATTTTGGAAGACCTGAGAAAATTTAGAATTGCTGTAGGAAAAGAAGAATCAGTTTTTAGGTTTTTTTATTGGTCAGCATCCAAAGAGTTAACACATGGCTATCTAGGGCCACATCTAGAAGAAAAGGGTACATAGTTATGCAACATTAAGAAAAAATCAAATCAGAATGAAGCAAATAATGAAACCATATCCAGTTGTGTTCATTTGCTTTGCTCATTTCAAGGTGTTAATCCTGTGTTACTGAGAACATTCCTAAAATATTTCCCAGATGGAGACACAAATGCACCAGTATTTCCTGCCTCTATGTACTTTATTTCTATTTGTTCTCCTTTGAGAAGTTCTTTCTAAGCAATCCCTCCAAGTGGCAGGATGTGTTGATTTCCACTTTATTGTAGGGCTCAGTAGTTCAGCACCAGCCATCAGAATTTTCAGTAGGCGTTCCTGTTTGCTGCAGAGCCTGTTCAAAGTCCAAGCCTCTGGAAGGATCCCCAGGAGGACTACAGCTGGGCCTGTTTGGATATCAAAGTCAAAATTAAAAATTTATGCCAGTGTTTGAAAAATATCTGACCAAAATCTTGGTATGGATAAAATCTCTTTTGCCATGCAAGCTTATTCAACTGGGGTTTGAGGATTTATTTTTAAAGTGAAGAGAGGACCAAATAGCTGCATAAACTGATTTGAGTCAGATGTTTGTTAGCTGAATTATCATTGGTAATTAAACTTTCTAGACCTCACAGGGAGGCTAAAAGAGCCCTTCCCTTCCCTTCCCTTCCCTTCCCTTCCCTTCCCTTCCCTTCCCTTCCCTTCCCTTCCCTTCCCTTCCCTTCCCTTCCCTTCCCTTCCCTTCCCTTCCCACATAAATTCAAACTGGAACATCAACAACACAGCAAAAATATGTTGCTGGAACAATTTCTTTGGTCCTGCACTTCAGAGATGAACTCAAAGCTGACGAGAGCTTGCTCAGAATCAATTTAGTAATGACTCCTCCATTCAGGGCTACATGGCAATGCTTAACTGAAGTGGTTGAGATGTCTACAGTGTATCTAAAAGCACAGCCACTGTACTTTTAGATAACTAATTTGCTTTCACCTTTCCGCAATACATTGTTTAGTGTCACTCATGTATCTGCTGGTTGTTTTTTTGCTAAAAGGCTATAGGTTAAGGTAAGGGACTCTGTGTGTCAGAGTCAGACCTTACTCTGTCGATCTTTTTTTTTTCTGCAGGAAGCAGAACTCTGAATTAATCAAATTATTTCACAGGGTTTTGAGTAAAGAATAAAATGTCTAGATTATCCCAATTAGGTCCACATGGCAATAGTGGATCATCAGAGTTAGTCTGTTTTACATCTTTCCTTTAGAAGAAATCCCAAAACTTTTTGGAGACCATATCCTTCAGTCCAAAATCTCATAAGAGAACAGAATTCCCTACACTTGGTCCTGCTCTATAAGTCTTTGTATTCTTCATGTGAATATTTTTTACTTGTTTTGATTATACCTCTCCCAGTATGTTTCTGCTCCCTGGCTCTTAATGGTAAAAAAGAGAGCAATTGATTGCTATCCACCTCCTCTTCTGTGTCACCTTGATTTTACAGATAAAAGAAGGAAGGGGTTCCAGCCTGCCTGAGAATAGTATTTGCAGGCCAAGTCTGGGGTTCAGACTAGACAAATAGATACATCTGCCCTGCAGCTATATCTAGAAACACCAAGCACTGTGTCTTACAGAGTGAGAATAGAATCCAGCCCAAGAAACCTGCAGCCCCTTCTGTGTAGTATTTGCCAAGCCCAAGGAGGCTTTGCTCTTCCCCAAGACATGCTTGCCCAACTCCTCCTGGGCGCACAAAAGCAGGGAAGTGTCACCACACTGGGGGTGTGCAGGGCTTTCTAGTCTCCGGCAAGGTGCCTTGGAGCATTTCACCCAAGGCAATGGAAGTTACCATACAGAGGAGGAAAACCCACCTGAAGCATATGCAAGGAGAAAGCAGGAACTCAAAGTCTGAGGCCCCTCAATAGTAAGGCTGTTCACAAGAGTGCAGAGGAGTCTCCAGCCTGAGTCCAGAGAGCAGGACCACTACCACCTGCTCCCTCCTGTGACTGCCAAACCAGACCTCCTGTGATCTGCCACTGCTGAACACCCCTGCACAGGCTCCAGCCACCCTTACAAATGTTGTCTGCAGGCCAGTAGCAAATGAGCATCCAGGCTGCTCCCTGCACAACAGATGTGTGCACTGCTGCACATGGGGTCTGATGTCACTCAGAGCACCCCTTGCCATGGCAGGTGAACCCAAACATGCTCTGGTGGTTGACCTATTAGCTGAGGGTGAGAAGAGCAAAACAAAGGGTGGACTGGCATCTAGCCAAGAGCCAAGAGGTTTGCTGTCAGCCTTGTGGCTTCTGGGGAAGTTTTTCTATTATTATTACTATTTTTTTTACATAAACAGGATGTGCTGTGTGTCTCTTCTTCCTGACAGGGCTCTTTAATGAGCACACAGTCAGAGACGCACAGCACACAGTCTGGTGGCCCAAACCTGTGTGACAGAGAGGGTTCATAGATCTCAGTTTGCATGGTCTGCACCTGCAGACACGTAAAGGATGACACCCCTGGGAAATGCTCTTTGTCTCTCACAGGCCTCTGAGGGCCAGACCAGAACACAGACAATGATTATGTTCCGTGTATGTTCCTGGGCCCCTGGACGGTGAACCTCGGTGGATGCAGACGGTTTGCATGCAGGCTCATGTAGGCTGGGGTTGTCTTCCCTCCATGCTCTCCAGCAGACCTGTCCCTAGCCCCAGCCAGCCCCCAAGATTGAGAGATATGTGCTGGAAAGCCATCTCTGCTCTCCTGCAGGCCTCTGATGAACTGAAGGTGGCCTAACAGACTAAGTGTGGCTGTCCGTGTACATGGTGACTCTGTTTTGGCTTTCTTAAGCCAGATCCCAGTGAGAAGAGATGGACGGCTTTTAAGTGCTTTTATCTTGTTTTCCCAGGAGGGCAGCCAGACTCTGGAGAGTAGCTAAAGCATGAGCTGGCTTTCAGGACTTTCTGCTAACTAGCAGTCTCTCCCTGTTAAGCCAATCCAAATTGTTTGCACTTCACAACATAAAGAGGTTTCTTCATGTGACAATAATAAAACATTTTGTCACTTTATAGCATGTATCTCTCCTCTCTGGACCCCCAACCTTGGGAAAGGGATTTATTCCTGTAATTTCTTTCCTCTCTTGTTTGCTCTTTTGCACACAGCAGTTCACTTGAGGGACCCATGCTTGGTGCATGTTTGAGTAAATTGTTAGTTTCTATAGGGAGAGGCAGGGTTCAAAGACACAAGCCTAGTAGGGTCATTGCATAAAGAATTTTTATGAATTTATTAGAACACAGAGCAAGGCAGATGACAGAGGTATTAAAGAGGGGATGCAGGAAAAACTGAGCACTTGAAGCACTGATGTTCATTTTGCATTTGATTGAACAGGGAGCAGTTGCTCCTGGAGGAGCATTGTTTGAAGAAATGACTGTTCTGAGGAGAAAAGGGAATCATCCACACCCACTCCACCATAGCTGAATGGTAAGAAATACATTTAAAAATTTGTATTTTTAAGTTCCCAGGCATGGCGAAGAGGTGGTTTTGCTGCAGCAGAGCAGGGGAATCTGGTCCAGAGTAGCCTACAGGCATCAACAAGAGATACAGATGTTAAAAACTCACATGAACTACTTCTTTCTTAGGATTGTCTTGTGTGGCATTGTTAAGACTCCTGGACCAGGAGTGCAATGGCTTTTCTACAAGAGTTTGACTCAGCAGGAGAATGATAGCCACTGTGGACAAGGCTAGTGTGGCCATCTGTGTGTCTCCCCAAGTGAATTGTTTGGTCCCTACATTGCAAAGACTCCTTCATGTGATCAGAAGATCACGGCTGCAGTCTGGCAGTGTGGCTGGCATGGAAATGTGAGTCTTGCCTACATCCTCAGCAGAGCCCAGAAGTGAAGACTGCCACTTTTCTTCTTCTCTGACTTTTCTGATATTTCCACAGTTATTACAGACTTATTTATGCCTTCTTGCCCAACCCCAGTGGAAGTCAGTTCTGAAATTCCCATTGGCACCTCAGGCTGTTTACTACTAACTCCGTAGCTTACTTCTCCTCATGGCCCTGCAGTCATGGCCCTGCAGTCTGCCACAGATGGAAAGACAGAGTCACGATGTGAGTCTTTATATGTCCTAATGTATGCAATTTTTATGTCTATATGTGTATCAGAGTGGACACAAGGGGAGAACACATTCTTTCCAGCTTAAAAGAGGGCAGGTGATTAAAACTGGGCATTAGCAAGAATGAGCTTATGAGGAAAAGAATGTAGAATATTTCTTACTGAAATAACTTATGGCAATGAATAGGTGAAAAGTAGGTTGAATTTTCATTGGGAGGAAGTTGAATTTCTTCAAGATAGCTCTACTCACCTTTCAGCATATTTTGGGATTAGAGAATGCAGATGACTTTTAATTATAAAACTTGAGATCTCTCCTAACATTTTTATTATTCTTCCTGGTCTTCTTGGGTCACTCATAATTTTGCCTTTTGTGTGCACTACTTTGTGTTGCTTTACAAGAAAACCTGATATAGATAGTCTATCTTCCACTGGAAGTCGGTCTTCTTTCCCCACTTCACTCTATTTGGGTGGAAGCCAGACAGGGTTGCATCAGTAATCAAAGATCCTAAATTGAGCAATTGATTAAAAACATATTGGGACATCCATGTATTGCAACCTTCTCAGAGCTACCATTTAATTCTCTTCTGCCCTGTCTCACAATTCTTGAGAGAGAAAACTACAGCTCAGGAAAGGGCTTGAGAAGGAGTGTAAGGCAATCTTTTCTTGAGTTTCCGAGCTTCTTGTCTTTGCAATTTCCAAAAACATATATTTATTCTTCTTCCTCAGGTTTCCAGGTTTGTCTTTTTTTTTTGGAAGTAGCAGATACTGTTTCTAAGCCAGGGCTATACCAAAGAAAGATTAATCTTTTCTAGTAGAGAGGATGCACAATTCTGAATCACTTGTTTTGAGATGCAGAAAAAAATGAGAGTTGAATAGAAGAAGAAAGTGTGCATGAGAGAGTAGATTGTAGTAGTGCCCTAGGCAACCCAGTAAAGATCTGAACACAAGGGAGGGCCACAGGAGAAAGATAATTTGGGCAAATATGGTGAGACACAGAGTTGCAGACATTTTTTTTCACCCTTATCAACTTATCCAATTTCTCTCCACCCATCCATCAGCTATAGCTCCTCTTACTCTCTGAGACCAGTGACAATCTTTTCTGGCATTGGAGTATGACAGGCAGGAGCTCTTAGTGCTGAGTTTACTTGAGGGTCTCAGATCTGGCAGATTTTTCTTCATCTGATTGTTGCTTCCTGGGAAAACTTTGTAGACAAAAGTGGCCAATATCTTTATAGCTACACACATCATAGGAGGCCAGAATTGTGTACCAGAGCTCACTGTACAAGGTCACTTCTTGCAGTCATCCTACACTGGATAATTGTGTCTGTTACTGGTCAGATAGAGAAATCTGCAAATATATGTAACCTGAGGTTTGACAAGCCAATAGGCTTAGCAGATGTGTGCACATTCTCACCTGTGAATCCTAGCTCATCTCTCAAGTGTGACTGCAGTGATACAGCACTGGCCAGATTCTAATCTCATTTACACCTGTACCAATGCAGAGCAATTACACTGATGCCAAAATGTGGGCCTAAAAGCTGTCTGCCTGTGGCCTGAGCTGGAGTTTCATTTATGTACAGCATGAGAAAAAGTTGCATCTAAACTGTTTTCTGCAGGGGGCTCTGCATGAAAAAAACAGAATAATTAGACAATTGTGAACCTAAGCATAGGAAAATTCTAAATTGTTTTGTGAACTGGGATAGTGTAGTAATGTATAGCTATTAATTTGATGGTGGTTTGTTTTGTTTTGTTAACTCCAAAATATCCCTAGTAAAGTTTTGCTGGGTCTGCTGGTAGGTGGGATGCTCTATTCAACATTTTCTCATGAGACTTTTGATCTGTATATGTGGAATGCAGAGGACCATCATCAGAAGTGATCAGTCAGATGGTATCCAGGCCTCTCTCTTCCAAACATAAGGGAGAGTTTCTGGTTTTGCAACAAAGTGCCCAGTATCTAAGTTAGACATTCATTTAGGTCCTCAGGGTGTTAACTACTTCAACTTTGACTCACTTGGGTCTCAGAAAAGTGGGTCACAGAGACTTAATATTACACAGCTATTGGTATCTTCCAGAATCTTCTGATTTGATTCCTTCAGTCTGGACTGAGATTGAAGATCTGCACAAGAGTTGCTTATGTGTAGAGACAGGAGCTGCAGCTTTGTAGTATATTGAAGAAGGACAAGGGCAAATGAAGAATGGAAGAATGAGAGGAATGTGGAGAAAAGTTTAAAAGCAAGATGAAGACAAGGAGTAAGAAGGCTTCTCAGAGTCAGACAGAATCTGATAAACTTTGAGAAAAGCCTCAAGATACTTGGAGGTGTTTTCTAAACCTTCCAACCTTGCAACATTCTCCCATCATAGTCTGGAGGTGAAGTGATTTATGAACATACATACTTACACAGTTCTCTATGATCATCTTGATAAGGTAAATACATCACCCAGCAGGAAACTACATTACACACTAGTCTCCTTCCTGAGAGAGAAATTCAGTGTTGTGGGCCCTAGCTATCCCTTTCTGACATACACAGGGCGTGCAGTTTAGTTCTTCATTAAAAAATGTCCCATCGAGATGTTTAAATACAGATCTCCCTATAAGGATGAATGCTTTGAATTGCCCTCCATTCAATTCCTCTCCATTTAATTGGTATAAAGCAGCTTCCCCTTGGCTACTTCCTCCCTTGAAATTACATTAGTAGCCTCACTGGAAAGACATAGGTAAATATTTCACACTGCGCACCATGGGTTAGGAGCACAGCTCCCATTAACTGGAGCTGGAATCACTCGTCTGTTTTTCCCCTCACACCATGTTAGAAATGTACCCTACAGGATGGAGAGACTGGGCTCCCAAGTGTCACCTTATGAGGAAGGTGCAGAACACTTTCATTTAATACTGCATGTGTTTCCATTAGTAGAGTCAATTGCTCTCTGTCCTCAGTTTTAAGACTCCCTGTTTGTCTCTATTACAGCTCTGTTTCCACATGCCTGCCAATCCTCCCTAGTTCTTCCATCTGAGCCTGTAAAGTTTTGATGATACAACACCACAGCATCTTGGCTTTCATTTGATTTAAAATTTGCGATTGCAATTATGGACTGTGCATATCTATGGGCTTACTGATACATAGGAAGGTTTTTGTGCCCCAGGTATTTTCAGTGTGGCATGGCAACTTAAGGGATGCCAATATAGCAGAAGTCTGAGTATCCTGAAACCTGTGAAGTACGTGGGGGAAAAAAAACTTCCCTACTAATTTGATTCAGAGTACCACAACAACTGTCCATACTGGCATGACTCCTTCAGAGTAGAAAATTTATGTATCTGTGTAAATATTAAGCAAAAAACCATAAGACATTCATCACATATGTAAAAATAGAGCTGTGGTTAATATAGTGTACACTGTGGTCTCTTACTACTCTGGGATATGGTGTCTCTGCTGCTTGCATGGCTATGATGTATCTACTTATGAGATACCAGTGTTCCTCCTTTATAATTATGTTGAATGATACCACTACACTTTGTCTTTACCACACTCCTTCTTGCCCAGGAAATGTATGAAGAAAATGAACTGTTCAAAGTAGTCAGTGCAGGTGAAGTCATGTCATGGCAGCTAGTAAGAAACTTAAATTTCCACTTGTGAAAAAGTGAAAGTTATTTAAAAATCTGATTCAAAATTTCAATGCAAAAAAAGAAGTAAGATTTTATTTTTATGTAACAATAAAATAAAAAATATGTATTGGAGAGCTGTACTCTAAAAATATAAAATTCTACAATGGCTTAAATAACTTGAGTGCTTTCCTTTACATTTTGAGCTCATTCAGAAATCGTTAGACTTAATATTTGTATGACACGTTAAGAGGAAAAAAAAATAGAGAAAACATCAGAAAAATATGTTTACTTAAACAGTGTGATGTTTATCAACTTTGTCAAACAGCAACAGTAAGTTGCTGGTTTCTTCCCCCAGATTTTCACTGAAATAAACTTGCATTTTGAACATGTTTCAATTTTTTTCAAATGAAATTCTTTAACAAAAATGTCTATTAGGTATTTTCACCAGCTTGATTGTGCTATGAAATGCTATATATGAACCACTTTCAACACAAAAATCTTTGCTACCTCCATGCTGATCTGTCTTTTGTTTCGAGTTCTTTGCTAATAAGTAATGAAAATGTTACAGCCTTACAGCTTGTTTTGTGGTTGCAATTACGTAATCATTATTAATGAAGCAACAATGTCAAAACTGTGTGAAACCAAACTCACATTTAAGCACTTACAATAAACAGATATAAAACAACAGATGTCTCAGTTTTTGTTCTCCAATGATTTCATCCCTTGTTAAAAATAAATGTCTGGTTTAAAAAAGAAAAGGGCTTTTCTCAACTCTTACAAATTAATTGAATCCAGAGCCTGGTAATACAACTAAAGAACTCTCTTTTTCTTTTTTTTTTTTTTCCTTCCCAAAATTTGTTTGTGAGGATATTGTTACTCAGTAAGCAATAAATTCACTTCAAAGCAATCCAGAAATCTTGGAAGTCAGTGGTGCAATGGTCATCTGTCCCAGCTGAAGTGTTAGCCCCTGATAGCAATCAGAGATGTAGCCAAAATGCTAGGCTTGCCTCATGACTTGAACACCCTGAAAAGGTTTTATGACAGAGATTGTTTCTGTCCCTGGTTTTGGTTCAGACAGTTGATACTGGCTAGTCACAAATGGTTCAGGTTTCAGTCAGAATTTGTCAGTAGGTGCAGGGAGGTCTCTAGATCTGGGGAACCTCAGAAAACCAGCACTTGGTTTTATGTAAACATCAAAAGTCCAGATGCTTATTTGAACCGTCCACATCTGTTGAGTCTGCAAAACTGGGCTGGATATTTAGCTGGGATAAGTTTCCCTGGAAGATTCATAGACTTCATAGCTGAACTTGTGGCCAGAAATTCCAGAGCTTCTTTTGGTATTTAAGTACTTTTTATTCCAGTGCTAAATAGGAATGTGCTACATTTCATGAGTGGGTCAGATACACAAACATTTTAAAACTTTGTAAAATTCCAGATCTAGTGAACACTGTGAACAAAATGCTAGGAAGTGAAATCTCTTGTAGCACTTTGTGAAGAAAAGCAAAAATGTATTAGAATTTGGAGAGTTTTTTATTTATCTGAAGAAGAAAACTCAATCTACTCTTTTCCACCTTAAAATCTTTTATAAATTATTCTTTGTAGAACAAAAAGTAGATAAACACCATTATTTTTAAGTTATTATTCATCTGCTTGAAAGATAGTGTTCAAATTTAGGATTTGGAGAATACCTTTTTCCCCCAGTCCTTCTGGCACTGAACAAGTGCAAAACAACTGTCTTTGCACTTTATTGCAAATCTTGCACAATTATAAACACACAAACTGAGATTCTTGCAAATTGCATTCTGAAAATATAGCACATTTCTGCTTACAGCACTATAAGCAATGACAAGATGTTTTCAACAATCTGTTTTCTCAAATTAGATTAACATCGTAGAGAAGTACAATCTGCTCCTTGACACTGATGGTACAAAAAACCCCCAGTGTTTTGTGTCATCCTTCAGGACATTGCTTCAGCAATAGGCATTCCCTGCCTATGTCATCATGAAGGATATGGTGCACTTTTAGAGCTGCTGCTCTTTAGAAAACACATCAGGCTCCACACATCTCTGCTGATAATCAAGCAGTAAAAATACAGGCAGAAATTAAGGGTCCTTGTCAGCATTGTGCTCTTTCGTCATACAATGCAATGCATTTAATCCACTTTTAAAGGTGATGGGTGAAAAACTAGTACATTTTTCTGCACCAAACTAGCAGTATATAATGAGCCTTAAGTCACGACTTCCAAAAACAGCCACAGAAATCTTCACCAGTACAGTAGATTTGTTAAGAGCTAACACAATATTTTTGTGCCTGGTGCTCTTGAAGCTTTACGGGGAAAACACAGACTTTCCTACCACAGGTGAAAGTAACAAGAGCACTCTCCTTTTGTGCAGGTATTATTAATATCGAATCAAGTTTGGGCATAGTGTAAGTACTTTCACATTCACATTCTCCTAGAAACTACCAATTAAATATTCTTCTAAATTTATTTATAGCACAATTTCTTCTACAAAGCACAATTTTTATTATCTGAGAGAGCAAACCCAAACCTCAGGAAACTGAAACTGAGAGTGACCTATGATTTTAACCTTCAATCAACATGAACATACATGACTGTTTTGTTTTGCTGGATTTTGCATGTTATAATTGTATTTACAAAGAAATTCCTTGAAAACATGTGTTATGTTTAATGACTGTATGCAAACAACTTTGGAACTAGGGAACTTTGATCTTTGACTTACAGACTACAGGGCAAAGGTTAAAATCATGAGCTTTGTTGTCCTGTTGGCAGCAGTTCCTTTTGAAGCTTCCTGCTTCCAGTAAAAGTGACATACAGTTATATACACAAATCTCAGTCTTTGGATGTGTTTGTAAAGAAAAAAAAAATCATTTAAGTGTTTTATTAACATTCTTAGATAATAAGAATCTGACTGTTTTTGTTTATATATATATATATATATAAAGTGAAAATGGAGCTATTCTCAAAAGACTTATTTGCATGCATAGGTAATGTGCAAAGAAAGAAGCTTGATGGCCATTTGCAGATTTACATGAGAAAATTTGGTTGCTGTGCAGGCAACTACTTATTTGTGCAAGATGAAAACCCTGTATAATAACCCAGAATAGAAAAATTTGATTTTAAGAGATTTAGTTGAATACTTAGATGCTGTCATTCCAGTGGGTCGTAGACATTTCATAACAACTCTACTGAAGTGCGACAAAAAATAAAAAGGCTTTTGTTGCTATAATGGGAATCCACTGTGTGAGACTTTGCACTGCCATGAACAACCTATATTTATATTGCCTTTTACATAAAAAAATAATTAAGTGTGCTGAAAGAATTTACTGAAATCTTCTTATATCAGGCATTTTGAGTGCCCTGGCAAAGTGGAAACTTCACAGTTACTAAGATTAGAAGGCTGGGATATTTTCTTACCCCCAAGCAAAGCCATGAACAGCATCTACTCCTTAGGATGGTGTCTGAGACAGATCTTGTGGACTAAGACACAGAGCAACAATCAGTGATGAGAGATTATTTGCTATTAATTGGCAGAAATCTCATTTACATGTTGCTAAAGAATTACAGCTGTTATCGTATGAATTACATTCATACAATGGGTAATAAATGAATGGGACAAAACAAATGACTGAAGCAGTCCTGTCCTGATCCACCCAAAGCCCTGGTATTAATTATCTGGTCTCTTGTAGCATGTCAGTCCCATTAACTTGAGCTTAGGGGTTTTGTGTGCAAGTCTTTTAGATCTGAGCAAACATACTGGTGACATAAGCAGCAGCCAAACAAATAACTAGAGTGTAATTTTCTGAGAATAAAAGCTTCCTAACAATCTCTAATTTGCTCCATCTCTTTTAATCTGACACCTTCTCAGTCACATAGACTGTTCCACACCTTTATTTTCCTTCAGCACAGAATGTTACAAACACTAAATGCCAAAATATAGCATGAAATGTATCCCATTACAACTATTTTCTAGAAAGATTTGGCTACTGTTTTACTGCTGAATTTGATCTTGATGCAAACATGGCAAATACAGCAGTTTTCACTGGTTCTGGCTTTGCTGTGCATTTTCCACTATGTGTTTTCTCATTGTGATGGCTGGGTGCCTCTCGCAGGAGCCCCAGGTTGTAGAAAACCCTTGTTTACACAAAGCTCAAATGGAAAAAATCCAAGCTGCCTTCTAAACACTTTTAAATAGCACTTTCTAATGCTTCCTACGGGTGATGTTGACACATTTACAATGTTGATTTAAAGGGTAGAGGGAACACAGTTCTTTCTGACACCCCAAATGTGAAATTGCCGGCCCACCCTGTCACTGGAGCCACACTGAAATGGCTGCCAGCAGATCTCAAGTGCCAGGTACATAAAAGTGAGCAAACAGGCAGATGGTGACCTCCGTGGTTGTGAGGAAAACCTTTGAAGCCTCCCCTACTTTCTGTCCCTCTAGGGTGGAGTCACAGTCATGAACACTAATCCTGCAGGTCCTGAGATACTTGGTTCAACAGTTCCTGAACTTTCTGTGAACTATTTTACCCCAGTTTTGCTGAACCAAAATACAATCTAAAGATTTCCTTCATTTCTTCACCCCATCCTTCATTCACTATTTTTTGTTGGAACTAATCTGACTGTAAAGCTTTGTCAGTCTTCAGAAGTTCTAATTTCTCAATCACCTGGTCTGACATGATCCTGATTTTCTTCAATATTTCGTCTGCTACCCCAGGGAAATTTATGTCTGTTCCTGGCATTTGTCTCTTATCTTCCTTTGTGAACACAGAGGGGAAGAATTAATTTAATTTCTCTCTCTCTCTCTCTCTCTCTTTCTCTTTCTCTCTCCCACTCCCTTCCACAGTGAAGTCTTCTTCTGTCAATAAATTACTTCTGCCACATCCTGGAGGCCAACTATCTCTTCTTTCTTTCATCCCTGTATTTCTTATGGAAGTGTTGTTTGTTTCTTCTTTTTGTCTGTTTGTTTGTGTTTTTTTTTTTTGTGGTTTTTTTTGGTTCGTTTGTTGTTTTTTAATGTCTTATTAGTCTTTATATCAATAGCAAGATGTATTCAATTTTTCAGATTTCATTTCTTATTTTGTTTTCTTTCCTCCATTATTTCCATTCCTTTCCATTCTTTCCATCCTTTCTATAGACTACCCTGGACTTGATCTTTTAAATTTTTTACATGTCCTTTCTTCACCTTTGATTAGTTTTTCATTTCCTTGTTCTTTATTAGGTGTTGGCAACTCAGTACAGTAGGTGGCATTTTACTTTTTTTTTTCTCTCCCTTCCCTCATCCCTAGTCCATGCTGAACCACAGCCCAGAATGATGTCAGGAGAGCATTTAGACACCTTTCCAAGATTTGATACTGACCACTCAGCTCATTAAATGTCTTACAATATATTTTGCAAGAATGGGTGCATTAACCCCTGCATTCTGGACCAATTCCAAATGCAATGATTACTTACTGCCTACCCAGACTCCCCTTACTGTTTCAATGGGATAGATTAATCTTTACTTGACCTGTAGCATAGCATTCCTATCAGGATGTACCACTTTCCATACCAAAGGTGGTGGAAGGGAGGATATTTTTCTGTTACAAGAGATTATTTTCTAATTTCACAGTGAAAAAAAAATTGAAAGGAAGTATTACTTTTCCTTCTTATTCCAATTTTTAATTCCAGTAATTTGTAGACAGAATTCTTACATAGTCACTGTTCAGTCTGTAGGCAGTACTTCCTTCCTCCTCCTTTTATCCATCCCCACATATACTGCTTGAAAAGTGACATACACCATCCTTACTTTTTTCTCTTTACACTCTTTTCTTACACAGTTCAGATGATGTGTAGGTCAGACTGCTTGCATCCACCACAGCAAAATCACCTTCAGACAGCAATTCTTGCAATGACCTCCAGTTACATGTATTTAAAAGGAACAGCAATCTTCATAGAAAGTATTAAATTCAAAATATTAATCCCATGACTTCATATATTAAGCAAATGCTTGCAGAGGCAAGGGAAGAGTAGAAGAAGAAAGCACACTGGATTGTAAAGCTTGTGTTGTCAGTCTGTATAGCATAAATGGAAACAGCAAGCTGTATCCTCAGAATAGGTGTCTGAAAAGTCTTCGTGAGTGACAAGAACCAGAGAGAAAACACTTCTAGGACTGCTGAAAGCATCCCTAAAGGTTGAGAGTGAACTAATAAGGAAGCAGTTTATTTAGGTTCAATTCCCATGACTGGTTTGTGACCTTTATGTTCTTCTTTATTGTTCTAAAATAAATGGACAAAAGTGTTCCTTTCTGAATTGCTGTTGTTACTAACAGCCACATTCTGCCCACATGCCTCCCACCATGATCTGACTGGACTGTAGCAGTTGACTGACACCAGATGAAGAAGTCTTCTATTACAAATTCCTTGACTTCCTTTTCACTTGATTCCACAGTGTAGCATTTTGACTTCTGAGATGTTGAAAAAGAACCAACTTCTTTTCATATTATTTTCCTCATTTTTATAATTTTTCAAAACTTCCTGAACACAAGACCTGTTTTACTAGTCTGTCCCAGCATTATCTAAAGTATACAAGGACTTTATTTGACCACTATCCATGAACATTCATTTTTCATCAGTTTTTCCTTCCTTTCCCTATCGCCTTTTATTTTTCTGTATCTCTATTTTCCAGCTGCTCACACACCTTGCTACTTTATTCCCTTCTCCTGTTATGTGCATAACACTACTTCCATAGATATATCTTTGGACTCTCCTTCCTGCTAGCCCGAACTCAGCATTAGTTGCTTCTGTTCCTCATTATATGTAGCTTCCAGACAGTCCTTTTTGTCCTTTATCTGTACTGATTTCCCTCCCTCCCTCCCTCCCTCCAGCATTGAAAACAACAATTAAAAGTGTCAGCAAAATAGACTATGGAGATGATTTCTATCAGGACTGAAGATGTGTTTTACAGTATCTTGTTTTCTGTTTGTAATAGTTGTTTATATAATCCATGGTGTCATCAGATGTTTCTTTAATGCATTCACAATTACTTGGCTTATTTTACATAGCGAAGGATCATGCTATGTTATGTCTCATCACACTGTTAGTGAACAGAACATGATACTGGAAATGAAACATGACAGTTAAATGGCAAAAGACAAATACTTGTTTTTAAACTAAGACTATACTATTAACTTAATTAGCAACTCGCATCACTTTCCATGTTTTATTTACAAACAATACAAATTCTTTGCTCAGTAGTAACCATGCAAACACCTATTGTATATGTCTGAGAGTTAATTTTCTGCTGTGTTTGCACTTCATTTTTATAGACAATGTCAGCTATATTCCTTTCCAAGGTGTAATGACAGAAGATGAAATGTGATTAAGATGGGGATTGAGCAAGAAGCATATTGAAGGCACCAGTATGAGGTATGTGACTACAAGCTATGAATGCAGAAAATGTGGTTGAAAACAGGGCTGAAAGTCTCAACCCAGTGTCATGAGTTGAAGGATTTATGAATGAAAATGTGATATGTCTGAAAAAAAGGAGGAAAAAACTGATACAATGAAAGGGACTCTTCCCTGGAAGTCATTCTCATGTATGCAGCCTTTATGCAGTGACAGCAACTTCTCTGGCTGACCTTGGCTTTTCTTTTATGGTCATTTTGAAGAAGAAGGACCTCTGAGCCAATGCTCACCAGGCTTGGAAGTACTTTTTCAAGAGGCCATACTATTATAAGATAAATCCTACTGAAAGACAAGGGGACGTGGACTGGGGTGTTGTTGAGGTGTGTCTGAAAAAGTTAACTTTATTAACCTGAAAATCTAGTCCATCACCTGGCCCTGGTGAGATTGCATATGCATGTACGTGTGATAGTGGGTGTTTCTATTTATCTTCATCTAGCAGCATCTATGAGTCTTGTCCTGTCTTGCAATTTCTCTTCTGAAAGTTCACACTGCCCTGCCTCTGAAGAAACCAAATC
This sequence comes from Chloebia gouldiae, assembly GCA_003676055.1. Classification (NCBI taxonomy): domain Eukaryota; kingdom Metazoa; phylum Chordata; class Aves; order Passeriformes; family Passeridae; genus Chloebia; species Chloebia gouldiae. The sequence goes on from QUSF01000011.1 coordinate 8,857,569, forward strand.
CTGGGAGACAGGCCTTCACTGTTGTTCTTTGTCAAATATAGAGTCCTGTGGGAAAAGGATGAAATAAACCCACAAAAATTCTTGAAGATGGACTATTGGTACATGCTTCATATCCTGCGATGTATGTATTTATAACAATTTAAACCCATAGTGAGAGGATGTAAGAACTCCTTACACTGTACTTACCTACCCTAGTTCTTCTTAAAAGCACATGAAAAATACAGCCATTCTTTCAGAAGGTCTCTGTCAAAACAGGTGACTTTTTAAAACTTTGTGCTTTCTATAGTTTTTAACATATTAATAAAGGATTTTAGCTCAAGTGATTTCCTGGAGAATAACCATTAAAAGAGGCAGAGGGAAAGGTTCTGATGAATGCAAAATTGCTATGTACACTACATTTTAATATTTCCTAAGAAAATGCAAAATCATAGCCCTTCACAAGGAAGAGCAGTTAAACTGTAAGGCACGTAAAATGCTTTCAGAAAAGTTTGATCTTAGCCATTATTTTAGTTCATTAAAGAAAATGAAGTAATTACTTTTTAAAAAGAAACATGCATAAGCACATTACCACTTGAAATACACATAGTATGAGTACTTAAAACTGTTTCTCAAAAAGGTAGGCAGGATTTAACTGGGTGTTTTTTTATTTTAAAATACTTTAGGTCTGTTTTTATGATAGGTTCAAAATTCTCAGCAGCTATCTTGTTGTGTGACAAGAGTTTACAGCATTAGTTTCACCAGACAAGGACTGGTGGAGTAAAATTAGTCATGTATGTAAATTATAATCATGCTGAATAGTTGTATGTGCTCATTTAGCCATTTTAACAGTGTGTGATGTTATCCTCTCTGCAGGACTAATAAGCATTAGCCATAATGAGGTCAGTCAGTCAGTCAGGCATTATCATGGGATTTAATTGGGACACTGGTCTCTGCTGAAGTGAAAATTAATAACTTTTGTCAATGTTCTGGTGAAATGTTCTGTCTTATTAAACTATGAGGGTCAATTAGAAAGCATTATGTAATAAAGTCCCCAGCAGCAGAACTCAAATTGAGTTATACCACAGTCATTATTCCAGGACGATTGCATTTGAAAATGGAAAACCAGCATGCCATATGGAGGGCGCAGGTTATATTTACAAGCATTGCATGTTAAAGCTTCAGCAAGAAGGAAACAATTAAATGTAATACTGAAATAAATCAAAGCACTGAAAGTGCCATGTTGTGCCAGGCACTTAATATAGCCAGCATACCCCTAGATGCAGCTAGGCAAAATGGCACCTGTTTATAAGCCTTGTTTGGGTTCTGTCAGACAACGTCCTCCCTCTGGATTGCTCTGATGATTCAAAGTCTGGGGCACACCTGGAAGGCTCAGCCAGGCACATTGACTCATATAAATAACAGTTTATTGTATGGCTATTAAGACTAGAGATTGCTTTTATTAAAGTGCAGTTATCATGATACATCAAATTAAAGAACTTTTAAAGCATGTTTAACAGCCTCTGATATTCCCTGTTCGGTCATGTTTTACAGTACTTTAAATGGGGGAGATACTAAGACTCTGTCAGCTCTAGTGTCTAAAGTCAATGCCAGCAAAGACACATAGATGCCAAGAGGGAAGCAAATAGGGACAGTGACAACATCAGAGGAAAGCACAGTAGGTCACTTTACTGTTTCTAAGGATTCTTTCTTTCTTTCTGATTTCTTAAAAATCAGTAGTATCTCATGCAAAGCTCTTTTCCCCCAGAATTTACGTTCCAAACACAGTTGGAAATATGTAATCATGGAATTGTTAATGTTGGAAAAGACCTCTGAGATCATTGATTTCAGCTGGTAACCTAACACTGCCATGTTCAAGACTAAACCATTTCCCCAAGTGCCATATGCCTTTTGAATACTTCCACAGATGGTGATTCCATCACTTTCCTAGACAGCCTGTTCAAATGCCCAACCACCCTGCCAGTGAAGAAATTTTCTGTGATATCTAGCCTAAACCTGACCTGGTAAAAGCTGAGGTGTTGGAGTACCCACACATTGAAATGGAGAAGGGTTGCTCATCCTGTGCTGTCACATAAAGACTCCCCACAAGTTCATGCAAGAGCTGTGCTTTGCTTGAGGTGACAGTGGGACTGTGGGCCCCAGATTCCTTCTGCAAGGGGAGGACACTGGTGCTACTCTTGGGGAGCACATTACTGGGCAGGGTGTCTGTCCTTCAATGGCTCCTTCCTGAATTTCTGTATGGCAGGGCTACCTGCATGGTGCAGCTCCAAGACTCAGCAGAACTCTAAAGACCCTCTCAGCATTTGCCCTGCCAACCCAGAGGGGTCATGGCCATCTCCTCCCCTGCCAAACCAGACCAAGCTGGGATCTCCAAGAATGGGTCTTCCAGGAGCTGACAGACCTCCCGCTTGCTCTCTCACTGCAGGAAACTGCAAGCCTCCCTGCAGAGAGACATTGTGCTGGAGAGCCGTCCCCAGTCTGTGTTCCAATTATTATTCACAGATGTGAAGATGATTTTCTAAAGCACTCATTGTTTGGCCTAACACAGCTGCCAGAGCATATCTTGCCCTGGATTTTACAGAGTAGTGGGTGAATTGTGCAAGGGCTATGCATTTCTGGGAGCCATGGTCCTGAGGGTGAGCTCTGATCCCAACTTCTGATACTTCAGAATGGGTAATACCATCCTCACTGGGAGGATGTGGTTTTTTTTTTTTTTTTTTTTTTTCATCTGCAAATTTCCTGTGGGTAAAATCCCACAGGATTTTACCTGATTATTGCTGACAGTGCAGGCTAGGTTAATTTTTACTGTGGGGTTTGAATAAGCTGAACTAAAACTCTGTTTCATTTAGAACTGTTCAATTAGGGCTAAGCATGTGATTTCCAACTTAGCTGTAAACTGACAAGTAGAATCAGGCATGATTTTTCCCTTGTTCATTCCAATTTGATGACAGCATGGCTTACGTTGACTGTTTCGGTGTTGCTTCGGTGTTGCTTCTGATTTACACTAGTGTGAGAAGAGATATAGGCTTGTTAGCAGCCCATCCCTCATGGAGTGAGAACATTTTGCAACTTACCTCTGAGCAGCTGAGAATGTCAATATATTTGATAAGCATTTATGAACAGTGCCTTAGAGCTACCCTCAGGAGATCTTCTATGGTGGAAAAAGGTCATCAGCTAGACCATTAAAGAAGCACTACTAAGTTAGACACTTTATTTTTCATTGCCAATTTCACATCCTAGGCTGGGAAAAAAATCAGGCATCTCTTCAGCTTTCCTCCTGATGATGATCAAGGCTTCTGAAAACCCTCTGTCATAGTCCCAGTGTATTGGTGAATGTCCCTGACAGCCAGGTTGTCTCCTGCATGGGACTTATTCTGGCAAAACTGTTCCCAGCACATACAGCTGGCCATATGCAGTTCTGTGCCTGAACCACAAGACTGTGCTTTCTTCCCTTCAGATACAGCAGGATGGCCTGTCAGCTTTTCTCTCTTTTTAGCCCTTTGTAAGTCGCCTTATCTCTGATTTTCTTTCCTGGACAGGACTAACATATGCAGACTTTCTGTTTCTGGCAGGCATGGCCGTGTGTTTTATGTTAGACTCACATCTACACATATGCTCACACAAACATGCATACACACACATCCAGATATACAGATATATATCTCTACACCCACAGATACATGTGCTTTCGTGCTCACTTGAGGGAACACCAACCCAGATGCAGTGGTTCCAGTTTGCCTTTTGAAAGCAATTAGTATTTATAATTGTAAGCATTTTCAACATAGGGAATACTTTAAAGACAACAGCCCTGCTAATTACTTTCAAATGGTGAATATCAACATTTTCATGGTGGTGCAGCATAGGCTAAGATGCATTGATGCAGATGCCCTCAGCCTCAACATAGATAAGTGCACATTCATTCACAAATAGACAAACAGACATACATCTCACTTCACCCCCCTACTGAAAAACCCACAGACATTTTCCAAGGAAGTTGCTTTATGATTTTCAGGCACACAGGACTTGAAAAGTGCATCAAAACTTTTAACTTCCCTCTGTATCTTCTCTATTAAAAAAAAAAACCTTAAATTTTTAAAATTTTCTTTTTCTTATGAGAAGAGTGGTAGGCGCTTTTGTTGTTGTTGGAAAGAGTAAGTAGTTGGAGAAGTGCTGATTCTCTCTAGTCATTTAACACCTACAGCATCTAGGAGACCTTAACACAAAACAGTGCCAGGTCTCAGAGCTGGGCTGCCTGCTTCATTCTTTGGCAAAATGATAATATTTTGGCAGAAGTGCCCTATGTTAACAAAGAAAAGCTTGATTAATCAGCAGGAGGGAAGACTTGGGAGAAAAGGCAGTGGGAAAGAGAGAGAGCAAGAGACAGACATATTCTAAAAAGCCTAATCAGTTTTAAAACAGCTTTAAAAAGGAATAAAAATTCTTAAATCTCTTTGATGACATTCAAAGAGCCTTTTTTAATATGTGAGAAGGCACACTCTAAATTCTTAACACTGCTAGTGTCACCAGTCCTTTTTTCCGCTAAACCATTTTAATTCCATAATTTAGAAGGTCTTGAAAAGTAGCAGGATCAAACTGCAGTGTAATTGGATACACTGTGCACTTCCAGTGTGAATTTGGGTCCCTGGTAAGCACAAGAGATTTCTTTCTTTCTTCTAAGATCACATAGAGTGTACTCATTTGAAAGGAGAGAGATGCAGCAGCAAAGTAAGCTCTTTATAAGGTGGATTAGCTAAGTGTGCTGCTGGAAAACACTTGGCCATTTATTTGGCACTGATGGTTTCTTTGTGATTGGAGGGAACACTATTGACAGGGAAATCAATGTGGGCTTACTAAAGAACGCTGAGTGATCAGGGAGCAAAGAAGCAGTCAGACAGGAGTGGCAGCCCTCTGCACTTCCTTCAGAAACAAACAGATCCAGACATTTTAACTTCTTCTACTGCTCTTACCATCTTACCACTTTTCACTACCAATATAAAGTGTCTTCATGCTCAATTATTAGCTCTGCTGATCTGAGCACCGAGATAAGCAAAACTTCAGCTGTTGTCTGTTTCTGAGAAGCTAGGTACAATTGCAAGCCTGGGGTCCTACAGGGCTTTTAAAGACAGAAGGCAACAAAGACAGAGAGTGGGAGAAAAGAAACATCTGAACATCTGCTGGAAAATCCTAACCGGCTTGCTCAGCTGAGTTCAGCAAGAGCAAAAGCAGAGGAGTTGGCAGGTGTCGCCACATGTATTTGGAAATCACTGCAGATGATCTCAAGATACAAATAAGAATGTTCTGGACATTCCCTATACCTCCTTCTCTCCAGACTTTTTTTGCTTCGCAATGACAGCAACTTTATTATGTGATAGTTAGCTCTGGGGAGGTATTAAAATAGCTAGGAGCAGTCTGCACATGTAAGCACATAGCTGCATGTATCAAAGATGCCCTATCATAGGGCATCTGTTTTATTCAAAATAACCCTGGGGGTGAAAAGTAACAAAAACTACCAGTCTTCCCTTCAGGAATACAAATATTCACCTCTCAGATGAACTTATTTTAGGATCAGGATAAGGAAAAGAGTTAATAATGTCACACACTTTTTTCTCCAGAATCTGTACAATACAAAAATACTAGCTCTGTCTTCAGTAAGTGTTCCTCTCCCTCTTTCTTCCCCCAGTGGCCTGCCTCCCACCCCCACCCCACCCCCCACCCCCCCAATTCTCTCAGATTGTACATTTTTGTTCATCTCTGTCTCAGGTACTAAGTGTCCCCGCCACTATATCATCAGAGGATTTCACAAATATATACCAAATTTTAAAGAGAATCTCTTAACTTATTCACTCATTTTCCTTAAACTTACACTATTCCTGGCAGAAACTTTCAAATATAATCAGTCAGCAGCACTAGTCAGGGCTTTTCACCATTTGCTCAGCAGTTCACAGGTATGTTGGCTTCATACACTTTCCCACTGTACCATCTCTGTTCCACAGCCTGGCCGACAGGCTCTGGACAGCAGGACAGCTAGATCCAATAAATCTGAGACCTGTCTAGGTGCTTCATTTATCAAGAGGCCTAATTTACCCAGGCCCTTTAGACTAATTGCAGATTTGTAAAAAATGCTGATAATGTAGAACAGTGCATTGTGAATGTCCCTTGCCATATTTCTGCTAATGTGTTTCATCTGGAGTACATAAAGAGACAGGGATGCTGAATTTAGACACAGCACTTTGGGGCTAATCCAGTTAAATGATTATCCCTAAAAATCTGCAGTGATGTCATTTTCCCTATAGAACTCTGCCAGTTGCCTTGTTTGCTTTATTGTGAGAAATATGTGAACCCAGACTTTAGAAATTCCCTCTATATTTTTGTTCTAATGCACTGTAATTCTCTCATCCCACTCTCCCAGCTAAGCATCCCTTCTTGTATATAATAACCATGTTGACAGAAACTCTGGCTTGCACTGTTGGCTTTTGTGTGTACACATAAGGAAGAGGTACACTCCTTTGTTTGACATATGTAGATATATGCAGGTATCCACTTTGTTCTTCTCAAAGCACAATTTATTGTTTTCATTCCCCTAATTTCTCAGTTTCCTCCAGAGGCTACTATTCCTCTGTTTTTTTTTTTTTTAGGTCACTTTTGCTACCAACACTTCGCTTATATTTGGCCCCCTCTTCTGCACTTTGCCCCAAAATTCACTGCCACAACTTTTTTCTAAGCTTCTCATCTTCCTAATACATCTTCTGTAATGCCAAAACACTGCTCCATGGATTTGCAGCAAACTCAGCTTCTGTGTTCTTTCTCAGATATCTTCTCCCTTTCCTTTGGTCCTGTGATTTTTTGTGCTTTCATTTGTGTTCAGGGAACTCTGTTGGGCACGGTCTGACTCTCTTTGTTGTGAGAAGAATCCAAATTCTATTTTGAAAATCTCTCTGTCATATAACCAATACAGTGCACCCATTGATCCAGGGGCCAGCTGACCTGTAAAGCTAAACACTAACAAATAACTCTATCATCATCAGCAGCAGCAGCAGCAGAATCATCATCATCATCATTATTATTATTATTATTGTTGTTGTTGTTGTTGTTATTGTTACTGTTATTGTTATTGTTATTATTTTTATTTAAAAATATTATTTTTATAAAGCATCCACACAATTTTCACTGATAGCTTAGGGCAGTGGCTAGGAAATTCGAAGTGTGCTTCACTACTCCATTGATATGTTAAATTTTTGCAATGTGGATTTTGAGGGGAGACCAGGATCTTGAATAAGAAAAACATCAAGAGATCCTTATTTTTCAGGAACTGGCTGTACAGGTCAGGGATAAGGCAGCCTCAAGAATTTGGCACTATAAGTATTACAAAGCTTTGAGAGGCAGTCTTATGATATTTGTTTATCTAACACCAGGTCCTTCATAAGGCTTCCATGCAGGTAAAGAAAAGTATTAAGAATGTCTTCTCAGGTATCCCAGCAAGGCTGTATGTGATCTATCAGTTTTCAGCAGGCAGATGCAACCAATTCCCACTGCTATGGTATTAACAAGGAGCCTACTTTAAAAGTTTTCTTTTTTTTTTTTTTTTTTTTTCTGATGCCCCTCAAGTTAGCCTAAGAGTTCAATGAAATTAATATATGATGAGACAAACCCTGTCCAGACAAGGCAGGTGGATTGTCAGAGAGACCTTTTAGGCCAAATAATGTAAGAGGCTGTTTTCTCTCAGGAGGGAAAGATCCTCTCTCAGGGAAGTTCCTAATATTTGGAGACTGTCAGCTAAGGGCCACTTGGGGCTCTCTGCAGAGATCCTAGGTAAGCTTTCCTCTTACTATGTCACTTCTAGTATTTTTAAGTATGGTTGAATATTCTTATGAAATCATGCTACAGAATGGAATAAACCAGCAGGACTCAACTAGAAAAAGTGAAAGAAGAAAAGTTAGCGGCATAATTTACAGTTATGGTATTAAACACCCCAAAATATCCTTCTAGTCAAAATTTCAGCTTTGCCAAGCACTGCAGTCATTAGGTTGACACAACATGTATCCTCTGTAGCATGATCCCAAAATGGGTGTCAGACTATATATATGCATACGCACACAGTTAGAACTTCATAGTTCTCATTAGTGTTATGGGAGTGAAAGAGAATTATCTTAGAAATATCTTTTGCACCTCTCCAAAATCTGTCCTTGTAGCTGTATAATCTGGATAATCTCCATTTCTAGACTCTTGCAGGCAATTTCTAGACTGAGGAAGATCATTCAAGGGGGAGATAGAAACTAATGAAAGTCTGGCTGACATTTTGATCATACTCATGCATTTATCAAGATTATCCCAAAGGCATATGTCACAGGAAGAGAGTAGTTTTTCCATATTAAATATGGCATTAACCTTCTATCCTATCTTGGTCCCTTTGCTATTCCCAAGCTCTGTAAATATTTCAGATGTCTTCTGCCCCACTCCCACACCACTTGGCTGTTAAAAATGGCAAGACAATGAAAAACTCAAATTTAATCCACATTTTTTCTGTCTCTAAGGTAATTAATTTTCCTTCATTTCTTGTGCTTAGAGTCAAAGGTATCTGATTGTTAAACATGCACTTCAAGTTGCTCTTCTGCCTCCCAAAGATGCACTAGAGCTCAAATAATCCAATACAAGCCTCTCAGAACCTTGCATCAGTCAGTGTCTGTTCCATTCTGTTTTTCATGCTGTTTTGCCATTCACAGATGTATTGTGGGAAAAATAAAATAAATAAATTATCTTCTCTCTTTTGAGGAAGGGTTGGGAGTTTGTGGAAAAAGAGTATTTTTCAAGTCTGGTGTCGTGTCAGTCCACACGGATAGCTGAGAAACGTTTCCTACTGTTCATTTTTACCCATTTACCCCCCCGCCATCTGTGGGAATGCTGCATTAAATAGTTATTGTTCTGTACCAAAATATTTCACTAGGAGATGAGAGAAATCCTTGAGCAACTGACTAAGAGTTTTGGTAGTAAATGATATAGTAGCTGTCATGAAAAGTCAATAGGAACCTTATTGTAGCTCTCAACAACAACATGTACATATTAATAAGTTTGTATCTGACAAATACTTAAATTTTTAACCTACCAAGAAGGGGATATTTACCCTGACTAGGGATTTTGACATATTACCCTACCTTATATAAACTTTACTAATCAGCAGCTAGGTCCTGGACCAGAATCATGTGGGGCCAAATCAGGACACTTGAAGACAAGTTTTAACCCAACCACTCAAAGGACTGTCATTTACTACATGAGAACAATGGCTCTCATCACAACAAAGATGTGAATATTTTGTGCCCACAAAAGCACCAGTAAACCAAGCAGACTAAAACTGTGCCTTAGAATGATTCTACTTCAAAGTAAAATAAGTCCATATGTCGAGAACAGAAGAGAAAAGTTATGATTTGAAGCTTCAGAAGTAGTTTTCCTGTGAATCTTTTAGGTTGTATATAAGTAGAAGAAAATCATAGTGGCAACAAGAATTTTTTTTTCTTATATTGATTTTTGTTACATTTCTGGTGACTTACTGAGTAGGTAGCCAGAAGCAGTTTATAAATACAGTAACACCATCAGACTCCAGAGCAATAGTAGAGAAGTACCACAGGTTGTACACAATACAAGAATAATTCAGTGCAATGGCTCCACCTTACCTATGTGGGTGAAATTCAGTACTAGCCCCCTAATTTCTGTGATTTAGGGCATTTTATACTGACTGAGGGTTGCAGTACTTTCAGCAGTAGACTTCAGTTAATTTTTTTCTGGTATGAAAGAGTTGAATAAAATGCATGTTATCTTTTCACACCATTTTAATAAGAATAAGATTATACTTAGTTAAGACTGTAATTTTTCTTTGTACCTATTTGCACTCTCAAAATTCTTAAAATTCCATCTGTCGTTTAAAAATATCCACCCACACATGTGTAAGTATCTTACAAATAAGTTTACAGCTTGAGGAGAAAAGAGCCCAGCAAAATCAGTAAATTAAGTTCTCTCCATTCTTTCACTGATGGAAGTTTTAAGAGATGAAATTGATTGAATTTAGAATACTATTGATGAGAATTTCATACCTTACAGACACTATATATTAATGTAAGATTATTGCCTTTCATGTGGAGTTCTGTGGCCAAAATAAGAAAAATACCTTTACTCAAGTGTTGGTTAATATCATTCATTTATTTGTCCTTGCAAGACATCATGAGAAAAAAAGAAAAATATTTGGAAATGTTTTGGTTCTTTTTTTTTTTTTACTTCCAGAACTCAGAAAATGCAGTTGCCTTTTAAGACAGGTTGTTAAATTTGAATCCCCTAAATTATAAATATAAATAATATATGGCAAGATTGACCTCCAGAAAAAAAAGAAGGATGTGAAAACTCTAGAGACAATCTCAGGAGCACAAGAAGCTCTGCCTGCACATCTTGGTGAGCAGGTTACAGAAGTTGCTTCATCTGAGGATGAATCCTGCATAGTTTCTGCTAGTGGAACTGACCAGAGAAAATGAAAGAACCTTTTCTTTTAGAGGGCTGAAATGCATGTTTTGGCAACTCTTACTATCTGTCTTCTTACTGAAAATACTCCCTATTGCACCTCTCCCTGAAGACTGTTGTTAATCAGTGTCAACCCAGTGTGGTCACTCCCATGCATACGCTGGTTGAACTTGACTCCAGCTCAAGTGGGGAAGTCCCAAGACAGACTTGTGTCACTGTTGAGGGACACACCATGTGTCACTCACAGGGATCAAGTGAGCTGCAAGACTTTGCCTGCCTGAATCCAGACTGCAAGGGGGAAGGCAACAGCTGGGATGTGAGGGCAGAGAGAATGAACCACAGCCAAAAGTTCAGTGGAAGAATTATCTATTATTCATACAACTGTTTCTGTGTTGAGGCTTTGGTACCTTCTCAAACCCTAAAATTTTATGTGTTCTGTGCATAGCTCTGGGATTAGCAACGGCCAAATGTTGCCAGTTAGAAAATCCAACAGAATTTTTCACTGATTCAAGATATTTCAGGAGAAGGGTTCAAGATAGCTATGCTTCTGACTATACAGGAGATGGAAGACTGTTTAAATAAGCTCTGTGACTACTCACAATATCTGGCTAAAGGATATGCATACAAGTGGATAAAAAAATTTTGTCCTGATTTAGTGTCTTTGTTTTCATCCTTAATTAAAAGACTGAAACAGGTATACAGGAATAATCAGATTTAATTCCATTCCTGCTCTTTCAGTTTTTCAGCTGGATTTATCTTGATATGGTCTGTTGAGAACTTCAAAAGGGAACACTGTATTTTGAACCTCTAGGTGTCATTTGTATTCAAGGATGGTAGCTGATGGCATTTCACTTCCTGAGCTAGAAAATTTCAGGTAGCTGAATGTCCTATTATCATATTTTATACTTTCCAGGAAATGCATGAAAAACTAGAAATTTTCTTAAGGACAGATACAGACTCAGCTCACAACTCCTGGAAGATTTTCTCTCCCACAGTTCTTCCTGTCACAATAGACCTTTATCCTTGAAGGTGCTGGGACCTCGCACCTCCAAGGTTCTTAGATATGTAGAAAAGTCTCTTTGCTTGCAGCTGGAGAAGTCTCAAAACCCACCACCAACTGGTCACTAATGCCTTAGGCTTTGGACCCAGCCTTTAAATCTTTGCTTATATGTGTCATCTTGATAAAGTTCCATGGGACAACTCATATGAGTAAGTGTCTGAACAGCTCACTTTCTTTGTGTTGCTTGTTAGTGCTTGTGTGCTTTGATATTCAATGTGTCTAAATCACCACATAGCATTTTATTTTTATTTTCATAAAATACTTGAATTAAATTACACTGATATGAAATATGCCTCTGGCCCCATGTAGATGTTTCCAAAAAGCCTAATAACAAACAGATCACAGGGTAGAAGGTATTTCCAAGCCTAACTGATTTTCAGAGTTCTGATTACAAGAAAAGCCATGCTGCCGATATTGCTTTAACTGTGATGTTAAAATGAAAACTCATTGTTGCATCCCAGGGGGATTCGGGAACTTTGCTGCCCATCTGAAATGGTATAATGTTCTCTATTTCTATCATATGGGTATCAGTTCCAAGTTGGAAACCAGCCTTCTCTCATAATTCAAGCTGGGACTATACTGATGCAAACCTTCTCAGATATTATAAGCCAGTATGAGCTCAAAAAAAGAATTCACTGCTCAAGGCCAAATAGCTTCAAAGCTAACAATCCTCCAGAGTCAGTGTGAAAGTGTTGAAACTGTCAATGTCAACTTACACCATGCATAGTGAGTGTAAAACTTCAATAATGACATCATGGAGAAAAGGACAAAGGGCAGGCACTACACAGAAAAGTGCCAGTGTTCTTCAAATCTTTGAAACCTTCAAGGATTTATCTGGACTAACACTTCTACACATAGTCATTGGGGTCTTAGGCTATACTGATTAAGGATTTAGCTTATTCAAAGGCTCTCACTGATAGCAAGGATGACAAGGTTTCAGCAGTTATATTGGATTCCATTAGCTTTCACTTAAAAAAAAACATACCCCAAAACCCTCAGGAGCCAGGTCTTTTTTTCTGCCTCTGATTTTCTTTCTTTGAGTCAGCCTTTATTTTTTCCCTTAACACACACACATACACACATGCATGCATGTATGCACACAAACATTAATATATATTAATGTCTGGATTTGAATCACAAACAGGTTTTGCAGCACTTGTGCTCTCAGTTCTCAGAATTCAGATCCCGGAAGAATTGAATCAATCCTTCAGGAATTCCCTGAAGCACCATATAACATGTTCACTCATTTCAGCTGCACTTAGGGCAACAGATACACTTTTAAAAGCAGAAAAACATATCAGAGAAGGAGGGAGGGGTGTTCTAGTTTTAAAAAAATCAGATAATCAAGAGATAAATGAAAAAGTGAGACTCTGTGGTTTTAATATCATGGATAAGTACCTATCCTAATGCTTTTAGTACAAACTGCAGAAATAAGTGTAACAGAGGAGAGGCATGCTTTCTTTCTAACTAGAAAAGAAGAGAGTCAGAGAGTCAGCCCCAGACAAAGACCAAAGAGATGGAAGACTTGAAGAAGGAACTGCTGCCCCTGTCCTCCCTTCTTGTTTGTGAGAACTGTAAAAGTATCCATGCTGGACTGTGCAGACATGCAGTAACAGCTGGAGTCCCAAACTAAATGTCTTCTAAATATCTTGGAATGAAACGAGAAGTATCACCTGTTGTTAAACACATGGCAAAAAGAAGATGAAGAAAGATAATTTAACTATTATTTAATAATTTAATTACTCTCCTACTATTTAAGAGCTTGTGACCGGGTACTGGATGCAGGCCACCCAACTCTTAACCCAATACCTGAAGCCCCAGCTCTTTCCTTATTCTTTCATTTCTCATTTCTCCTTTCTTCTGGTTCTGCTGTAGGTATCACCAGTTTCTTGTCACCTCAGCAGTGCCAGCACCCCTGGCACATTTCAGTTGCTTAACACAGGACTTTCTGTGGTGCTGTGTTATCCATTCTGGAATCCGTGCAACCCATGACATGTGTAGGAAGCTGGCAGATCTGACACAGGGTGATACAGCTGACAATACAGCACAAAACTTTTTTTTTTAATCCATCAAAGGCATCTATGTTTATTCTGTTATTACAGCCCAAGTAATTTTTTGTGTATCAATTCCACTCATGCTATTCAAAAAAGGCTTTTCAGGAAAACAAACCAGCTGAGAGTTGTTTCTTTGTACATAGAAAAATATGAGGTGGGAGACAATGGAGGGAACTTCAAGTTATTGCAGCCTTACTGAATTCTGGAATGGAAAATAGTAAAGCTAGAGCTGTGGGTTATTCAGCTCAAGCTAGTAAGTTATACTTAGAAGCAAGGTTTGTTTTTTTAAATATAATTATCCTACTTTGAAGACCTGAGGCAATAATGCTCTGTGGGATAAATCTGCAGGCCCACACTAGCACAGAGGGGCTCTCTGATACTGTTTGCAGCAGCAGCCTGGAGATACTCTGCGTGGTTTGCAGGTTCACCTAGAAATGGAACCAATTCACAGCCACAGTGGCCAACTATAAATCTGGAGTTTCTGCAGACAGATTCAGATAATGGGATGAATTCTGCTGTAATTAGTCTGAGGGCTCCCTGCCTCCTGTACCACCATCATTCTTATCTTGGCCTCTCACAGCACTCACAAATTTGCCCCTGAGATGTGGACTCTCCTACTCCAGGTGCACCAAAAGCCATTGTCTTTGGGCTTATGACCTCTGGGTTTTAAGCAATATCCCAAGGGTTTATTGTTCACTTTCTTGTTGTTGTTGCTAATTTAAAACCAGCTGTTTATTTTTTCTTGGTGCCCTTAAAAAATAAATTGGCATTAAAGGATTGAAGAGGTGAAGGGTTATCACACCATGGGAGCGGACAAGAACAAGGTGGAGGAGGGAATACTCTACCTCTTTTACAAGCTGCTCTCTTCTCTGCTAATGCACTTGTTTTGCTGAGGGGACTGCACCACAATGCTGAATTTAAACTTTTATGAGAAAGGTTTTGCTTATATTCTGTGAAGTGATCTCCTCAAACATATTTCCTTTTGGGGTCGCTGTAGTGATTGTGTACCCAGGCATACAGACCAGAGCTAGGTTAACTGCTGCTGGACTGTTATTTCTTTACATCCACATTAGTTCGCTATCTTCCTTGAATCTCTCTCCAGTTTGTATAGTGAGATTTGAATGGGGCTATTCTGGAGAGGGCTGCTTTTTAATTTTTCAATAACGCCTATATATCATGAGGAGCCCACATGAAAATCAGAACACTGATCTTGCAATTTAAAACTGTAATAGTTAGGTTTCATTATGAGAGAAGAATTTAGACAGTTTCTTTTTCTGGGTTTCTTTTTCTTGACAAAGTTCTTACTTTTTTCTTGGTTATGAGCTTACTTGGTGGACCCTTTCTTAGCAGAGTTTGTCACTTATACAGTTTCACTGTTGAAGGACTTGCTGAAATCCTCTGCTATACCTCTGCAAAGAATAAAATTCTCCTCAGGGCAAAGAGCAAGCACAATATGTGACTGCATTTGAATGCCACTGGAGGAATAAATACTTTTTTGTGACTTGCAAATCTGTACCCATTATTCCATAAAAGGCATCAAGCATATTGTTTCTGCCTAGGTAGAATTCCCTAATTCCATCCAGCTGGAAGGAAAGGAGACCAGACAAAAACTGAGGGCATCGGCTTCCCTGATAATGCCTCACTATTAATCCACTAAAACAGTTCAGGAACATCAGGATTTTAAGAAACTTCTGCCCTGGCTAACACTTTGTTCTGATGCGAAGTTTTAAAACGAATGCTGCTCAATATATTTCAGGTTTCAGCCTGAATTCCTCCCGTTCTCTGCAGTTATCTCAATATCTGGTGTAGGAACAACCCAAATTTTGAAGGTGACCTTTCACTAGCAGTGCCTTCTCTTCTTCTTACCACAGCCCCAGTGTGACTACAAGAAATACACATCATATGCAGTAGAGGAAGGGCAGATGGATATCTAACCTCTGAAGAGCTGCATGGAAGTCAGCCACTTTCTCAAGGAATTAATATAAGAGGGTAAGCGTAGATAAAATACTCTGTCTCCTTGTGGCATCTCAGAAAAGGAGGTGGCCCATGCCACAGTGAGCACCTGAGAGAGTGCAGTTACTTCTTTCTTTCAATTCTACATCCAGTGCTTGATGATTTCTTTTTCTATGCTTAATGTCCATCACTGCCTAATCTGCCTAGCTGGATCTCCTGTTCTGACTTCTCCAGTCATTTATGAGCAATATACTCTCTCACAGAGCTCCTCACGAAGACACACTCATCTGGAAGAATTACATCAGCTAGGGATTTCTGACTGACAAAGACCTTGCTAGGATTTTAGAAAGGGTGAACTGTAGAAAGCATTGAGAAGGAGTACCACAGACCGAACACATATGATCTATCCTTTAGTTCACTCCCTCGTCAGTGGAATGACACTGAAATTTACAACCTGTCCCTACTGCCCTAATATGCTGCCTCTGAAGAAGTCTTATTAGTCTTCACAACATTATGACGATCTCTATTGAGAAAGCAAAATGAGAAGGCCAACTATATAGTGTCTATGAAAAGTAGACATGGAAGAGATTAAGATATGGTGCACAGTACCAGAGAGGATAGCAAAGAGCTGAGAGCAGCTGTATACCATTCTATGTCCACTTGAGATTTCAAATCTTTGCAGCAGTTTTGTAAAGCAAAGCACTCTCCCCTCAGAATGCAGCAGGACACAGGAGTATAGTCACAAGACCAGTCTTATGACTCTAAGTAATCACAGTCTTGCCCGTTGTGTAATGTCATCACTGAAAAAGCTGGTTGTACTAATAGGAAGTGATGGCTGATCCCATTTAGAGAAACATTTCTAAGAAGCAACAAGCGCTATAATATCAGAAGGACTTTTAGATTTTCACATCTCTTCTCCTGGGGGTGCCTGCAGATAAAGAAGTAGGCAGGAAAAGTAAATATTTACTTACTTTTCTTTTTAAATCACTAAGTACAGTGCTGCAAATGCAGTTGCAGCATAAATCACATAATGACTCAATAAAAGCAAGAAAGACATGTAACAACAAGGGAAGATGAAAGAGTGAAAAATTCTGTAGGCCAATTATGGGAACTTTGCGTTTCTACTTTCATATGCAGGCTGTCCACAGCATGTACATGGTCATGGTCTGTTCTTAACCCTCCTGAGATAGGCTCAGAGCAGCTCAGCTAAAACAATGATTTCTCCAAGTTTGTCCCCTTAGCTGAACTAAGTACACAGTACTTTTTTGTAAGAAGTGATTAGCTTGCAGATCTTACCACATCATTTACAGATGTTTTGCTGGAGGCCAAATTCTGCTTGATTTGCATAGCTATTTCCACCACTGTTAGCTCTGGTTTTTACATGACACTGAATTATGACACTATTAGAATGTCTTTAGTCCATAAGCTACCATGAAGGCCCAGTAAAATATGTTCTAGACTATATATGTTATTGCATAAACAAAGAGTCAATGTGGAAAAATGAGTTACCCACAGTCACAAGAAAAATTATCATCTGTCAAGACCTGCCAGTTCCTAAAATTTATGTTTATACTATTCTTTTCTTGATCTCCCATTTCAAAGTCTAGCCAAGATGTGCACTGGTGGAAAAATCTTGTGGCTTCTCCTTTCCTGAACGTCCATCACAACCCACTGTATTGCTGTTGGGAGAGCATGTCTCTACAAGATGTACTTAACTATCTTCTGCATGCAAATCATCAGCAGCATATGACCCACCCAGAAACAGCTGCAGCATGCATATGATCTTGGAAATGGGAATTACTCCTGCTGATCAGCTTTGTTCAAGAGCCTATGTTCACTGAGGGAATATCTTTGGATATAACTGAAATCTGTGGTGTTGGAGCTGAAAGGCAAGTCTACCATTGTCTGGATGATATGGATGAAGTACTCAGGTTGCAGTCATCATCTTTCTGAAGCTCTTTCCAGTGTAACGTCTGCATCAAGTAGTATTAGGCCCTGATAACAGAAGCCTGAACCAGAAATTTCTTTCCCCAAGCCCGGACTAATCCTCCATGTGCTTTCAGTGACATGCCTGCCAGTTTTCTTTCCCCAACAAGGACACTATACAGAACAACAGTCATACAGACTGCTATGCCTATTAACTATTCAAACTGAATGTGCTCTCACCCACACACCCACCCCAAATGGCATGCATGCATATGCCTCCTGCATGGAAGCAAATACTTTGCACAAGGAATTGCAATGGAGGTGTATTTTTTTCATACTGAAGTGTCAAGCTTGCCATCTAAATCAGGTACATCATCTACTGACTCCACTGCTCTAAGTTACCCTTTGAAGCAGATGTCTGCCCTCTTGAGTTAGGTTGGTGGCCTGCTTGCGATGACAACAAGAAGCTAATCAAGACATATGATAACCACTCTGATAGATACTCTCTCTCATAAACCTACTTGCAGTAATCACCCCCTCCAGCTGCAAGGACGTGTGCCCATACATCAGGTGCTCCAGTCCATGTCTGGTGTATTAATTGCAACCACCAAGCTGTGAACTGCATCAGCTGAGGCATCGGCATACCCGCTGTTTTGTCCATTTTGCTGACCCTGCAGCAAGACTATCCCCAGCGAGGCCAGTCTCACAGTTAGCAGATAGAAGTTGATTTGCTAGGGAAGGCCTGTCAGGATCCTGTGCGTACAAAGAGCAGAAATTTTAATTCAGGAAAGATATTTGCATAACATATATCAAAAGAGGAATATAAAGATATGCTTTTCCCCTGTACAGTGGAAATAATAGACAGAGGCTCACCTGCTTCTTGTGCGGGCCACCTTCAGAGGC
Source organism: Chloebia gouldiae (assembly GCA_003676055.1). Taxonomy (NCBI): domain Eukaryota; kingdom Metazoa; phylum Chordata; class Aves; order Passeriformes; family Passeridae; genus Chloebia; species Chloebia gouldiae. The sequence continues at coordinate 8,875,962 of QUSF01000011.1, forward strand.
ACCTGCTGATACAGTCTCATTCTCTTTTCTCTCTGAAACTCTTGTCACACAAATGAGAGGTTTTTTTTTCCATTTCTCACTCATGCCCTTCATGAAAGACAGCGGTAGTCTCCATGTGCTGTAATTGGACTGACTGGCTGGCTGATTTCTGTTCTTCCCTTGTGCAGCCCTGGAAACCTGGGAGAAAAAAGGTGGAACAACCAGCCACTCAAAAAAACCCCAGACTATTTAAAAGGTTAAGGAGTAGAGCATGAAACTTCTGTCTGTTACAGACGACTGGGCATTGCAATTCGGATGTCTTGTTCCTAATACTTCCATACTATGATTATCACAAGGATAACAAAGGATGGGAAAGACAAGCCATTCTCATTGGGAACTTTTAAAGGTGATTTTTGTGAGTTGAGTGTTACACTTCCTTTTTTTCTAAAATATGACAATGCTTGAGAAAGCAAGGTACAATATGCTGAGCTTAAACTGTCTAAAGGCTCTTAAATGTTGTGCATGTTCAAAAAACATTCTGGGTGTATGCACATGCACCTAAGTCAAGAAATTCTTCTATCATTATCTTGGCTGTTGCTTGCAGTGAAAAGAGAAGGCTTACACAACCTCAATGTCAGTAAGTCTGAATTGATAGTGATGTTCTTACTGTGTTACAAGGACGATTAACGATAATATGCAGTTAATCTTGCAGGTCAGCTTCTCCTCAGCTCAGCACACTTCTTTCATTTACATTTGCTTCATCCTCTCCCAGATCATAACAAAGGAGCTGCTGATTTTGGTCACCAGTACCAAGCATTTCAGTATTCTGGTAATTCTTACTGAAGTGTCCTCCTTCTTTTCCCCCTCTCCTTTTTACTAACCTAGCCTGCAACAGACCTCTAGCTATTCTCCCTCCTCCTTCTGGTCTTATGTGCTTCACCTGTGTGGGCTCCTCAGCAAAAGGCAAATATCCAGAAATTCCTCTAAATTGGGAGCACAGACTCAGTTCTCATTCATTTGGAGCAATCCTGCTGCAGTGCTCTTCAGCATCTATCTCCTCTGTGCTTCCCCCTTTCAGACAACTGAATCTTAATCATGTTACTACAAGGGCTAACCAGAGTTCCAGCACTCAAAAAAACTTGAGGCAGAGAAGTATGTTCTTCTGCCAAAAATATGTCAGTCAGTCACAAAATCAAAAACTCCTCCATTGGTTGGTGCAACATAAAGGTGGATGGAAAGTACAGATTCACTTCTTCATTTTGCCAGTCTTTAAAATGGGACTGTCCATGTTTTTATCAGAGGGTCAAGAGTCAGAAAGAGTAATATTTTGATTTCTTCCACTACTTACAATTCCAGATAATAAGCAATAAAAAATATTCAAAAGAGCTGATAATAAGACTGTATTTAAAGCTTACAAAACATTTGTAAGCTCATAATAGCTCATAAAATATTATACCTTCTGAGATCTGAGTTTGACTCAAACTACATTCCAGAGCACAGCTCATCTTGTGTTGTCCATTTTTGCTTAGTGCTACCCTTAGAAACTTTTCCTATCCCAGGAATAAATTTTGTGCTAAAAACCAACCAAATAAATAAATAAATAAATAAATAAATAAATAAATAAATAATCCCCTGCGTTTAGTGGTCACTACTTCCACATCTAATGTGTTGGCTGAGAATCTTGTAAAAGATGGAAGGTAACTTGTAAAACAATGGGCTTAGCCTTCTCTGAGGCATGTGGTGTAGCAGTTATGGAACAACCATCATACCTTATGCCTTGATTTTGTCAGCACCTCATGGTTGCTGTAAGCTACACTGGCAATATCATTGAATTGCTTAGTTTTCCCTCTCTGTCCTTCTTCTTTTGCCTACTCATAGGCTTAACATATTAGAAAAAACAAAAATCTTCTTTACAGTATTTTTACTGGCTCTGAAAAGTTGATCTTTCAGGACTGTTAACTGACATATTGAATTTGGCTGTTATGGTAATTGTTTAAATGTTATAGAATCTTAACATGTCATCTGTTAAACTTATTGGTGATGCAGCTGTTCAACATGCAGTATGGGTAACATTTACATGATTTACTGTGTGACGTACAGTTTTTGATTCAATAGTAATGTATTTGATTCAATAGGTGATGCGTCTAATTCAACTGGGAGTCCATGTAATTCAAAGGTGATGCATTTGATTCACTAGCTGATGTACCTGATTTAGAAGGTGATGGATCTAGTTCACTGAAAATGATTCCAATTCCCCCATGCAAGGTATTTACTTCAGTGTGTGATGAATGGGCTTTAATAATAATACATGTTTCTCTGATAGTGGATGTATTGACTTCAATTTATATCCCAAGCTTCCCAAATCTGGAGTGGGGTGGAGTGACACCTTGCAGCCACCATTTAGGTGAGGATCACCAGCAGTGTGAAACATTAGTCACTAAAATAATGGGAGCAAATTATGTGGTAAAAGCTTTGCTTCCCAGATGAAATATTTTCACCAGATGTGATGTGGGGATACAAATGCCCTGTCACTGCTGTTATTGCTACCACAGTACATGACAAAAATCCCCAAATCCATTTACCTTTAGTGTCATTGCTGGGATTACATACTGAGTACTTATTTCCCCAGAGTTATGTGAGCTCTCAAATAGCAGCATCTGAACTAACAGCTCCACTTACCTCATTTTTGTGTGGTCTTTTATTTTGTTAGAGGTTGGCAAATATTTAGCTCTGGTGCAAATGGGGGAAAGGGGGTTGGTAAAGAGCAGTATCACATGGGGTAAGGCATGTGGGAACTCAGGCCTGCATAGCGTACTGCTAATCGCCATGTCTTCACTAGAATCATATCCTGGTAAAACTTAGGGAAGCTTCTGCTTCACAAGTATTGGTTCATTGTTTTTCAGCTGGTTATTGCCTACACTAGAAGCACATTTCTGAATAGGTCAGTCTCATTGTCCTGTCCCCCATGGGCTCTACCTCCAAAATCAGTGGAAGATTTTTTGGGTGATGGTTGAGTTATTTTGCACATGCAGATTACATTTTCAGCCACCAGTATGGAACCTTTGCTTGTACTCCTACAAAAAAACCCCAACAAATCAAACTAAACCAAATAAAAAAAACAACAAAACAACCCCTCCAAACAAACAAAAAAAACACAAACAAAAACAAAACCAAAGCAAACAAATGAAACAAAAACCACCCACAAACAAACAAACAAGAAACCCCCCAAAACCAACCAACCAACCAAAAAAAGCCACCAAAAAACTCAAAAAAGCAAACAAACAAACAAAAAACCCCAACTCAAAAGCCTCAGAGAAGCTCTTGTGTCTCTTATCTGTGCAGTGTTCAGCTCCAGAGTTGCAGATATTGTTTATTTTTTTGTACTGCAATAGCGCATAGAGAGGGAATCCCATTTCAGGAGGCCTGGAATCAGTCATGAAAGAAGATAAATTTAGATGCAGGTTTGGTTGATGTGCACCCATGCACACATACAAACCTGAAAGATTTTCTGTGAGATCTCAGACCCCCCAGAAAGCCAGTTCATAGCCTAAAGCAACTCTCTTCCACTTTCCAACCCTACTTTGTGTCTGCTTCTTCCTTATAACATTTCCCTACCCTTATCCCCAGTGAAGAACTTCTCCTGCGGGGCAAAAGCAAGAACTACAGTCTATCCAATATATATGCATCCATTTTGTGCTCCACTTGATAGAGTTCCCATGCCTCATTCTTTGTGCCCTTTTTACAGCTCTTTGAGGTGTATTTGTTTTCTTCTATGGATGCAATTTTTCTTCTTGTACCTGTGGCTGATATGTCTGCCTTTTAAAACATACTAGGCAAATAAATGAACAAGTTAGAGTCTCCAAATGCTAAAAATAATGTGCTAAATAGTAAAATAAATACGTAATCTTAAAATAAATAAATAAATGAAAATTCTTTCATACTTTATTGCTCCAGGCTGTGTCTAGAGATGCACTGAAGTTGTTGCAGGCTTAAGCAGTCAGCTTTTTTCTATCCACTGAGTTTTCAGGATTGAGATTCATGCACCTCCATTTGGTATCATATGTTCAGAGAGAATACATTAACACATTGGTATCTGATCTGGGGGAATAGGGCTGTTTTCCCTCCTTTCATTCCTCTCTACATATTTCTTTCCCTTGCTTTCCTCCCTTCTGTCTCATCATGGCAGTGACTGAAATGCAGATACCAATTGCATGAAATTTAACAAGAGCCAGTCCTGGAACCTGCAGGGCAACCCTGGATGTATGGACAGACTGGGAATGAGATGCTGTAAGCAGTGCCATGGAAAGGCACATGGGGGTCCTGGCAAGTTGAACATGGGTCAGCAGTGCCCTGGCAGCCAGGAGAGCCAACCCTGTCCTGGGGGCATCAGGCACAGCATGGCCAGGCAAGGGAGGGGATTGTCCTGCTCTGCTCTGAGTGGGGCAGCCTCACCTCCAGTGCTGGGGGCTGGTTTGGATGCCTCATATAAAAGGATATTAAGCTGTTAGAGAACATCCAAAGGAGGGCCATGAGGATGGTGAAGGGCCCTGAGCGGAAGATATATGAGGAGTGTCTGAGATCACTTGGTCAGCTCATCCTGGAGGAGACTGAGAGGAGACCTCATGCAGTTTATGGCTTCATGACAGTGGAAACAGAAGAGAAGACACTGATCTCACAGGAGCTGAAGGTAATAATGCTGTGTCAGAGGAGGTTTAGGTTTGATATCAGGAAAAGTTTCTTCAGCCAGAGGGTAGCTGGGCTCCAGAACAGCTCCCCAAGGAAGTGGTCATAGCATCAGCTGGACAGAGTTCAAGAAGTGCTTGGACAATGCTGTCAGGCACAGTGTGGGCTTGTTGTCCTGTGAAGGGCCAGGAGCTGATGGTCCTTGTGGGTCCCTTGTAACTCAGAATATTTTAAGATTTTATGATGTGATGTGATCTATCTTTTCCATTTTGAGATATGCAGGGACATCCATCTACTACACCTTAATGCCCAGTCAGTAAAATACGTATTCTCTGCTCAGAGAGTAAAGCTATTAACTGCCCCTTTCTGTTTTAATGAATAATATGAGGAGAAATAAGTCTGGAAAATTAAATAGTTTAAAGTGACAGTGTCAGCTCTTACACAGAGTTCAAACTTTGGCAAGTGCTTTGAAGACTACAGATCTGCAGTGACAAACACTGCTGAAATACTAGATAAGCATCGCTTAAGTTCTTGCACTTGACACAAAATACATTGACACCCCTTGTTTAATGTAACTCTTGGTAACTTAAGCAGACTTAATTTTAAAGCAAAATTTCAAGCAAAAAAAATTCAGTCTCAAGTGGCTGGAATTTTGAAATGACCTGGATGTTCTAGAAAATTTAGAAGAAAAGGCCTGCAAATATTGCTTCAGTTAGTGTGTCTGCATATTACAGACATGTGTGTCTGTATAGACAAAACAAAACCCACTCTTCAATTTTCATGTCATCAGGGACATACTCTTACCTCTGTGTGTCCTTTCCTGCCCAAAAGGATATTCATTTCCTATTTCAGCTTTAGGTCCTGTGAAGATCTTCATTAAAATTAAAGAAAAAAAGGCAACAGTTCTTGTCTTGACATTTTCTCCAAATTTTTCTTTCTTTCTTTCTTTCTTTCTTTCTTTCTTTCTTTCTTTCTTTCTTTCTTTCTTTCTTTCTTTCTTTCTTTCTTTCTTTCTTTCTTTCTTTCTTTCTTTCTTTCTTTCTTTCTTTCTTTCTTTCTCTCTTTCCTCTCTCTCTTTCTCTCTTTCTTTCTCTCTTTCTCTCTTTCTTTCTTTTCTTTCCCTTCCTTTCTTTTTTTCTTTCCCTTCCTTTCTTTCTTTTCTTTTCCTTCCTTCCTTCCTTCCTTCCTTCCTTCCTTCCTTCCTTCCTTCCTTCCTTCCTTCCTTTCTTTCCTTTACTTTATATCAAAGGAACTCTGAGGACAAAATAGGCTACATTTCAAGGAACATTCTGTCTGTCTACTCCTTTACAGACTGTCAGTGTTCAGCTGGGCTTCAAGACTCAGGTTTCTGCAGTTAATGCCATTTTATTACTAGGTTCCAAGCACCCCTCTACTTTTATATTTTAGTTTTAATTATTATTTTTAAATTACGCTTTCTAAAATATTTTTTGGTAACAACTGAAATCTGGGTAAGAAATGGGAGAAAAGGCAAGTTGCCTTGGGTCCAGTAATGCTAGATATACAGCTAATTGTTTTAGCTACTTTTTAAAAACTTCTCCCCAGGGCTCAAAAGCTGATCCCACCAGAATGCAGATAACTGAATTAATTTGTCAAAGGCTTGATTGGTGCCTCCCAGAGTCTTTGCATCTTATAGGGCTTGGAAGGTGATATGCATTCCCTCTTCTCGGCACTGTGGTTAGTTGTACACTGCCATTTTTACAATTATAAACCCTGCCATGTTGCGTAGAGGAACTGCAGCTGCTGCTTCTTGGGATACTGAGTAAAGCATGCTCCTGCAACGGCCCCGAGAGACCTGTGCACAGAACAGCTTATTGAAACAGATGGGGTGAGGGAGGTATGCTTCATTGACAAAGCACATTTGTCTAAATACAAGAAGAATGAAAACACAGCACTTACTGCTGGTGCAAAATCTTAAATCCAGTGAAGTCTGGAATGGGGGAGACGAATGCCGTGCTTGCCATGGTGTAATACATAAACACATAAAAAAACCCACTTCTTCACTCATCCTTGATTTTTGAGTATATTTGCCTCTTAAAAAAATCCACAGAAAGCAGCCAGGCTGCTCATATGGGCAAGCTGAGAGATAAAGCAGAGCATTTAAATAACTATGAACTCATTCTAGCTGTGCCGTTTGTCACAATGTAGCGGAAGAAGCACACAGAGCCCTCACAATGATGTGTAGAAGTTGCCCACAGAGCTTCTTATTTTTGAAACCTGCAACAGAAATCCATTTTCTTTTGTGCTTCTGGGTCTTTCTCTTAAGGCTATGACAATTTTCATAGACATTAGAGGCTAAAATCTGTGAGGTGTGGAGATTATCCCTATATGGGTGTGGAAACAAAGGACATACAGCATGGTAGTTTTAATAGGAGCCAGATGTAGAACCTGCAAATAAATTCTGCACTCTCACCCTTATTTGGGTCTTCAGCATCTATTATTCTGCCATTAAGTGAGAGCAAGTCCATGAGGTATTAGTCAAGATCAATAAAGACCAGTAGGTAAATCTTTCCTCTCTTATGTGGTGAATTCTGGTTTGGGAACAAAGAACATTTAGACTCATGGAAATTCTCCCTCTCACACTTTTTCCTCTAAGGTAAGGAAGAATTTTCATCTTTGGAACAAGATGCATTATGGTCACTGCTATTTTTGGGCATATGTTTACCAAAGCTGCTTATTCTCTGGGTTTGGCTAAGGCTCATTGCTCTGTTGTTGCTGATAAAGCCTGATTGTGTTAAATGCTGGTCTAGAACAGGGGGGAAGATGCAGTCTAAATCAACCTGAAACAACAGGTTTGAGCATGATCCTAAATTAAAGACTAAGAAAAAGTCTTATTTTCCTAAATTGCTTTTTTAGTTTCTCTGGTCCCATGCCTAATAACATAAACCTTCACACCTGAACTGAGATATATAATTTGTGGGGCTTATTGGAAATTCTGTGCTTTCACTGTTTGAGGGAGTGGATTAGAATTTCTTGGGACACAGGCTCAGTCAGGTCATAGAAGAAGAATTTTGACCAGATTTAAGTCAGAACGGTGTGAAATACCTCTCAGATAAGGGCAGGGTAAATGGATGACTCCAACCACAAGAACTGCAGTATTTTGTGCTGGGTGTCTTTCCCCACAGCTCTTCTACCTTCCTGGAGAGGGAGAGTAAGGATATGAATACTTAAAAGGACTTGGAATCCTGTTAGACTTAACATATATCCCTATCAGGTTCAAAAATTGCACAACAATAGGCCAAATTACATTTATCTCTGGTAGACAAGTAGCCATTGGCCCAGTTACACAGACTGTAGTCATACCTGAATGAAACGCATTTTCACTCTCCTGCTCTTATCACTGATTTACAAACTGTCATCTTCTTTAAACTTGCTGAGCAATTTGAATGGCAAAACAGTATATTTTCAATAGGAAAATTATCAACAATGGTCTAGGTATCAGGATAGCAAACGTTCCATAAAACTAACTCAACAAGACAGCTGAGAATTTCTCTGGAGAATTTTCCCAGCTCTTGGCATAGGGGACATAGGAATATGGCCAGGAGGCAGGGAGGAAAGGGGTGTGAACAGTGGCATAATCCTTGGGGCTATTGTTTGTTAAAACAGCCTCAAGGTTCCCCTTAATTGTGTTGTGGGCTGAACTGGCTCCTAACCAGCTGCTGGGGTGTGAGAACTACAAATATGGTAGAGGTACTTTTCTTTCCTCTTCTTGCCAGCTGCAGAAAGCACAGATCGACAGAGAAAGTCTGGGTGCACGAGTGAGCCTCCCATCTCATTCTTTCAGTGGAGCTTTTGTGCTGTGTTGTGTTAGTGGATTCTAGCTCAGTCCTGGGATATCTACCAACCAAGAAAACCAAATATTTCATTTCCTTACCTTACATCAAAAATATATACATAAAATTCTAATGTGGGTGTCCACATGTCCACTTTCCACTGCAAAATAGGAATAAACAGCAGGAGAAATAAGACAGCTTAATATTCTATAATTGATGTATGTAGGGATGTGTTACTTAAGTATAAAAAGGAAACATTTTACTAAAGGCAAAGAGAGAAATAACACCTAGAATTTTCAACACTATTCTCCCAGATAATGTTTTATGTCATCATCTTTTACTTCATTTTGGGGACCTATTTATGAAATCAATTTTGAGAAATTAATTTTTTTTCACAGGCTCTACCTTTTGCAAGAGAATAAATCTACACCAACACTAGGATTTTGTACAGGGATACTTGTGTGACATGCTTAAAAAAACCCCTTGTCTCCCCAATAGCATGTCCACCCCTCATCCTTTTAAACTTTGTGGGAGGATATATAATGTAAAAACAAATCCATTCAATCGAAAGCCTACCAGTGTGTTTTGCTGCATATACAGATACCAGTCAGCCAGAATTTCAACCATGCCATAGGATAGAATGTCATGCCAGAAAGCACAGTTTCACCATCTGCACACCTTGACAATCAGAACAGAATGATTGCCCAGTTTTCTAAAGTCTTCTCTGTCCTGTATCAGTTGCCATCTTGCCAAGAAAAATAATCTGTATCTAACAGTTATGCCTTAGCTCAACCAAGAACGGGAGACCAAAAAGGGAAATTTGACATATGCAAACCTGGGGCACCAGACACCATATATAGACAGCACTAAGCACACTAGTCTGAAGAGTGTCATGGGACATTACATCTAAGGACCATGTCAGAGAGCAGAACTTCAAATTACCTGACTTAACAGATGTGAATAAGAATGATAGTAGAATCATAGAAACACTGAGGCTGAAAAGGCTTCTGAAATAATTGAGTCCAGCCATTGACCTAGCACTGCCAAGTCCACCTCTAAACCATATCCCTAAGTTACATGTCTGGGTCTTTTAAACACCTTCAGGGATGATGATTCAACCACTTTGCTAGGAAACTTCTGCCACTGCCTTTTTCTTTTTGTAAAGAAATTTTTCCTAATATCTACTCTAAAAGTCCCCTTCAAGCTGAGACTTTTTCCTCATCTCCTACAAGTGAGTAGTTCACAAGTAACCTACCTTGTTACCTGTGAGAAGATATCAATCCCCACTTTGCTACAGTCTTGAGGTAGCTGTATCCTCCTTTCAGGTAGCCTCCTTTAGCTTAGCTGTAGCTAAGATTTCCTTTTACCTTGTGTCCTTAATTTTGTTTTGCTTTTTTCTGCAGGTTTTACTGAAAGGACTTCACTATGAGGAAAATAAGACAAATACACAGGGGCTGTTTTGATTTGCTAAATTTTCTGACCACTTAAGGTAATATTACCTGAACACATCCTAAGAATAACCTGCCTGAAGTTTGTCTCACCACAAGTTCCCTGCCTGCCTCCAGTTTGACCCAGCAGAGGCCCTGCTGTTTATGCTACACACTAACACAGAGCTGGAGAAAGATAATGAAACAGGAAATCTATCCAGGAACAAAATTGCAAATTTTTTTTCCAGAGGTAAATAAAAAGTTAAGCCCATTTGACAATGGGAAATGGGATTCAAAGCAAAAATAGAAGCCCATGTTTTGTCAGCTATCCAAGTTTTTTTTCTGGTGAGAGGTTTTCACCAGAGTTATAACCCCTTTTGGTGGGGTTACATCACCATTTGATCTAAACCCCCACAGTAAGACTACATCTGCTACTAAGCTGTGTTGTAAATGTCTTTAATTTTTATATCTCATCTGAAGGGAGTTGTTAAAGTAGGTTTACAGGGTGCTGGATCTTTGAATAAAAGACATCAGGACTGAAGCAAAGCTCTGCATGACACTTAATTTTCACTCTAATAAGCCCTCCTAAAACATTACAAGATTTTGGCTTTCCCTGAACTTGCTTTCTCTTCCTGCATGATTAGGATTTTAAAAAATTTTTTCTCCCTCCCTTTTTAAGGACACATTTGAAGAGAATGGTTTTATTTTTTGCCCAGATGACACCACTTCTCTTTTCACCCTAAGCCAGATGTTCTCCTCTCTCTGAGCAGATCTCTCTGAAGTCCTTTTTCAAAGCCATTGCTTTTATTTAGTTTTTGTTGGGTGTCTTTATGTCTTTTTTTTTTCTTTTTTTTTTTTTTATAACTGTTCTTCTGGACTCTCTGGGGCCTTTAGTTTGACTTTTGTCCTTAAGGGTGGGAAGGGATCCTCAAATATGTCTGGGCTCAGATTTTAGGCTCCTTTGGATGTATTCTCCAAAAAATGAAAATGTTCTTTGCTGGCTGAACATATCTAAGTGTGGGACCCTTCTTGATCACTTTGAAGGGTCATTGTAGAACAAATATGAAGTCTTTCCCAATCTGGTCTTTCCCAGTCCAAAGCACTTTCATTGGCTCTTTTTGTCTTATAACAGGCAAGAGAGAAAATGAGGAGGCCAGGATTTTGGTAGGACCACTCAGTTCTGAGAATATTTCCATACAGCAATCGAACCCAGCTGGTTTGGTTTTCATTTGAGAGTCTTGTTTTCATTTTGGAGAAAAAACCAAATTATTATGGATTGTGGACCTAGGTCATATAGCACATAAATGCAAAAAAAAAAAAAAAAAAAAAAGAAAATTCTCCTGTACTAAAGAAAAGAAAAAGAATACTTGGAACCCAACCAATAGAACATGGAAAACCAAGCACTCTATCTGCAATTTGATATTCATCTGAAGAAAGAATGATATTGTCAAAATGTAGGGAGATTTTGCAGAAGTTACAATGAAGGGAATTATATGTTTGCATCCATTTGGAGAAGTGGGTTTGAAAAGAATTCAAGTATGTAAGAACAACATGAGTCGTGTTCAACAGGCAGGCCTGAACCCAGAATTTGGTGTTGTAATTCAAGATAGAGCTCCTGGATTACATGAGGCATAGAAAATACCAGCTAGATATGATGAGAAATATTTTTCTCTATTTTAAATCAAGAAACTGTAACAAGGTTCCTAAAGGAATATCATCATCACTATTATTATTATTGCAACACAAAGGTATTGAAACCGAGCACTCAAAAGTCAGTAAATTTCATAAACAGATTTTTTTTCTGCAAGGTTTATACAACCATATTGTGTATCTATTTTTGATTCCCAATTTCATTGTGAAACATATATTTTAATGGATTATATCTGTCATTAGTGCATACCATAAATACAATAGTAATCGTCAGATTCATAGCTAGCACTCATGCAGAGCTGTACGTAATCACAATTCTCTACAAACATACTTGCCGTGTGCTCAGAGTTCAAGTGGTAATTCCTGAATAAAGAACAGAGAGATCAGACTTGTGTAACACTCAGAACCATCTGTGCTCTTGGGGCTCCAGAGTGCAGACAAATGCCTGAATAGCTACTCCAAAGTACTTCTTGTCTGGACTATTTTCCTATGCCAGTATATTTATGCTTTCATTAAAATCAGCAAGAATATCTGAAGCCTAATGTGTGCACCAGTCCCTAAAAATGCAGGGGCTTACTGCCCATTTCTCAGTAAATAAAGTCTGTAGAGATACAACATTAATTTTATTTCTAGCATAGATATAATCTACTTAGATTCAAGCTATTTCTTTCATGCTGTCCTTTTAATGTGTTTGGATATACACCCTTCCCCTGCTTCAGAAAACTTCTGAAAACCAACCTTTCTATGAGGCATGCCAGGTGCTGGACTACTCCCGCTCTGTGGGTGTTCTTCCTTAAATTATTTTGTTTGTAATGAGTCGTGCCTTCAGGGCCCTATCTCACATTCCTTGCACACCCAACATTCACTGTAGTTGATGGAGGTACAAAAGGCAGGCCTATATATTGTGCTGGGATCTACTGAGCTTTTTCCTAATTATGCCTCCTGTGTGGGCTCTGCTGTCTTTTCCAAGTGTGGTGCAGCTCCTCTTCCTGAGTTCAGCACCCTCTTTCACTCCCTCACCATTCCCCCTACACTCCCCCCTTTTTTTGGGTGGTATCTAAGTAAGATATTGCATGCGCTACTATCATGGACACACCTGCTTCCTGAATACAGTAGGCACTAAAGTTTGTTTCTCCTACAATGTATATGCTGCTCTCCAAGATGCTGAAAAACATCCACTTACCACCCTCTGAAAAAAATCACGCTTCAATGTTTGTGGTGCATGTAATATATTATAGTCTTAGAGATTCTTTCATATCTATCCTTATTAAAAACAGACTTAGCAAAGTTAATTAGGGGTAATTTGCATTCAAGCTATTCATTATTTACTTAGCTTTGAACTGCAAACTTTAGGAATGCCATTTGTTCATTAAAATTCCCAATCTTTGCCCACTTTCCCTTTGATAGCATAGTGGTTAAAGAAAGCTCTGCTTAGCTGCTGACTAACTATCCTCTGCACACTTCAGAGATGGCTGGAGGCCATTATTTCAGCATTAGAAAGTAGTTAATATTGAATGGCATGAAGTTAAATTTGTGTTCATTTACTTATTATGTCGAAAATCAGATGTTCATTCTTTATAAACTTCTCAGCATTACCCTCAGCCAGGCTTTGTAAACTCTGAAAAAAATATAATAAACAATAATGAGAAAGTGAGTTTTGAGAGAGGGTAAAAAAGAGGAATTAAACAGATCTGTGCAAAAGATATTGTTGCTTTCCCTCTCCCCCTCATAATTCTTAATTCTCAATTACTACCCTTGCTGGCTGCTTTTAATAGTGTAAAGGGAAAGTAACTGCTTTTTACTGTTAACCACTAATCTGAACAGTTACAGACCTGTAATTCCTCAGAAACTCTTGCTGTGTACTCCTAACAGATACTGCAAGTTGAAAAAAGATGTAATGAAATTTGTCTCGAAAACAGCAAAAAAGGATCAATTTCGTAGTCACTCAATGGGGATTGTTTCTCAAGTACCTTTTTAGTAAATTGGCTATGCCTGTCTTAGATGCAGAAATGATCACTCCACAGCAAGAACCCCATAGGTTAGAAATACAACCTCTGCAGAGGGCTGCAAAGCTGGCCAGATGCTGCTGTGCTATGTGGGCTGGGACAAATAATCTGGAACAAGTTTGGACAGTTAGCGCTTACTCAGGGATTGCTATTTGACAATGCCTCTGTTTGATTTTTCTTCTTCCAATGCAACTTAAAAATTATTACATCTTCTAACACTCCCTCCCCCTTCCCTCCATCTCTTGAACTAATGAGCAAATAAGGAAAGAAAATTAAAGAATAAAAAATGTAAGCAGTGATAGGGTGAGATCAATAAACTGAGGATTGCTAGCACTGAGTAAGCTTGACTAATCTTCTGCATATTGCATGTTGAGTTAACTTGCAAGAGAAATATGTTCCCTCTTATTGTCCTGTGTCTCATTGTGGGAAAGGAAGCAAGGACTACAAATTAAAATACCCTTGATTTAGGTTCTGTAGGGAGTGCCTAGCAGTTCTTCCTATACATGCTAGGAATTGAACTCTCTACACCCTTACAATGTAATGAGAACATTTGATTATTGTTTTCAGCCTGTGACTTTTGTGCTATCCCATCCTGCCTCCAACAAAAAGTTTGCTTAAGATTTTCTTCTGAGTAGCATCAGCACAAGACTCTGAAGTTTCAGACTCACTGCTCCAGGGCAGAAGGTGAAAGGCACCTGAATAGTAATCCAGGTAATACTATACAACATGCCGGCGTAAGACTTCTGGGGAATTCCTGAGCTGCAATATACTATGCTGAGGATAATTCACTGGGTAGATACAGGGCTAAAAGGACCTCAGACAGAAGTGGGCAACTAATGAAAAAGAACTATGTTTATCGACGTATTTGCATTGAATGAGTTTTACACAAATAATGAGAAGTATCTGAGTCACCAGTCCAGAGCAAATACTATTCTTAGGATGGCTTCTTTTCTTCCACCATCAAAAATTTTACTTGGGCTAATGCTGGTGATCATCAGTTTCCCCAAATCACAGAACAAGGGAAGAAGGCTGGAGGTCTCTTCAGTCCCAGGGGAACCTATAAGAGAAGTTAGAGCAAGAATGAATAGGAAAATGCTTGACAGGTTATTAATTTTGTGTACAGACAGCAAATTTATATAGAATGTGACTACCAGAGTGACAATGGATCTAAGTTTCTGATGCATCAGGCCCACAGCTGAAAGCAAATAAAGTTTAAGTGACTCTCAGGAATAGACTATTTAGGATACATGTAGAATTTCAGTTCTCATTGTAACACATACAGAGATAGAAATGACCTCTTCTTCTGAAGTAGGACAGTGAAGGAAGTAAGAAATACCACAGATTTAGTATAATTATTCAGATGGGAACCCATTTTTGCAACTCCACCTGCAAGGATCAAATTAGTAAGTTGGATTTTTGCATCTGCAGCTGAAGGAATTGTAGACTTTACACTATATGTATAGTACTGATAGTAAGTTATGAAGTAGGCTGCACTTTTTCCTTCTTTCTGAAAGGATTAATGTATGTCTGAAAAAAGAAATCTCATTCGAACTATGCATGTAAGACAATTTTCAGCAAATAGTGTCTACTTGTACTTTATTTCTAAGATCTCTTATCACCAGTTTGTCACAAAGGGGAACTGTAAAGGGCAACTAAAGAAATTAAAAAATCTGTGTGCTGGATCTACTTCCGTTTGCATAAGAATAGGCTACATTTTAATCTCCTGAGCTTCTAGAGGAAATACTCGTGAGAGTCAAAAGAGAGTATTTTAATTACCTCAGAGATTCACAAGAAATTAGGCTTCAGTGATGCCTAGGATTGGTTAAATTAATAGGGAATATGCTTCAGTCAGAATATTTGACAGTTGTGCAGTGAATTTCTGGTGCCAGTGCATTTCCAATGCCTTCTGTAGGGTGAGGATTTAGCTCATGTTAGCTGTGAACCAAAGATCATGATTGAATTTGTTGATTCAGGCTACTGTTAGTATCCTAGAAGAGGACAGCATACTGAGGTCAATTCCATTTGCTAATGTATATGGAGCTACAACTCTCAACCAGTTAAATGGAAATAACATAAAATGCTGAAAATAGTACCATTTGATTGAGGGTTGTGATGTTTTTCTTTAATTCTTTTTGCGTTTTGGTATTTGGTTTTAAGATTTTCTTTGGGTTTGTTTTTTTTTTTGTTTGTTTGTTTTTGGGGGGGTTGTTTTAGATTTTTATTATTAGTATTTATAAAATTGCTTAAAACCAATTTTTAATGTCCTTGGAAATATAATGTTCACAAGGAAGACCTTGGTAACAGATAAAAAGAAAAGGCCATGTAAAAGCCTGAGAAATACACAAATTCTGATCTCTGAGTACAGAACATACCCAGTGCTATGAAACAAGTTTTCTATGGATTTACATTGACATAATGTGACCCAAAGTGTAACCGTGTATTTTATTATAAGCCTAAAACCAGATCACTTTTCTTTGACACCTAGTTTTGGCTGCAACTGCGCATGCACTCACATTCTCCTCAACAGCCTTACAGCCATGCCACAGAGCAGTATGGTCTCGCTTGGATAAGCTGTGTTAAATTAAAATTAAACATCACCAAGCTTTGTCTCAGCCTCCCCCTGCGAATGTTCTGCTGTGGGTGTGCAGGGGGTTAATATCACAAATGTTCCACAGGAGGTTAGTGGGATTCAGTTTCAGCTAACATTTATTTTGCCAGCTCCTGTTCACTTTCATCTCTGCTTATGAAAACTATTATCTTGTTTGTAATAATATATATAGACCACTGCAGCTGCGCTCTGCAAAATTCATCCATGTTTTGAACTTTGCAAAAAAATTTTTTTTTAAATTCAAGTGTTTTAGCATTACTGATCCACCTTCCCAGCCTTGTCTCTCATTTAAATTGTAAGCAAAACTTTCATTAAGAGTGGACTATCATGTTTGTGGATGTAACTCCACAAACCCACAAGCAGTGCGGTTTTTGTCTTTTTGCTCAAGAATAATTGCCAGGTGTTTTTTGGATTTGTTTGGTTTTGGTTTTTTTTTTTTTTCTTTTTTTGAAGAGGACTTTGTTACTTTAGCACCTCTGCTTTGTTTGTCCCTATTGTTAATTTTCTGTTGCAGGCATTACCTTTGACACATGTATGACATGTGCAGCAGGTCATCACACTGTGCCTGAACTGTTCTGTCACTTGCTCAGTAGATTGCTAGCAATAATATTGGTATCTATACTCTTACATAGCATTTTTCCTATCTTGCAAATGTACAGCTCCCTGTCCTGGAATCGGTGATGCTAATAATTGGTGAACACTGGAAGGGCTATCAGTGTATTTGACATGTTGTTTGACAAACTTACAGGAGCATGCTAAGTGGCATGGTTTTCTATAGACATGATGTAAACTCAGTAATATTTGTACTTTAAAATCCAAACAACCTAAAGAAGGAAATGGGTGTTTTTAAACAACCTGTACAGTATAGATACATTAAAAAGCAAATGGAAGACTGCAAAGATGACTTGAATTTACACCAAAATTTTGAGCAAAAAAGCCTCTTCTCATATGTTTTCTATGGTCTGATCCTATGGCTTCTCCCTAGAAAGGCACACAAAGCAAACTCTTAGCTCTATGTTCTTAATGTTTACCTATCTCCCTATTACTATAATACAGCTTACAATGGAACTATTATGCCAGAAATTGAATGGTGTGGTACAATAATTGCCTTCTTTACCAGTTTCACAGTCTTCCTCCTCTTCAAGAAACAGAACTCATTGAATGACTAGGTCATAACTCTATTCTGCTTTTCTCATTTTGAGACAGAAAAAGGCAGACTAACTTTCAAAGCCCCTACCCTGGGCTTTCAAAAAGGCAGAGCATGAAAGGAAGAATAGAAAAGGAAACAAAAAGGAAATGAAATGGAGATTTAAGTGGTTAGGCCTTGTGCTCAGCAGTCCTCAAGATCAAACTCACTCCTCTCCATGCAGCAGCTGGTATCAATGATCTTGCATTGTTCAAACAAGTTCCAGCATTTAGGGAGTTGGGATGCTGCCTTCTACTGCACTTCTGCAGAGGCTGCCTCTCTGGTTGCAACAGAAGTGTGCCTTCCAGAAACAGCTTTGCATTACTTTGACAAAGCCAAGTATCACTTGTCCTCAATGTTTAAAAAAAGGTAGTAAAGGGAGAGAGCAATCTCTCTTAGGCCTCTGCTGCTATCACTCTCCTTTTATATTTCATTTGGAGCACAACGTGAACAAAGGAGTGTTAGACGTGCACACTGTAATGAAAATCCATGACTTGACCATGCATTCATAATTATTTTATAAATAAATGGCTTCTGGAGAGCCACATCTGTCTATTCCAACAGAGTGTATGTCTTTCATTAATGTATTACAGGCTGAATGAAGCCAGCCTGAGTGCTTTGCTTGCATCTTCCTCTTCCTCTCCATCATTGTTCATGGATAGGTTTTTGTGGTTCGGAGAAAGCTGCATGCCCCACACGTCTGTGCAGGACTGATGGCTCGTCAATAACATTAGCCAGCATTATGGGCTGCATTGGTGTAGAACAGAATCAATATGGCCAAGTAAAAAGTCTAATCAGTTGACATGACCATCTTCAGCTGAGCTTATGTTACAAGAAATGAGTTTTCTTAAGGAATCAGCATCAGCACTGGTTATTCACCCCACACCAAGAACACTTGACAAAGATTTATTGTTTCTTATTTTGTTAGCACTGCCATTACTTAAGCTGGTAATAGTGAAATAATAATTCAGATGAATATAAAAAAAAAAAAAAAGACTGGACTCTGAAAACACTGCCCACATTTTCCTTATAAGATTAAAAGAATCTTTATAGGGTATCTTTATAGGGTATTTTGCAATGTGAAAGAGAAGCTATCACACTAGGAAATAAGATTAATTTAAGGACTTGGAGAAAAAGATTCATGCCCTTTGTCTGTCTGTGATGCATTTGGTTTTCTCTCCCTCTTTTCTTTATTTCTTTTTTTTTTTTTTTTCTGAAGGGACAGAGGCAGCTCTCACTTTTACTTGTACAAATTGAAGTTGCTTAACTGAAAATAGGATTTTTCCAGGTTTCTATCAGCATAAGTGAAAACAGACTTTGGCAGTCATGCTATGGCAAGGTACATATTTTAAAACAAGTTTCTCACTGATGCATAGCTTCATTTGTGTGGTAATTATGGAGCTGTTTTACAGTCAACTCCCTTTCTCTTCCTACTCATCCCTCTGCATGCAGATTCACCCATAATACAAGACCAACAGGGGTGCAGCAATAAGATATTTCACTTTTATGAACTCTGCTGATCATCTGTTCTCATTTGTCCAGTCATCTGAGGGAAACCCTGTTCAATCATGTGAAGGTAAAGCATTAGTGAAATCATTAGTGCAGCATGGTCAGATTAATAGGCCCATGCCTCAGCCATTTTTTTGGAGGCAACCTCCCGCCTACATCAGAGATACTTCAGCAGTGTTATTTCCTAACAGGTAAAAGAAAGTAATTGCATTTTGGAGGCAAATAGCTTGTTTGTGAATGGGCAAATGGACATGTTAACTACTCCCATCCCACTTTGTTAGAACGAAATAGCTAGGAAATTATCATTAAAAAAAAAAACCAAAAAACTTGAAACAGGTTAAGTGCTTGTTTAAATTAAATACATAATCAGAGGAAGTTAAAGGACCAATGGCATAGAGGCCTTTGCAGACTGGCCTTGAGGAAGGGAACAGAAAATTTGCTTCAGGCTTTTCTGCCACTGCCAGGAAAGTCTTGATGCTCACTGACCAGTCTGTGGTATTTAAATGGATCAGTTTGGTGTCACAAATCTGGTTACCTTCTAGTCTATGGTACACCTTCAATCTCAGGGTTACCAGTCCACGCAATACTGTCACTAGAAATGAGCTCCACCCTGTGAAATTTCGTCTCATTTCATCTCTCTGAGGTACATGTGGAGACATACACGCTCTCTACTGATTTCCTCAAAGGGGGCACATAGTTCTGGGTTTTTAATATTAGATAGTAACTATGGGTTTCAGTCAAAATGGAGACCTACAGCACAGAGCACAGACAAGAAAAGTTCTTCATCCCCAGGAGACAGTTTCAAGTGCACTGAAGTAGTTTCTCAGTTGCAGAACTCACCCCCAAGTTCCCAGTTATGTTGACTGACAAAAATAAGACCCCAAAAAAAAACCAAAACCCAAAACAAACAAACAAACTAACAAACAAAAAAACAACAATGTGGAAAAAATTAGCCCAGGATCTGTGTGATTTGTGATTGTCTTTATTGTTGCAGCATGAAGAAAATGAAGGGCCTTTTAACCTAATTTTGATTCTGAACATAAAGTTATAAAGTTAGTGAGGTCTTTCTCTTTTTTCTTTATTTTCTTTTTTTTCTTTCTTTTTTTTTTTAGTGGGAATTCTGCTATGGAATATTAATACTGTGACATTAATTTAAATGGTTTATTAAAGTAAAATAAAAAAAAAGAACAGTCATTTTTTTTTAAGATTCCACCATTCATAGCAGTTCAAGGGAATATTCTACTCTCAGAGCCCCAGGATCTTGGTATATAACATCCTCATTTGTGTTAATGGAAACTTTACCTCTTTGAATTCATGAGGACTGAAAAGTTTCACCAGGCACATAGGCTCTGTATAAATAAGCAGCACACAGCAAACATACTCTCTTAAAAGGATTATCACTTTGACAGCTATTCAGTTGGGGTGTTTTTTTCTGTCCCCTGGAATTCCCGGCTTGCTCTCTTAACTACACAGAAGGTAAATCTGTATAATACTTCACAGCTGCCTTTACTGGGACCTGACACGGAGCTTACTGGATGTGCTTTCCTGGTACAAAGCACCTTGTCAAGTTTCCTGCTCTGGATGCAGTGAACACAGCTGATGAGCTGTCTTATTAAAAGTTATGAGAAAAGGATGTTCACTCCATTACTTTCTGAACTCCTGGATACACACACTGAAGCTGCTGAGCCAGTAAGTCCCTCAGAGTCATTCCTTCACACAGAGGCTGCATTATAACATTTAATATCACATTGCTCCCATGGTGGTCACCATCAGATTTTAATTTTATGTTTCATCTTGTTTTGTTTGTGCTGGCATTTTTTGTTCTGATAGCCTTATAATGAGGTTCCCGCATCACAACAGATGAACATGAGCCTTCCTGTCCTGCTGGCAGTAAGCACACTCACAAACCTCCCAAGAGGTTTAACCTGGGACTCTGATATCCTTCTGCCTGTAGGGATGGGATCAGGGCCAGGATCCAGACCTCCCTGCACCCTGCCTACTTCAAAAGGAAAGGACAGGGCAGTACCATGCTTGTTGGGAAGACAATTCCTGAGAGCCAGAGAGAGGATAACACACAAGGGGCTGCACACAAGAGGGTTGATGAGACACAGGTGGTCAAGGACACCAGAGGTGGGTAGACTGCAAGGAAAGCTGAAATCTCAGTCTACTGCATTCCTGCCCAGGTTCCTGTTGAGGGTGAACTTGGGAGAAGGGGAACAGGGACAAAGCTACAGCAAAGAGCAGCTAAGAAAGAGTTAAAGCGATAAGCACAACTGAGAGATGGCTAAGCTGCTGCAGCAAATCTGGGTTGGAAAAAATGTAATTCAGGTAAAAGATGAAAACAATTTTTTCCTCCGCCACCTGCTTTGGAAAACTACTGGCACTTGGACTGGAAGAAAACAGTTAAGAGATGCAGTAAAAATTGACAAATCTTCATATGGGAAGCTGAAAATACATTACATTTCCAATAGAACTATAAATTAAAAACCCCTAAATAAAATAAATCTTGCACAATTATAGATTAAAATATATTTGGCTTTAATGACTTAGCACATACAGGCCTTGATTCTTGAAATCATTGCTGAGATTATGTGGCTTGCATAGGGATGCAATAGTAAACCAGTTGCCTGATGCTGTAAAGCCATGTAGTGGTGACAAGGGAAGGTTGACCTGAATTTTGTTGGTTTTCAGGTTGTTGGTTAAAACTCCTTCATGGGATCTGCTCTCCATGCAAAACTGTGGCCATATAGATTCAGTAACAGCTAGTGGTGTCAATAATGGACTCAATAATGAGTAGAAAAGAAACCCAACCCAATAACAACAAAACCTCTGGGGGAGCATTAGCAGCAATTGCTGTCAGCCAATGTTGGGAAGCTGCCAGTCTTCCCTGATGGCAGCCTGTCAGCCACAAGTTGTAGTAGGATGCTGGGCTGGGTGAGCTAGCATTTGGGAAACCTTGAAAGGATCAGGCTTGGTGGATGGCAATGTGCAACTCCACCAGAGCTCAGCTGAGCTCGATTTGGTGGCTCAGACCTACCTAGAAAGCTGTGGGACTCGGAGGGAGGTGGTGGTAGAAAAGGCATGTGTCCTTTGTTCCTCTGCCCCTGGCTTGCCCCAGCTCATAGCAGTGGGCCTTGTGTGTGAGTGCTGTCCTCTGCTTTTGGATGATAAGCAGGGATCACAACATTTTCAACACCTAGTCACAACAACCTAAGGAGCTATCAATTCTGTCTTGAGAAAGGTAGAAACCAGTTGAATGACTCTGATGTGGCTGGTACAGATGACCGCTGTGCTGAAATGATGGTACCTAGAACTTCCCAGGCTTTCTGGATCTGTGGATGGCTGCCCAAGTCCTAACTACAACTGAGCAAGTAGCTTCACCACATCACCCCTCAGAAGAGGAGGCTGAGCCTTAACACAGAAACAAAACAAAACAAAACAAACCAAGCAACCAATCAACCAACAAATTATCTCAAACAAACAAACAAACAAAACCTCCAAAAACCTCCAACTCCCCCCCAAAAAAAACCCCAAAAAACAACAAAACAAAACAAAAAAAAGGCAGGAAAATAATTTTTATTGCCAAAGTCATTCGAGGCATGGTTTCCATCAGGCAAAGATCTCTGTTAGAATTAAAGTCTATTTTCTCCAAGGTGTAAGTCCTATATTGGAGAGTAGCATAAAGGAAGGTTGTTCCACCCCCTGTAGCCATTCCCAGGGTAAAATCTCTTTTTCTTGTCCTGTCCCCTACTACTCACACCTACCATCTTAGAGTTTCTAGCTTTTTATTAAATTTGGTTGAAATAAGTGTATCCATTTATATTACTGGGGAGAAGAAATGCACCCAGGTAGATCCAGATGTATGCAGTTAGATGGTGTAACACGCATTTCCTTATGAGACTAGGTTAGAAATAAAATAGCAGTCTACTTTTCCAGGCCTTCCTGTTCTCAGTTTCTTGTACTTTTGAAAGTTATGGTAGCTTAAAATAATCTCTGTGCAATATCTAGAAATTTTCCTGTTATGCTTTCATTGGATAATTTTTCTAAAAGATCTTCTGATTTAAAATTTAACATGTGAATATTATCTTTTTCCCCTCCTCCAACAACTTTCTTCTAGAAGGTCTGAAGCTGATTATATTTAGATTGTGATTACTTAGTGCAAGACTAAAGCTGTTTCACAAGTCAAGACTGATGTGTTACTTTGAATTGAGGTGAGACGTTTTCTCATTTTGTTTAACAGAAAGAGCCATTCTAGAATACAGGAGCTCAGTGTGTACAAAAATTCCTTCTGAGAACTTGTCTTAACATGATATATGAATGTATTTTGCAAGCTCTTTAGTCATGCATTATTTTTGTTTTATTAGACATAGTTGACCCTTTGATCTCAGTGAATTAATTCTGTTACTATCCAGAGTCCATGAGTCTTTCTTGTGCTTGTTGACACTGTTTTCTTGTGACCTGGCATTTTTAATCACACAAATTATTGCTATAACTTATTAATTTCAAATACGTTCATAAAATTGGCATTCTTGACATCTTCTTTGTGACTTAACAGCTTTCTCTGACTTTTCTGTATGGCTTAGCTCTTGGAGCTTGCAACAAAAGGTTCATCTGCATTTTTGCAATTTACTGTCTTTTAGAAGTGTCTGCTTTGGGGTCTTAGACATTGCAAGAAGGAAAAAAAGAAAAAAGAAAAAGATTATTGTGAAGATTTATCTGGGGTGTGGCCAGCTTAAGGAAAACATCAAATTTTCAGAATAGAATTAAATGGATTTGTAGAGAAACCTGAAACACTACACACTTCGTGGCCTGAATTTTTGTAAGCCAATATGCAATGCATATATACTATAATGAAATTCTTCAGTTGCAGTTTATATTTCATTCATGTAGCATTTATCACTGGAATCAGTGGACATTGAATGCTGTAGCACATCAAGGGTTTGACCATTGTTATTTTGGTCTGAATTACAAGACCAGGGCTAGGATTCCAAGTACAGTTTCCTACCAGCTCCAGGCATGCCAAACTGATTAGAGTCTTTGTTCACCAGGCTGGGTTGAACACTTCCAGGCCAAAATGGAGCTCCATGAGTGTAAAGTTATGTGAATGGACACCAGAGGCCAAGGCAACTCTATGGAAAACTTTATATAGGAACTGCAATGTTTTATATCATGCAAAATAACAGAGCAGCTAGAAAATATTTTTTAAAATACAAATTTCAAACTTTGTCTTTTCTCAAGTCAAGGGAGATAGATCAGACAACCTGCAATATCAAATGTCAGATTTCATAGCTCTCAGTACCTTTTTCAAATCACTGGAGTATCAAGGTATGTTGTTAATAACATTCATCCCCAATGAGGGAGTATCTATCTGAAATATATTCTACTGCATGACAGCTCCTCTGAAACACTTAGGACAGGACTTCTAGAGGAGTACAGTCTTAGCTATCTTAATTCTACAATTTCACAAAACTATAGTGCAGCAAAATTCTGCAACAATTCTGCTACAGAGAATTAAAACATATGGGACAAATTAAATCAAGTCTTCTAACCAAGAAAACTTTCAGTAATCTTAAAATGTATTATTAAAAAGGGTAAAGATAGGAATGAGAGAGAGCTGCATAAAATACCATCTTGGAAAGAAGGAGGAAAAGATCTTATATAGTAAGGGTACTTTTATTGACCCAAAAAACTGCTATAAGGAGTAGAAATTACTGCCAGATATGGTAAAAGTGTAGATATTTCTTTTAGACACAAGCAAATGAGTTGGCAAGATGAACACAGTGTGCACTGTGGTACAGATGGGAATACCAAAGGGTCTTGAACTTATAACAGTCTGGTTACTTAGTTAAACACCACTGGATATAGATAAAATAAGGCAGAAAGAAAGTCCAACCCCTGCTTTTGCAGATAACCATGTTTTAAATCTCCTTATAAACTGATTCTCTATCATCTAGCTAGTTCTCATTTTGGTCTCTTCTGCTGATAGTGGAGTGCTGGTCCAGAATGTCTGTGCTCCAGGACATAAACTTGTTTCCACTTTCCAGCATAACATTATATATAACTATTTGTTCTGGTTAGCATACATAGTTCTTTTTCTCTAGTGTTTACACCTTGCTCCATTGTCACATGTTTCTACAACACAATCATTCCTCTCTTTCAGCTCTAATTTATTTGGATATGGAAAGCAAGCTCTCTTAAGTTTCCATTATAAAAGTGTTTATTTTGTTCTCTTCAAGCACACACAGACTTTCTTTGAATTTTTCTTTTTTGTCCATGGGCAAAAAAGAAACTATATGCAGTGCTCTAAATGAGTTTGGGGAAGTAGTCCTGGTGCTGTCCAGACTCTCATGAAAATGACTTCTCTGACAAATTGAAATTCTCTGAATCACATTTGATCAAGCAAGCCTCTGCACTTCATCAGAAAGAATCTTCATGTTGTTGTTTGGTCTCACTTCATTTATCCAGTGAAAGTGGATTTTGCTGTTTGCTTTAATTTTGCGAAGCTCGAGTCAGTTTGACTTCTGGCAAGTTCCTAAGACTTCTAAAACAGACTTATGGTCTTTTTTGTAAATTCTTTTTAGGCTTTTTTTCTTATTACTAGGATTCCTTTTGTCACATACTGGTAGGTGATATTTTCTCTAGCTACTGCTACAGTGTTTAGGAATGGAGGTGAAAATGGTGATCTAGACCCTACATCAGTCACAGGCTACTTTCAAGAAATTGCCTCAAGAAAGCAATCCCAAGCAGTTCAGGAAATGTCAAAAGGGGCATCCAATGAGTTCCATGTAGCATAAGGCTCAGGTTGCTTAAACCTCTTGGGAAACCAGAATTTGGGACTAGTACTGCACTGGGATGCATTACCAGTTCAATGGCATTACAGTCACAGGATATTTTGCTGAACTCTGTGTTGGTTGTTGTGGGAGGATCAACAGAGAACTGCTCACAAAATGGAAATCCAGCTGTAATCCACTAGAGCAACATAAAGGCTATAATACGACTTTTTTTTTTTTTTGCTAATTACTGGAAGCTGCCACTTGAATGCAGGCCTATTCCATGTACTGGGATCCTATGGAAACCACAGCACACATCCAGTACCTAGTTACCTTGGCTCTGCCACGACAGACAGGACTGTAAGCAGTGATGCTTATTTTGTCTGACTGTCATTTTATGTTCTTTACAGAGAGGTTTCAGCTAAAGGTCATGGGAGAGCCACTGTATATTTTTTCTTCAAATAAAATCAATTGAAGGACCTAGAACACAGTAAGTTATGTTCAGGGCTGCACTTCCGTGTATTCCCATTGGAGACCTATCAATGTGAACTAGCACTGTTGGGAAATATCTCCAGCTAACCCAGTTAATCAATATCTGTTCATTATACTGTCTCTGATGAATCTGGGTAAGGATTGGATAAGCATGAGTCAGGTGACTTAAAAATAACTGTACCTCACATAGGATCAATAGAAGGAGTTTTTCTTTTCTAGTATAACTTCAGGCAAAATAATATACCTTTTATCCTCCTCTCTTCTTACCACCCCTTGCTCATTGTTGTATGTCAACATTAGTGCAGGAGTGGCTTTATTAAATTAGTAGCACTTAATCTACTGTCGTACTGTCAACTTGCAGGGAGTGAACAAGCAGACACCAAGTTTCAAGTGGCCCAGTGTACTTCAAAGGATTCTTACCAAAGCAATTAGTTCAGAGCTTGCCAAAAGCAGTCTTTCTGGGTGCCTGGTAATATCTCTTCTCTGAGTATTAAAACTCTATGCTAGAAAAAAAATTGGTTTAGGGGAATTCATGCCAATTATAGTTGTGTTGTGACAGATTCAAATATTATAATTATGCTTGGCTTCCATGCAGAACCACATTAACGCATCTATGACATTTAATAACATGGGAGGATAACCACATGCCTCAACAAAGGTTGACTTTCCCCCAAAGTTGCTCAACTTTTTTTCTCCCTTCTTGCCTTTTTTCTGCCTGCTGAAATAAGAAGCTGCATATTCTTAGAATATTTTGGGAAAGAAAAAAAAAAGAAAAAAAAAAAGGAAAAGTAAGGAAGAAAAGAAAGGCGGCAAAAAGACAAAAATAGAGAAGAGAAAGATTTTGTAAGAGGAGAAGGAGAAGGAGCAAGGAAATGAAGTTCCAGGAAGGGAAGTTCTGGGAAGGGAAGTTCTGGGAAGGAAGGGAAGGGAAGGGAAGGGAAGGGAAGGGAAGGGAAGGGAAGGGAAGGGGCGTGTAATTTAGTTCCATGAAGCTGACAACTGCAAGTCAGTAATAGATTAAAGGCATTCAGCTGGTTATTGAGCTGTTTATGTCAGGCTGATTAAAAACAGGCAAATGAACACACTCAAGACTTTATTTAGTGGACCTGTGTCTTGTATCCTCATAGCTCATGACTCAACACATAAACTAAATTTAAGCTGTGAAGTAGCTGGATGAGAAGGTGAAGTCCTGTTTTTAGAAATAGATGTTTTGCAGAAAAATGGCTCTTTGCTGTGCTGGGAGGTCTGAAAAAGAAAACACCTTAGGAAAATCCTAAATCCATCCTCTGATGGATTGCTAAGTATGTATTGCTAAGTAACTTTCCTCAGTTCATAGTGCTTAGCAAATTCTGGTTATTTGGCTTTTATGTCACATTCTTTCCCCACCCCCACATTCAGCTGGTGGGTTCATTTGCCACTATTTTGCTGATCAGGAAATGTGAGACAACCAAAAAAGTCTTATTGACTCTAGTCAAACACTGAGTAGGATGTTTAGAGGCTGTTTGAAGAGGGGCTCATTTGCAAGCAGATATCCATTCCCATTGTGTCAAACACAACTGCTTGAAGTTCAGCACATACCCACATGGTTTGAGGCATCACCACCCCAGTGCTCAGCATTTTGTGGCACTTAACAAGTTGAGTTTTATATCTGTCTTCCCTTGCAGAATGAATGAATATGAATCTTACTGCACCATGTTGTCTTCTACATGCTTGTAACATGGCGTTTTTGTCTGTATGAGTGAAGAGCAATGGACGAAACAATCCTATCCTGAGACTGCTTTGTTTCCTTTATTGAGATAAGAAGCGTAGTATGTAGAAAATTACTAGCACCATAAGAGCAGAGGCTAAACGAAGAGCATTTACCCTAGAAGAATCTTGCTTACATTTTCCTAGCTGACACAGATGTCTCTTAGAAGAAAACTAAGATTTCTCAGCCAAAGGAAATATTTGGCCCTGCAAATGGGTTTTCGAAACATCTCCCCAGACTGCACCCTCTTCTAGTCAGCGTGGAGATCAAGGCCAACTTCAAAGACTCAAAGTTGAATACTTTGTTGATAAATTTTTATGTTACTGCCCTAGACTTACAGACAAAGTTTGGTGGGATGATACATTTGGCCAGTGTTCTCACCATTTTAAAGTATGAGAAAATCTTACCCAAACACTGAGATTAGTGAGCTGCGTACCTCTGCTTTGAAAAGCAAAAAACAGGACTGAGCTAGAACACCAAATTAGCATTTGTCAAGACCTTTCACTTCCATTTCTTTATCTGTCAGACATATTTAAGTGGGAGCAATGTCCATCTTAAGGGCTTTTTTGCAGACAATCAGAGGATTATATTAGTGAGGCTGTAGGTTTCTGGATGCCACACTATGAAATTTCTAAGGAAATATGTACAAGCTAGGGGGCAAAACAATTATCCCCTTTCCAAAAAGCTTTAACCTATACAATTTCTGGGAAGTATGCAAAATTCTTAAATGTAGTGGGCACCTTTCAAACTACAAGATGCCATGTGCAAATTTGGAGGTGAGTGTCTTTCTGTGACCGTATGTCTTTCCATGAAAATGCACATTGCTTAAATCAGTAAAAAATGAAGAAATGAAAGACAGACAAAAAGATCAGTGAGTGATAAATCTTTAATATAAAAATTGTACAAGAATTTTGATACAAATTACAAGAGGTATTTGGACAAAGTATGAGTAAAACTCCATTTATATCCCCAAAACCTTATGCATTTTATGCAAAAGACATATTGTAGGACTGTTACAGTACAGAAAATACAAGAAAAGAAATGTCAAATTAAAACAGGACTTTTAATTCCTCAGATTACTAATGGAAAAAACTTGTTTAGACTACATACAATATTTATGAAGCTACTAATGTCACGATTATTAGATCAACATGATGCAAATTTTTGTATCCCCTTGAACAGCTATATTCCATAGTGCATGCTTTGGTTCTGCAAGCAGGGCAGCAGAGCATTCATGTTTTGCTCACATTGAGATCAAACAGTGAAAATGAAAAGCTTCCTCTATTCCAAACAGAGAAAGACCTTTGTAAAAAATGTCCACCAGGCCTTGACTCTACTCTTTCCTGTGCCTGGCTGGGGTACCCCAGGAGCACGTCTTAAAGTCCACTGGAACAAGCCCAGCTTTGCCAGCCATCAGCAAGCTCTCCATTCTCTACACAGCAGCCCCCTTGCTGCTGCCGGTGCATCGCTGGTTGGCACTGGGGGTTGCAGCCAGGCTGTGAGAGCTCTCCCATGCCTACTGAGAAAGGGGATTCCAGGCTTTATGTCTCTGTAACTGAGCACACTGCCAGACCCCTAAGAACTTCCAAATACATGAAGGTTCAAATCCAGTTTATCTCAGTTTACATCTCTACACGAACCCCATAGTCAGGTTTCCATCTTTCCAGTTCAGGAGAACTGAAACACAGCAGACAGAGCTATAGAGGAAATCATTGTGCTTGACCTCCTATGTTAAAAGCTGTTAAAATGTCAACTGTGACAGTAAGCAAGAGCCTTCAGTCATACAATGAAACTTCAAATTGCTTCAGCCATCCCTACAATGAGTTATTTGTGTAGGTACAAACAGGTTGCATCAGTTTGTAATAAGTAAAAGTGTGTGGAATTTCAGCCAGGGTAAATTTAGATTGTGTTCAGATTCAGATCAACTTATCTGCATGCCTGTTGCACATACATTGCACTGGAACGCAGATCACTCTTATAAACTGGAGGACAGGCAGGAGGCATGAACTGAGAACACAAATGCTGCCCATCAAAAACAAGCCATGTTCTGGGAAAGGAGCCCCATATGATATAGGAACCAAAGTTTGCACAAGAAAAAGCAGCATGCTGAATTTTGTATTTTTAAATAGCTAAATGAAACACACACACATAACAGTGGCCATTTTATTAACTTGCCACTTTACAAACAGTAACCATTTTTACACATGGAATGCATAAAACTTTCCAAAATGAAGAACACTAGGAGGATGTGTTACTTTTCTGAGAGAATTTTAATGAGACACTCTCCTGGAATGAAAGGAGAAGTGGTGGTAAAGAAAATGGGAAAATTAAAGACAATGGCTGAAGGTTGTACAAGTACTTGTTAAAAAAAAACCTTAAAAAAATTCCAAATGTAAAAGTATAATTGAAAAATAATGAATAAATCTGCCTTTGTACAGCTTACGTGTCCCTATTTATTTTGTAGGTCATCAGGTAAACTAAGAAAAACATCCTTAGAATCACATTTGATGTGGCTACCATACCATTTCACAGGTGTAATTGGGGCGGGAGGTATTCTGCCCCATCAGTACCAGAGGGGTGGGGGTGAAAATGTCTTGATCTGGATGTGACGACTGCATAATACTCCCACACTCAGGCATGAACACGTGCACACACAACTGCCACTGCTGCCCCAGAGCTGCTGTTCATAGCTTCTTGCATTTCATGACAGAAGTGGACAGGTTGTAATTAACTATTGATGAGTTTGCCATCCTAACTGTGCATTATCCTCTGATCATTCTTAACCTTCTGTTTGACAACGGATGCCTTATAAAATCTTTATGCATCACTTAGCTAGTCTTGCTCTCTCTTTCTTCTCTAGAAATAAAATTGTCCTGGATATTTTCTTAATTTTCCTAAATATTTGTCTCCAAAGGTTTGAAGGAAGCAATCTACAAAATCTGTAGACCACCAGAAAAATTCTTCTATACATTAGATATTTTTACCTGACTCCCTGTTCTTTCAAGTGTATGAGGAAATACATATATACACCTATGTAAGTGTGATGGAAATGATATAATTTTGTTCACTTATAATCTTAATTTTAAGGCTCTTTGTTCTGACACTGTGTCTGTTTCTCGTCTGTCTGTCACATTCGCACTCACACACACATATTCACAAACACACACAAAGGACACAAATTATTTCTTCAATCAGAAAGTCCTCAGTTTTCACAAACAGCCTTGGAAATGGTACAGCAAGAAAGGCTGCCCAAGCTCATCATCGCAGGTCAGCTCATCCGGCTGCTTCAACCTCCGTCAGTGCCATGTACACATGGAGTTGACAGGGGAGCAGAGTCTGGGCTCAGCCTTTAGACTTCTGATACAAACAGGTCTCAGGAATTTGTCTGGTAGTTTCACCCTTGTAGCTTCTGATGAACTCGGAAGGAAAAGGAGGGAAAAGATCAGTGACCTTTGACTGGTAAAAGACCTTAGCATATTTATGGTGGGCACCATCACCTCTGTTGCAACAAACATCAAATTACCACACAGTGCTGTTGACAGCATTAGCATCTGGACCCAGCAAAGAGGTGCTGTAGCCAACCAATGCCATGAATTGATCCCAAAATGTCCGTGTTTAGATCTCTTGGCCTTGGGTTTTGTCTGAAACCTGTGTTTGACTTTTTGGTGCTGCACTGGCTGCCAGTACTGTTCAACCCACAGTGCCCAATGCTCACAGGTACACACTGGACCGGTGTTATGATCTTGGCATGGGAATGCTGCAGACCCTGCAAGAAAAGCACGCTTCAGCAGCTCCTTTGACTACCTGAATTTTCAACTGCTATTCAGCAGTCAGAAAGCACACAATAAACGGGAAGGAGAGTGACTGCAGCCAGTTACACTGGCCTTCGTGCACTTAAAATTTCTTAAAACAGCATGTGCTCTCAAATTGTTTCACTATAAAACTCTCTCTCTTCTGATGGCCTATCTGAGAAGCACTTCTGGAGCCTGGACTTTTGGCAGTGTTCTTGCAAATGAAGGTATAAATCAGAAAAGTTTTCTCCTTTCATGAGGACAGCAGATTGTGTCTCAGATATGTTTATCTAATATTGTACTGAATTTCATGCTGACTTTAGCAGGAGATTCTCCTATGACAATAGAATAGGATATAGGGAATTGGCATTCATGATAGGAGCCCAGAGATGGGATAAACCAGTTAAAAAAATAGACTGCGCATCCTGTTTGACACTGAACCTATGCAGCAAGATGTGCAGGAAATTTAAACAACTATTTCTAGCAGGCACAGTATGGCCTATGCCAATACAAAGCAATTAGTTGCTACATAAGCAGACAAAAATGCCATTACAGACAGTATTTCTCAGCTGACCTTTTGCTAAGAAGCCATCTTGTTACTGTCTACCTGATAGCTCGATAGAGCAGCCAGTGGCAGCCGTGGGCTTCCCAAAGACAAATCAAAGTGCTCCAGATGGGACTTCCCTTCACTCACTGCAGATGTGTGTGCATGCTTGTGTGAGTGTGTGTGTGTCTGCATGTGTGTGTGTGTGTTAGGGAATGGGGAGGGAAAGCCTGGTTCTTATACTCAATTTCGCCTTCACAGGGGATAAACAGGCAATTACACATCCTTTTATATTTGATGGCCAAGTGCTGAACTTGAAAGCACACTATTAGTTTGTGTCCCTTCAGGGCCAGCGCAATAAGCAGCCAGGAGAGCTGGGGCAAAGGAAGAGAGGGTGTTGTCTGCTGTTAGTGTGACAGTCTTGTCAGCAGCATTCACATTACTGGAAGGTAATAAAGTGACAAGTAAGTTATTAGAAAGATATGAGGTGAAATTGAACTGAAGCTTCTTTCTGCTCAGCTCAGTTTTTTTCCTGCTTTGTAATGGGCCACTATTTGTTACAAAACAAGCCTTGTCTTGAGATCTTATAAAAAAAAGAAATATTTATTCTTTGCAGGAAAGGTCACATGAATTTACAACATCACACTTTAAAGGAGAGGAATGGGAAAATAGTTTCATGACAACTACAGCTGCTATTTAAAAAAAACACAGTGTCATCATAATGAACAATAATACTGGCAAAAGTCAGAGGACTTTTCAAAAACATGTCCATTTTTTAACCCTTTGGTGGTCCAGAACCATTTTCATTTAAGAGTCAGTGCCAAACATAACAGCAACAGTATTGGGATATACATGATCAATATACCTTGATCAAAAAATCAAATCTGTCATTCAATATCATGACTTGAACAGAGAAAACAAGCCACACAAGACTGGTTAACTACAGACTCAATATAATACTACTTATGTAAAATAGTTGCTACTTCACTCTGTTACAGCCATTTTAAAGGCAGTGATAATGCTGCAGTGTTGGCAGGAAGAGACAGAAACCATGAGACTGGATCAGACATGTATTTGGGCAAACATGTGGGTGAAAGGTTCAGTCCATCATATGATGTTGCTCTGTTCCTGAAGTAGAAATGGGCATGGAAAAGAGTTCCTTTTATGTCCCTACAGAACAGGAGAAAAAAGCCCAACTCATCATGTGGCAACAGCAGGATATGCTGATGCTTATCTAGCAAAGTAGCACTACAGTCACTGTTTTGTTGAGTTACTATAGCAGCAAAGTCTTTTCCTTATGTCACTACATAAGAAAAAAAACAAAACTAAGAAGTAACTGAAATATACCAGCTGCCATCATATGTCTGCCACTCACCTTTTCCCCACAGAGAACTCCTGCTGCCTCCTTGCCCTTAGTACAGACACCTTTGCTTATTTTTTTAAATAAAAAGAGTGATTCTGTTAACCCACAGAGAAAAGTGACAAAAACATTCTGGAGACTGAAGAATTAACAGTTTTGTTCATGTATGCGGCAAAAAAAAATTAAAGGAGCATGTATCTGTCTGCTCCTTGACCACACACTTTCCATTCCTTATAATTTACTCTGCCACCAATGCTGCTGTGAAAATGTCCTACAGAATTTGACTACAAATACATTTCTAAAAATGTGTCCTATTTTCTGACAGCAGTTGACATCCTTAATGATCATCATGTGAAAAATGGGTCTACATCAAGCTTTTTGATTACAAAATATCATACACATTGAAGGAGAAATTTTTGGAACTAAATCCCTGGTCTTGAAATGGTACCTATCTCTGGAACAGATCAGACCTTGAATTATCATATTTCTGAGCTTTCATGATACCCACATAGCTCTTTGTCTTGTTGCTTTCACATTCCTACCCCATATATTTAGCTATGTTAGATCCTCAACTGGGTTGAAAGGGCTAAAACTCAGGGAAAACTCAAATGCATCCTGGGAGCCTCACTTCCTAGATTGTACTAGACCAAATCAACTGAGGTACTGACCACTGCTGGCAGCTACTTCACAGAACCTGACTCTACTAATTTTTCCTAAAGAGTTCCTTTTTTGGGGATGGAATGGGAAACATATAGGTGATGGAAATTGTATAAACTTGTGGAACAGGCAGGAGGAAAGGAGACAGGGAAGAAGGGAGACAGGGAAGGAAGAAGGAAGAAAGGAGGAAGGGAGGAAGGGAGGAAGGGAGGAAGGGAGGAAGGAAGGAAGGAATGAAGGAAATACAAATTTTACAAGCTCAGACATGGAAAGCCTTTGAGAAATCTTTAAGAGCAGTCTCCATGTGCTATTAAGGTTTTTAATCTATACCTTTCATATTTTGTCAAATTGAGTTGTGACTTGGTGACAGTGCTTATACCTTGTGTGCATCACAGCATCAGCTACAATTTAAAAGGCAAGATTAAAATCTCAGGTGTAACAAAATATACCTGATTGAGATATAGCTCAGAAAAACTGACAAAATATTTTAAGGTGTGCAAAAATATTTATGAGTTAAATTAGCTCTTTACTAAGACCAGCTAATTGGTCCTCACAGGAGCACACTTATGGGCAAAAGCATATTAATATTAGTGATAGCCTAACAGACTGAAACATAAGTGGGTAAGTGATATGATATGTGTGAGACTAAAAAGTTAGAAGGGGCTACCAGGGGTGTTAAAACTCATGGTTTCCATTCTTGTGCTTTGGCTGTGCTGTTTGCCTTCCAAATTTTCGTACAAAAGATACCTAGTGATTAACCATTAACATATGCTTTCCTGACACACCATACCCCCCAACACTCACAATGAAAAGAAAAATCCTAAACAACCGCCAGACATATAGTTCTGCTTCTAAAGGAGGTTCAGTACAGTTATTTTCTAATCGCAGACAAAGTTTTTTGATATTTACAGAAAAATACAACTACCTTGAATAAAACAGTGAAACAATATGGAAAGATTGACCACAATAACTACAGGAACCAAAAAAGAAGGAGCAAACTCCATGTAAAGGGAAGAGGATCTTCCTCAGAGCTGGTCTATTTCTTGCAAAATGGTTAGACTGACAGGTTTGGAAACCGAAGGAATAGCCACAGATTTGTGATAACATATGCAACTGCACAATACTTATCATGTCATCACACCATTACAGGCCATGTTCTGTGCTGAAGAGATGAGATGTTTGGTCATTATTACTGCACTCTGGGTCTCTGCTGAGATCACCCAGAAATGCTACTTTCAGTAAAACCAAGCTGCTATGCCAGAGCTCCTTTATGAATTTTTCAGATAATGTCAGATGATATAAATTCCACCACAAGAACAATTCTGATAAATACAGATTCTCATAAAGATGCATGCTAAGTTGAAAGGAGGGAAATGCCATTCAATTCAAAGTAAGTGTAAGTGCCCTTTTAAAAAAAAAGACGGTTCTGACATTAGTATCACTAACACTGAAGAAACTACTTTTGCCTAGATTTGCCTAAAAATAACAGTTAAGTAGTGTTCTGTCCACAAGACAGAGATGATAGCTTCTACATAGCTTAAGTAGGACTTGTGAGCTTCTAACAGTTTCTGGAGGTTTGTCCCTTTTTCCTTACTTTTTAGAATGTGTTGTTCAATTTTGTGTAATAAACAGATTTTTTTTCTTCTATGTCAATAATCTGCTGAGTTTATCTACAGGTGATGTGTAAGTTTCCAAACAAGCTTACCAAACCCATTGACCTCTAAAAGAACCACAGTGAAATAAGAATACTGAACAGTGATTCATTCAGTGAGGAATTATTTATATACCTCAAATGCGTTTTTAATTTGAAAAATTGTATTTATTTATACCGTGCATACTACAAAAGAGTCGGGTTTTTTTTTTCCTGTATATATAATTTCTTTTATTTTATTTTTTAGACTTTCTGTATTACTTGTTCCTATTAGCCTGGGAGGAGAGATGAGAGTGCAGTACAGGTAACACTACAAAGGTTCATGTGTCTTGGAAAAATGCACCCTTACTGTTCTAATTTCCCTTTCTCACAAACATACTGAGCTTGCACAACATAAAACAAAACAAAGCAGATAATTCAATTTAACAAGGCAAAGTAGTTGAGATTTTGAAGAAAATAAAAAAGATGAAAGAAAAATGTTAGTGAAATAGCTTATGTTTTACTATAAAGTTTCTTTTCAATAAACCAGAAGGTAAATTTTGCTTATAGTTTCTGTGAAATTCACAAATGTTTTCAGGGCTTCATGAGTTCACAGAATAAAAAAATGACCAAAGGCTTGTAACTCATAGGAACATAGTGAGAATTAATTTAGAAATATTTTTCTTTTATTTTCTACAACTGGAAATACTGATTTATTAAATATTGATTCCTACTTTTGGAAATAAAAATACTGAAATGCATAAAAAGTACTAAAAAATAGGAAATCTATATTAAGAGTTTCCTCTAGAAAATGTAATATGAGTTAAGTACTCAAGTGGACATAAAAAGTAAGAATAATCAAAATGCACAGCAAAACAATATAGCAACAAGCTGAAACAATGGAGCATTTCTGACTCTTGGCTAAGAATAATGTTCTGGGTCAGTAAATACAGAAAAGGAACACATTCTCACTGAAGGAATATTTTATTGTATGCTGAAATATCCCTTAGGGGTTTTGTTTGTTTTTGATTTTGTTATTGTTATTTGTTTTGTAAAGAAAAGAGTCAACAACACACATCCTAATGGCTTTGGCTGTAGCTTGAGCTTAAGTAAATACCATCCCTCTGTCAGTACGTTGTGGTAACTAAGGCTGCGAAGTGTGGTTTACCAGCTCAAGCAACATGTGTAAACACCGGAAACAAAAAAATTCAGAGGGCAGCCTCCTTTCTCTCTGCCTTTCTCAACTGCTTACTCCTTCTGTGTCTCCTGGTTGGGCTAGTTCTCTTGCTTTTGTTATTTTCTGACAAATCATGCGAGTGAAACACAAAACATTAACACAACTAGACATCCTTTTTCTCTGTCTTCTAATTTTATCCAAAGGGTGTTACCCAATAAAAAGTCCAGCATATATTTTCAGAGCTACTAAGTGCTTCTGCCATTAATTTTTTTTGATTGTTTCTATAAAACATGCCTTAATCATACTACAGCACTTTCCATTGCAAAAAAGACAACTTTACAGAACAACATAGTTAACATTATTTCCCTGTTCATTTTGATTTTTTTTAAAACACCACAAAAATCCAGGCTATAATAAGAAGCACACAAAATTATATTCATCTTTGTTCTGTGACAAGTAGTATCAGCATTTGTATCCCCAAATATTATGTATGTTTGACAAAAAAAAAATTTCTACTGATTCACATGACAAAATTCTGGGTTTTTTTTTTCACTTTTATGCAATGTAGTATATAAGGAATAAGGATGCACTATTGTTTCTAATAATAATTGGCACTTGAAAAAAGCACCAAGAATTCTGTATTTCACTTTATCCCTGTTCCCTGCCCAGTATTTTTCTGTGTGTAGTCCAAAAACTACAACTGTGGTTATGGTGAATAACTACATTTTCTTTTTTCAAAATGTGTGCAAAGTTGGCACTTTTGTATTAACACTAAACACTAATACTCTTTGTTTGGCATTCATGCCCTCATACTGACCAGATCACTTTTATCTAAGTGTATTTTTTTTTTAAAGACACTTACTGAAAATATGGCAATAGTTTAAGAAAAAAAAAGCATGGATATTATTACACATCCCCTTGTAGTGTACGAAAAAGTGCATGACTGGATTTATGTAATATTACAAGACAAAAAAACTGTATCAAATCAGGTACTGTAAAGCATGCCAGCACCTCTGTATTACCTATATCTAGCAGGTAGTTAAAACAAGACCGTGGTTCTTTTAAAAATGTGCATTAAAGCTAACATAAATGAGTAAAACTAGGCAGCAAACTATTTTTCCTGCTTATCTAACAGCTGCATGTAACTGTAAAAATTAAGCAAAAAAATTAGAGTTAAACCACCATCAATACAATTGTTTTACATCATAGGCCTGTCAAGGCTCAATATATATATACAAGTGTAACAGCCATGCTTAGTAGAACGTTATCCCCAATGCTTAGAAGACACAAAGACAACTAAGTAGATTGTTTTTTCTTTCTGTTTTTGTTTGTTTGCAATTTTTTTGTGTTTTTGGGGGGATTTTTTGTATGTTTTTTTTCTTTTTTGTTTTGTTTTGTTTTGGGTTTGGTTTTTTTTTTGTTCTTTTTTTTCAGGCAAAAGTTATGGGAAGAACAAACTGTCTCTTTGGAGATGACTAAGAACATTCTAACAGAACTAGGGACAACTGCAGTTTTTCTGTTTGTGTTTTTTTTTGTTTGGTTCCGTTACTTTTTTTTTAAATGAAGGATCCCTTCCCCCAAGTTAAAGGTTCTACGCTTTTGTTTCTATTAAAAAAAAAAACCAAAAAACCCAACAACCAAGAAAGGGGAAAAAGCACCTGGTGTTTCTTGTTTCTTTCTTTTGCTAAAAAAAGAAAAGAAAAATTATATATATATATGTATATTTATGTCTGTGTGTATATATATACATATACATATATATATATATATATATAAAGGGAGACTGTATATGGCAGTTCAGATGTAGTGGGCCCTCTCTGAGAGCTGGCATTATGCTGTGTCCATCCTTGACCTAATCTACTGAAGTGAAAGGAATGTTTTTATGCAGATTGGGGTTCTGGCTGTGCCGGTTTCGGCTACGGACAGAGGAGAACATCATGTTGCACCCAGGGACTTTGCACTTGTGCATTTCTCGCAAGTGCACTGTTTTGTAGTGCACTCTGAGGGTTCCCTTGTTGCTGTACATTTTGTGGCAAATGTTACACATTATCCCACCGTTGCTCACCGAAACACTGTTGAACATGAGGGATCCTGGGACATCGGTGCCCATACCTACGGCTAAGGCAGGGGCATCTGCTTTGTGGGCAGATTCCCCGCTGTCACTTGCCCCATCAACGTCGTCCAGGAGAATACCCTCATCGCTTCCTGCATCAGATTCTCTTGAGGAATGGATACTGCTGCTGGACTGGATGCTGGAGGTGGTGCTCAGGTCTAGTACCATATAGTCTTCTGCCATGCCCCTGCCATACCCATTCATATGGGAATCCTCAGTGCCAGCTGGCGAGGAGGTGTCTTCCCTTATGTCAAGCCCCATCTGATGCTGAGCGCCATATATCTTCACCAAAAATTCATCGCGGAGGTCCTTACTAAGAGAAGGCTGTGAAGTGTCCAAGCCCATGTCATCCAGTTCTTTGGTCAACAGTTTACGGTGCAGGTTTATGTTAGCACTGTGTCTGGGAAAGGAAGAGGGAAGGGAGAAAAGGAAAAAATGTACAGTATTTTTGATTAAACATACAGTCAACAAGCACCAAATCCAAATTATGATTTATTGATAATTTCTCATAAAAATATCCTCTATCCATGTTTCTTGGAAATTTCAGTCTTTCTATAAGTGGACAAATTGCAACATAAAAACTAAACAAAACAAGCAAATTCCCCCCTTATTTTTTTGTTAGCTGCTGTTCCTCAACATTAGTCTCCAACAGCAGCTACCACCCTTTTATTTGAAATTTCAAAAATAATAAATTGTACTAGCAGAAAATACAATATGCTCTTCTTGATTCCTGAATCCCTGCTGACTTTCTTTCTCTTCAAGAGACAAAAAAATATTAATATATGGAATATATGAATGTGTGTCTAGCTATGTCTTACTCTGGATCCATGTCTTTAGATATTTATTCATACATACATACATAAAAATATGTTTATATTTTTATATATAAGTACTCACATAACTCTGTAAGTGAAACATAGGAGGAGAGTAAAATAAAGATAACCAAATAAGGCATTGTCAGAGGTGCTGATTCTGGTAATTTAATTCTTGTATAAAGGGATTCAGAATCAGGCCAAACCAAGATGGAGAAGACTTGAAGGGTTTAAGAGAACAAGTCTTTGAAATCTACATGTAAGTTTCTGAAAATCGTTGTCAAAGTTAGTGGTTTCATCCTTCTAAGTTGTCACTGCCACTCCTCCCTGTCCTTTTCCCTGTACTGTCTGCATGCAGTGCTGATTGACTCAAGAAGCATAATGACCAGTAAAAAAACCCCATTAATGGCAGTGAGAATTTTGTCCCAGATCAATCAAAAAACTTAAGCATGGTTTAGTTTAGGTATTTGCTGAAGTTACTGCAGATATTCAAGACAATGGAAAACTGTCACTGATGGAGGTGGATTTTAAACCAGATCCCAAGAGCTGCAGATTAAAAGACTCTCAAGTGTTTCACGGGATCTGGGCCTTTGCTCTCAAGAAATAAAGCTCTACGTTTGTAAATAATGTAAGCCTTTGGGTTAGTAAATGTGTAAAATAGCCTATTATTTGAAACTGCATTCTACTCTCCACTTTTGGCATTGGCTTTATTCATCCACTGCAGTAGAACCTCACTGATTTGCAGTAGTGTCGGGAAACCCTCTTTGAAAAACTGCATTTTCTGAATTAATGATGCAACCAACAAACATGATGGACATCAAAGACCTCTGACCACAGAACATGCTCATTTTACTGAAGTGCTTAAGTATAAGAAATCAGTGTAAAGTTTTCAGCAATAGAAAACTTTAGGGTTTAGTTTTCAGAATGCACAGCATTGCTGAGGAAATGACAAATATTTATTCAGTTTCTTTGGAGGGTGACTTGAATTTTGAGTCAGCAAAAAAAAGAATTAGCGAAGTTCTACTGCATAACATTCTTTGCAAGCTAAGGACCCAAACCCGCAATTTACAACATGCAGACTCACCAGTCTGTCTGCCCATTATAAATTGCAGATCAGAGCCCAAATGTAGGAGGGAAAAGAAGAGGGCAGGGAGGGGGGAGTAGGAGGAGGGTGGGGAAAGAGAGAGAGAAAGAGAGAATTTTAACATAGGAATAGCTTAATTTGCAAAAAGCACTAGGTACAAA
Organism: Chloebia gouldiae; assembly: GCA_003676055.1. Lineage (NCBI taxonomy): Eukaryota > Metazoa > Chordata > Aves > Passeriformes > Passeridae > Chloebia > Chloebia gouldiae. The sequence goes on from QUSF01000011.1 coordinate 8,917,139, forward strand.
ATTGGCAAGGGAAAACATAACAATGATCAAATATTTTACAGACATTCAGGTCCTACATTAACAAAAAGGGAGAAGAGGAACAATATCTATTAGCAATATTTCCTTAATGGAAGCTTTTATTTTAAGAAACCCTTTGAAACATACCTCTCAACCAACTGAAGTCCAAAACATGGTACTGCAATACAATGCAAATAAATAAAACAAATGCAAAAGTAGGAAGATTAAATTGATGTGGAGTAAATCTCTGTAATTTTCTAACACTTTGTGATTAATTTATCTGTTGCACATAACTTAAGGGAATAAACAAACAGCAATAGACCTAATCTGTCCCATTCACCTGGAAACGCAGGTAACTGTTCTCTGACATAAAACTGATACTGAAATGCAGTGTAATTTAATTGTGTGTGCTTGGGATGCAATTATTCCAGTAAGGGGGTGGTACAGAACAGAGGATTTCTCTCCTAATGAGAGACAGTTGAGAGGTATGGGCAAGGGTGGAAAAAGTGGAGAGTATTTCTTGCTTTTGTCCCACATGGGAAATACTCTTTTCACACAAGCAAATATAGCACCACTGCTTTTTTGAGGCATAGAAGTGTAATTAGGCATATCCCCACACTGCACTTAGGAAGGCTGAGCTTACCTTGTGATAAGATCAGCTTTCTAATCTTTTGCTAAATTGAGATCACAAAAGAGAGAGAGAGAGGAGAAAAGAGAAAGAAAGGGGGAGGGGGAGAGGAGAGAGAGAGAGAGAGAGAGATAGATAGAGAGAGAGAGAGAGAGAGAGAGAGAGAACAAATTCACATTCCAATCCAGACATATCTGGTTTTTAAAGAAAAAATCTGAAACCAATAAAACCCAGACTTTAAAAAAAAAGTCTTGATTGTTAACCTGTTTTTTGCCAGCTGTAATATCACTTATACTATTGTCCTGATGGATACTGACTCAATCACACAATACAGAAAACATAAAGCAGATTAATCAAAGCATATTCACACCATACCCATTATTATCCACAAATGAGTTCTGAACAGATGCATGCAGTGCACATACATGAATGATAAACAGTAGTCCTAATGGTCCCTTGCCTTCCTGGTTTCAGATGGAATATAGCTCCATGTAAAGTTACTAAGTACAGTACAGGAAATGCTTACTGTGAAGGCCTGTCCACACTGACCAGAGTTATTAAATGACTGTAAAAGCACATTTGTGCTTATCATCATAAGGCTAACTGCAAACCATTCATAAAGTACTCATGTGTGTACTTATTTGTCCCCTTCTCTCCCCTCTTCACTCCTGTGTTATGGGAATTTGTTTCAGCATACAAGCTAGTTCGGATAACTGTAACTGTTGCTTCCACACATTTGTGTCTACTATTTCCTTGGTCTTCTGCTGAGAAAAACAACAGTCAGGCATGCAGTGAAAAAAACTTCAGCATTCACTAAATGAAGAGATAAGAATAAACTGCCATGTTAAAGAGGGGGCACCAAGCCCCAGATAGACAAGGGCCATTCTGAGAAAGACCAGTGTAAGGATGCAAACTCTGCTGATGCTCTGATAAGAGATGCCTCCCTTATTAAATTCTCACTTACAGCAGTAACAATCAGTAATCTAGTTAAAGTATGTACCAGCCCATAATATCTGTCAGGCAAACGATGTGCAGAAATGTGTGGACCAGTTCTGGCACCCTGCTCAGTACTGTCCCTTTTCCGCTGTCAGCAGTACTGTTGGATTCTCCTAATATAATTACATTGACTTTTATTCAATTAAGTGCCATTCCTAGCCTTAAAAAGAAGCTACTTTATCAATTGATTCAGGTGTAATGCAATAATAAAGATGAACTCATGGCAGTGCATTAGCTCTGCTGTTCATAACTTCTGAACATAGGTTCATTCATAGCAGTCGATTTCCATTATGCAACCACAGTTCAAAAGAATTGATTCTTTTACATTCATTTCTTAATCTATTTCACTTCTGCTTAATACTGTCCCTAAATATCATGTGTGAAAACATTCTCGTGGAGAAGGAGGTATGAGCTGTGAAAAAAATTCATTTATTTAGATACTAAGTTTTGAAATCTTATTAAAAACCCTAAAGTTTCAGACCCCCCTGCTTTGCCTACGAAACAGAGATTTTCCATCCCAATCCAACCCTTTTTCCTCTGCTTTGTCACTCCCAAACCCTAGGAGTCCCCTTCAAGCCCTCAGCCAATGCTAACCACCTGTCGTCTTGTTCATCTGCTCCTCCCCATGACACCTAAAGCTTCTTGCTTCAGCTATTCTGTTTCCTGATGTGATTTACAAAGCTCCTTAGATCTTCCTCCTCTGCTCCCAGGTATGTGTAAACAATGGTCCCTGGGTAAGCTGAGGCACAGCTTGGGCAGAGTGATTTGTGCCAATGCATGAACACTGCCATCAAACAGATAGAAAATCTTGAAGCGAAATATGCCAAAACCTGCTGAGCTTCAGCTTGCCACAGCTTCATTACTTCTCATACCTCAGTTAGCTAAATTAAGGCCATCTCTGGTGTCATTTGCAACACCACAACTGCTGCTGTATCTGCAGGGGAAAGAACTTAGAGAACGTAAGTGTTTGGTAGAAATAAATATAAGTGTATGAAACAAAATATTTGACCTAAGTAAATCCTTTGAATTTCTCTAGACTTCCTAGATTGCTCACCTGTACATCAACTACTAGAATGGCATTTGATCCTCACAATGGAAATGTTGTGTAAAGACAACTGCTGATTGAAGTCTTCCAGATAGAAATATGCCATCAAATGAGTTTAACTAAAGGCATATCTCATTCTTTATCAGTTACTAGAATCTACCAGTTCCTAGGGAAAAAGGGATGGTGCAGAGAATTTGTTCTGAAAATACTATCTGGGGCAAAGAATGTCCAAACAGCTGTTGAAGTCTGTACTACATGTCAGATACCCTTAAAAATGAGGAGGGTATTTTTCCAAGATGTTTTGAAATGTAGCTTGTTGTGGCAAGGAAGTTTGAGCAAATTCTAGGACCCAGAATACCGGATTTTTTGACATAAATACCACTCTTTTCTTTTCAAGTTACTGTTAATTAATTACATATATGGAAGGCAAAAGTGTGTGCAAAGCCCTCACTAGAGTGAATTTGGCCATAAGAATGGAGCAGTTCTGCCATGAGGGTAATAAAGGTAAAGATAATGATGATACACATAAGATCTACGGTTGTGGTGAAATGTCAGCCTCTAAGTTCACTACTGCGTTTTCAACAGGAGTTCCAGTAGCAGTGCAGTGCAGAATCCTACAACAGTTCAGAAGCTCCCAGACTCTGGGCATGATCTCACTGGTGGTATAGTATTTTCCTTCTCATGTGAAGTGCATGGAAGTATTCTTTCTTAACTAGAATTCATTGTTGGTAACACCCCCAGCTACTACTTGTGAGTTTCTTGTGAGAGATGCACCATGCACCAACAGAAGAAAGCAGTTACAAGCCTAGGAAATATGGTAAGTTAAATGTACATAGATCATATATCTGTGTTAACATAGATCATAAATCCTGACTGGGATCTCTTTAGCAGTTTCTTTCTACACTTGTCAAGGAATCTGATTTTGTTAATTTACTGTCCATTTCTTGGAAAGAAAAAATGTAATGGCCACTTTAGTCTATTTTTTTTAAATTTAGTCAGTCTTTTAACTTCAGTTTGAAGGGAGTAAGAAGGAATTTATCAGAGTAGAATTTGTCTGGGATAGAAATTGGCATGAATCCTGTGGATGACTCAAGGCCAAATTTTGATGCACCCATAGCTGCAGTCCTATCTGCACCAGGGCAAACCTCATCTCTGATACACACAGCAGAGATAGAGAATTCAGATTAAAAGAGCACTGTTTATTTAGATGTAGGCATTATAGAGGGCACAAAACCAATTGCATGAAAAATTACGTTGAATGTGCTCACAGTTCAGGATGGGCTGTTGAAGATTAAGCACATAGTATTATTTCATTAATCATTTTAGCAAGAGAAAAGTATGATTATGCTTAAATATTATGGCATGAGGGAGAAAAAGGGAGTGAGAATGAAAGAGATGCACAGTTGTTAGGGCAGTTGGGGACTGTGGAAATCCACTTTCCACTGCTTGATGCAGTGAGACAAAAAAGCCAAGCCAACTGATGTCCCAGTTAAATGTCCTAGCTATTACGTCTTGTCTGACTATAAGTAACAAAACTCCCTGATAAAGATCTCAGTCAATGATCAAAGTAAACTGTATTGTTTATTAAAATTGTGGAATTATCTATTTCCACATTTCCAGTTGTATCCAGCCACAACTTTTCTTCCTATGTTTCCAAGAAAGCCACCATCCCAGTTTCTTACAGTTTTTGGTCAGCTTTGTTTTAAGATCAATAAGTGATCCCAGCATTAAGTAACACTATAAAATTATATTTGAGACTTAATGCATGTAAAGACAGCATAAAATTATTTTCTGTCTAATTATGTTTTTTCGGAGTGATAGTAGATTTATTTTTTTTTAAGAAGACAGAGGCTAATGTTGGGGTACAAAACCTGAAACTACAAAATCTTCAGCAGTTTGAGAAGGTTTTGTTAGAAAATCAAGGGCCAGAACACAACATGCTGGTGATTTATATACAAACTGATGAACCTCTTATTAAAGTTGGATATAGAAGTTACTGCTCTAGTTCTACAGGTCCCATAAAAGATATCTTCTTGCTATACTTAGTTTACTACTAAGCTCTATCAATCTGGTTTAAAATATAAACAACAACATTTTCATTACTCCTCCTGTGAGACTTTTTCTTCAGTTCAGTATTCACCCTACATTTTTATCTATAATGAAAAGTTTTCTTTGTTTCTCTTCACATTAAAAGCAAAGATAATTGACTTTAGATTTTGTTTTAAATTTTCACATGATTTTAGTTCCTGACACAATTTAGTAATATGCTCTTACCTCAATTTCGTGTCCCTTTCCTGCTTGTTTAAGCCTGAAACTGATAGAAAGGCCCAAAATAGGTAAACACTAAGGAAAGCAAATCCAGAATTTTATGCTTTCTCAGAATCTCTGCAGACTGAAAGTGCTGAGTTTCATGCAGCTAAAATCAAAGAACCAGAAAGTAAGACTCTGGCTAAATATAACAGTGTACATATTTATGAGAAAGATATGGCCTCAATTCTGATCTTTCTTCAAGAAAGAAGCAGCAATCATTTCTCTCATTTGCTTACAAGAATCAACAATAAAACAGTTCCTAGAATTTAATTAGTAACAGAAACTGTTAAAGAAATTATCTTTTCACTTACTGTTCTAATTTTGCCACTCTATCAGCAGTTGTTGATACAAGTTTGTCTTGTTGGGTTTTTTTTTGTTTTTTTTTTTTTTAATTAAAAAGAAAAAATAATCCATAAATCTAAGCAAAGACAGTAACAGTTTGAAATCCTGATCTAACCTAAATTATAAAATTCACATTTATCTGAACAGGGACAAAGTTTAAGTCTGTACATTAGTGCTTCCATGTATTTGATCATATTTAATTTGCCTCTTAGTCTAAGAGGAAAAGTAAGTGTAATGGCTAGACTGTAGAAGGAGTCAAAGCAAAAATTCTATACTACTCTATAAAACCATGGTATTTCTACATGAACAAGGTAATAGCATCAGCTGAGGCCTGAAATTGCATAGAATCTGAAAAATATTAACCTTTCACAGGAAGAAAATCCAAAAGGTAAAATACAGTTCAGCACCTATTAAAAAAAAGTAAAAAAACCACAGTGCTTATTAAATACAGGAAATAAAGAACAAGCAAGTTCTTGCAAATTAAAGATGTGGAGCCCAGTCATTTCAATCCCTTTCAATATGAAACAAATCACTCACACTGGTCACGAAGACAGCTCCCTCTACACTCAAATTATTCACTTGAAGATAAGCTCCTATCAAACTCTTTAGGGGTTTAACTAATTTACTGCACAGATACGGCACGTCTGTTGTAATAACAGGTAGGATGTATTGGGGTCGACCATTTATCAGAATTAGACTTCTTTTTTCAATTCACAGTGAATTATGCTGCCTACACTGCTCCTCTTTCTCAGAGCTTCCCATCCCCTTACGGCCCCTAATGTGGCAGGCAAACAAAATTGACAGTCTCATCTTGTCAACAAGGGGTGATTCTCCTGAGAAGCCATTTAACTTTGCAGAGGAAGCAATGTATTAATGTGCCTGTCCCAGGAATGTTAATCATCTTCAAGCTCCCTCTAACTTTGACATGAACAAAATCACCAAATTTGTTTACTAAATGAATTGTAATATGCTAATAAGAGAGCATGACATATACGGTAAAGCCAAACAGATGGTTTGTTTACTCCACTTTGCAACTTTATAAATGTTGTAACTCTGAAGATGTTAGTGAGAATTATTGGTTTGTTGGCAGTGGCAAACATGCCTTTTGCATACTTAATCCACAGTTAGAGTCAGAAAACAATTTATCATCACCCTGGAATGCAAAAAAAATGTTAATGCAGTGATAGCAAGTAGGAAGACAGGATAGTTGACTGTGTGGGCAAATACTTAGGGTAAATATGAAACTCATATTTATAACTGATATTTGCTATCAAATAATTAAAAAAAAAAAAGTCTGTCACGCTTGGGACTCTTGAATGGTCCAAATTCAGTACGTATCTGTTGAGATCTTTAGTGAAATGCTCCTTATGGTGTGAACAGAATTATGTGTTCACAACAGCTGTGCATGCTCAGAAGCATTGAGGTTATGTTGGACTCTTAATATATTACTACTATCGTCCATTAAAGATCAAAAGATGTTACAAACAAAAAGCACAATGACTGGCATACTTGCCAAAGTTGCTGAGAAACGATCAAAACTGCATTGCAACACTTCAACCTCTCACTTTACTAGCTGCCTCGAAGCAAAACAGACTAATTACAAAATAGCCAGCACTCTTGTCTAATATCTGGACTGGTTGAGAAAGTTTAGAAGAGGATTTATCTGACAGAATATTTTCTAAGTGAACTAACACAGTGTCACAATGTTACATGCACAAGAAGTCATTATACATATGACAAAGGCCTTTTATGGCCATAACAGGTGTTTAGAACTGCTGTTTATCACTCCAAAGCTTTTCCTACAATTTACACAAGCTCTACAGAGAAGTTTAGATGGTTCAGTCTACTGCAGTCGTGCACTAAATCCTCACATCCACTTTGTTGAAGGATTTGCTAGTCCTTAATACAAGGTATATTTTCCCTTAAGAAATACTGCAGGGATGAGGAATACATGCATTAGCATTTCTTTTCAAACCTAAAATGATCTAAATTTTACATGATCCAAGTTTTGCAATCAGAAGTTTTCATCCTTCATTAATTTTACTGCTACAGCCAAAAGTGATAATTTTGCAAGTTTTTACACAAACAGACCCTAAAGTTCAGCATGCTGCTCATTAATTTTACTGAACTCTAAGTTTCAGTTAATGCACAAATAAAAACAAAATTCAGGTAGAATTCCTAGTTTTCCCCAGCTCTGATTTCAAACCAAATCTTTCATCTAAGATGTTGATGCACAGCAACACATTATCTCATGGTTTGCTTAGGAGATTTACAGATTCTTTACTGATTGAATCTCAAGTTCAAAATAATAAAACTTGAGGTCCAGGGGTAATTTTGTACAATTTTAGATGCCACAGAAAATCTGTAAACTGTAATTTATTTTGATCAAAATGCAATAGTAATTCTTGTTCCTAACGTTTGTCTATCTAAAAATGCTGGCTTTATTTATATAATACCAGAGAAAATATAAAATCAAATGTGTTGTGGCATTTCAATAGGGTTTCACTATTAGTAATTTTACATTACTAAATAAGGACCCCTATCATGTCAACAGATAGCTAATTATTCTAAAACCTCCTCTCACTGATGCCCCAACTTCTCAGTAATTTCAATCCTCTTAGATTCTTCCATACATGCTATTGTCAGCATTTATTAAATTCTCAACTTTTTACCCATCCACAGGAGAATGTGCAAAGATATCTAAGTTCAGCTTGCTGTCCAAGGATTATTTTGGAAGAAACATTAGCGGCCGTCCCAGCCTGGTGCTTATATCTCATTTGAAACATCTACTCATTCCTGACCAACAAAGAAAATTTCAATAAAGTACTTTTACTGGTTTAACAGCAGTGAGCTCCTGGGATTGTCAAAGTGCTCAGTCTTTTCCGAGGAGAGAAGGAATCAGCAGCTCAAATATAATTAACCTTCCATTCTCAATGCAAACTGCCACGCACAGGAGCTCTGCAGTCTATTAGTGAAGTTATAACGGCCAACAGGCAGAGGCAAAATTGGTCAAAAAGTTGGCTGCTGCTGTCATATTTTTAGAATTATGATTAATGACACTAATAATGTGGATGATTACTGATACGTGTATCTCCTGCAGTTTATCATATTGCACTGGCTGCCTACGTCCACAATAAACATGATGCTATCATTTACCTCTTTATTGAAGGCAATCCTTCTCTTGAAGGAGCACATTCTAATTACTTTGTAATGTTTTATGTCTTAAACATTTTGCAGCTCTGGACCTTGCCAACTGCTTCATGTCTACCATTGATTAATTACAGAATGTTTAATCAAAATTTAGAACCTAATGCAGTCATTTATGAATGTGCTGCAGTGCCAAGATAGTTAGGCTGCCATCCCAAGCTTGGAGAGTGCTGAATTCAAAATTAAATCCCAGAAATATGGAAGATGCCAAAGATTTTACCTCGAGTGATTTGAGTTTAAAAATCTTGCTTCAGTTGATGAATGACAGGCACCCACTCAAAATGAAAGGTCTTTGTTGTATATGTATGTGTGCTTGCAGGTTCCTTTCACATTTTTCTTCTTCTTCAAATGTCTTAATTTTTCTCTTTATACCATTGTTGCTGCAGTTGCAGCCCCTTTACAAGCCTTCCTTGCTGGTAAAGCTCCTGGAAACACCAGTCAAGAGAGTGTAGTTTTGAAGTGGTTAAACGAGTGAAAAATAATTTGCAGGGACAAATACATAAGTTTTTTTTTTTAATGTGGATTTTTATGGTACTGTCATACAACCATTCACCGTTGAAGTTAAGTGTTTTTTTAATACCATTACTGAACTGCTGAAATGGATGCTAATATAGCTTGGAGTGCTAATGTCAAATCCTGGTAATAAAAAAGACAGACTGCTGAATGAAATAATTTCAAGTAAAAAATAGAACAAAAGTGCTCTCACTCTCGCTCTACACTTTTATTGAATTGGGACTGACTGAGCCAATTGCTTTAGAAGTCTGTAAAACACAATTACTAGTGAGCTGACTGACCCAGCAGTGCCCCTTCTGTGACAGAACAGACTAAAAAGGCTGCAGAATTAGTGTTGTTCCCCTATCTGGCTATCAGAACTGAGAGACATCCAGCGCAGGATCTGATATCCTTCCTGCCAGGGCCCGTCCTCGTGAAATCTTGGTTCTCAGTCTTGCATAATATATAATAAATATATTGTATATATATCTGTGTGCGTCTTCCTCTTGAAATAAGGGCTCATTAACCATCTGAGAGAGAATCCAAGTTCTCTTTCTATCCATTCTATTTTTACATCCTTATCTAATAACATAATGTATGTCTTTCTTTCAGTACATGCATCCACAGGCACACATATACGTTTGATCTATTTTTATTTCTGCATATTGTGTGTAAAACACAAAAGTACAACCTAAGGTTTACAGACAGCAAAATTAACTATTGTCCCATTTGTATTTTTAGTTGTAAGTGGCAGAACTGTAATTACTTTCTTTATTCCAGCATAACAAAGAAAAAAGAGAGAGGGAGGAAAAGGGAAAGAAAGGGGGAAAAATGTATTGAACTGGAAATGCGAAACACTTTTCCCTAGTTAGTAAAATAAGCAATAAAGTTTGTAAAGCACTAAAAAAAAAATCAGTAACACTGGAAATAACAACTTATAAACCCTATAATTTACATCTTGTGTTTTAGACTCATTTGGTTTGACACAGACATACCGCTTGGGACTCTCTTATCCCTCTTTATTCAAAAGAAGAAAAAAGAAAACTAAAATGACAGCAAAAAATATCCTCTTATTACAATCTTATTCCTTCCTTCTTTTCCCCTGCTTTCCCCACACAAAACAAACCATTTTAACATTTATTTACAATGCAAACAAAGTCCTGCAATTCTTTCTCTTTTATGGGAGCATACATTTCTGGCAAATCTAAAACTCTTTCATTTCTCTTCCAGGTCCATTTATATGAAGCTTGAAGGTGCCTCATGGCAAAAATGTTAAATTATTTCTTAGACAGATCTTTTAAAGCAATGCTATTTAGGGCAAGCTTAAATGTGAAATAGATTCTTAATTTAAAAAATAATTAAAAAAAGTTTTCTTAGCACATGGCAAACTACTCATTCAAAAGATGTTGCTGGAAAGCAGGAAGCACTACAAAAAGCCTTAGATTTTTTTTTTTAGAAGTAGTGGTTAAAAGTGTTATGTGGAAATATCCAGTGTTTGCCATTAAAATTTCAATTTGTGATAAGCCATAAGTGGTATCTCACCTGAGATATTCCTGTGTTACTTCAGGCCCCAAAAGACCATCTGAAGTACCTCTAAAGGTACCATTAGAGAATGTTTTATGTGTACGTGCTGAACGTGAATGAGTAGGTTTCTACTGAGGTACTACAGCATAGCATCACAAATACTGGTACACGATGTGTGGCACTGCTTGCCTGAAGAGACAAAGGACAGCAAACTTCCAGTATTGCTGGTCAGGATTAAGGGGTAGTAAAAAGCTCTGCACAGTGTTTTGCAGTTCACCTGCAATGCCTACACAGTGGTCTCTTCCTTGACATTCTGGACCTCTTAACTCTCTTTCACAGCTCTGTGTGTCGTCCCTCAGATTCACCCGGAGATAAGTAGTGAGCAGAATTTTTAACTTTACCACTAATATTTTCTAACTGAACAGTATATTTCTGAAGCTATAGGCTCTACTTCACAAATTTGCTTTTACTCTCTGTCATATTTGCTAATGACTAGCAGCTTGTATAATCATAAAAAAATGTTCCAGATTTAGAGAATTTGGATTCTGGGTTTCTTTACCCCAGAGCCCATAAATTGCCAAATATTTTTGAGTAATATCTTTTACTATGATGTATTTGTATTTCAGTGGAAAACTCTCCTGTCTCACCTGCCTCAGTAGCTAAGATGTATTTTGTCAAAAAGCAATGGAATAGAAATCCAAATGATCTTTGTTTTACTACACTGATTATGTGCTACATAATTCCACTTCAAAATATATTTTGAAATGTCAAAGCATTTTGAAATATAACAAAGCGTTATAGCTTTTTTGAGGTATCTATACATGGTAAATTTTCTCCTTCAATTTTTGTTGTTGATTTTTTTTTTTTTGGTGTGTGTGTGTGCTTGTTTGCTTGTTTGTTTTCATTAGTAAGACTTCCCTCACCAATTTTCTTACTCACATTAATTCGTATATGTCCCAACACAGTCACTCAGTTCATGTTCCAATGAATGAAACAGCTCAAATCTAGGGGAAAGAGCAGCATTGTCATTATGGGGAAAAGAAAATTGTCTCAGCTATTAATAATCTTTGGTCACGGTATAAGATCTGATGAAAAGTTTACTTCTTGAATTGAAAGTTTCTCTTTTCAAACAGACATGCACAGCTGACAAATGAATGGATCATGGTTGTATGTATGACAGCATTTACCTGCCTGACTGTCTCTGTCCTTCACTGAAAGCTGTAAATCCAAAGGGCAGTAAACACACAGCTATTCCTGACACAAATTCCTTTCCCTCACCCATCATTATTTCTACCCAAACTCCTGCACCTGAGAGTGCTTGTTACCCAGAATTTTGGATGTAGTGTCCTGGTGTTATCTTCTATCTGTAAAGTACAGCTTCCTTCACTGTAGCAGAAATCTTACAACCTTCTTATCTAAAGTATGAAAGAACAGTTATAGGCCTTCCTTGAAGGAACTTATGGATAAATGTTTTATTTAACCCACTTCCAAAAAACTATGGAGAAGATGGGACATCTTCATAAATGGGGAACCGATTTACACTTATTCAGAGGAGTGGAAAATAATTGTCTCCCACTCTCGGGAAAATTTGTGGTTCTTCCAGTGTTTTCTAGGAACCTAGGAGCAATTAGGATATTATGATAGGCTTTCATGTTCCCTTCCTGTCTTCCCAGATAATCTCATTCACCAAACAGAAAACACACAGAACTTAAGCAGGAATCTTGGACAAAACACATTAAACATTTACACTACTTGTCACAATAAATACCAGGCAAAAATATTGCTCAATACATGTTCTGCTTTTGGCTAGTCTTTTCAATGTTTTACTTATGCTTCCCACCTGTGTTAATCCTGGTGTAGCAGTTTGTTTAAATAAACGTTTCAGGTCACTGAAAATACCTTCTCTCATTTGCAAGTTCATATAAAAATGAGACTTCTTGAACTGCATAAAAAACTGTATTCTCCCTCTCTAAGTGACATAATTTTGTATACTAAAGCAGAACAAGAAAATGTAGACAGCAAATTGTTTTAAAAAACAACAACCAGCTCCAATTCAAATCCCAAATAAATGACTGTATGTCGTTGGAAAAAAACTTCCTCTACACCAGAACTGATTCTTCAATATTTGCTCAAATAAGTAGACTTGTGCTTCAATTTATTTATTTTCTTTTAGATTTAAAAATCTTATTAAAAATCTATTTAAATATCTTATGAAGACAATTTTTATATGCATTCTATTTTAATTCTGCTTCTTCTGTTCATATTGGTCAGTATGCAATATGACAGGCAGTCTGTGTTCAACATGACTACTCATGGAAGAGGTTAGATCAGTAGATCTGTGTTAGGGGTGGCACAAAATGTTTCTTTATGATACAGCTTCTCTTGGGTAAGGAAGAGTTATGAGAACATTAGCAATGACACACATCTTAGTGTCTCTGCAAGAGAAAACCTAATGGTTCATTCAATTGTATTGGATATGCAGCTAGACTCTTTGTGAACTGCATCACGTCCAGAAACAATAGTACAGGTGCAAAATGTGTTTATATTTCAAAAAATGTATCAAATACAATTTTTATCTCTTGACAAATGGTTCATCAAACACCCAGTGTCTTAAAACCAGATTTCCTTGTTCTTATTGGAAGAAATTCAAGTTTTATATGATGGCTAATTATATCTGGGGAATAGAGTAATAATTATTATGGACTGATGCAAAGTATTATATTTCTTGGAGGTAGAATTGACTGCATTTATAGAAAATAATTCTCTAAAAAGTTATTTGTAGAAGATTCCAACCCTAGTAGGATGATTAAAAAATGGGTCCTGTTGTGTCAAGGAGGTGATAACAGGAGGCAGGTAACAGCTTCCTCACATCTTCACCTCCCTTGATAATGTTTGCAGGGGCTCATCATAGGTAACTGATGTTAATTTATTCAAGCACACCTGTACAAGGGCCGGAAGTCAGGTAACCAGACAAAAAGTATGTCTCTGCTTTTTCCATACAGCTACCCAGAGGCCTGTATCTGCACAAATTTAGTTCTGGAAACATCAGCAGGTTTTAATAAACCACCTACAGATGTCTTGATCCATACAAATCAAGGAGTTTACATTTTTAAATCTGGACTGATTTAACTTGCAATCAATGGCATGATCACACTTGGCACCAAGAGCTGCCTCATATTTATTTATAAGTCACCCTGAGCAGATATTATTTTGTTTTGAAATTTATTCATGGGGCTCTATTACCTTTCCCATCTTGTGGAACACACACACACATGCACACACACACACCCATGCGCATGCATATTCATGCATGCTCCGTTTTTGAGAAAACTTAAACCTAAAAGACAAACCTGAGTAATGAATAGTTCTACTTAAGCAGCAGACAGACAAAATGAAAAGTTTTGGTTTGTTCCTCTGAACAGGTACACTGAGAATTAATTTATTTTCCATACTTGAGAGAAAGGAAAACATAGTAACCTATTGTTATTAATATTTTGTCCTAGCTTAAAGCCCTGATTTAAACTGATTTTAATAATGTCAGTACTGAGGTGAAATGGGGATTTAGCATATACTAAGTCTAATTGAGAAGATGGCTCTATTTCTCCTCAAAAAAAAAAAAAAAGTTTTTCAGCAAGACCTAATAAAGGCAAAAGGTTCATCTGCCACCCGTTTCATCACTGGTTTTGTCCACAAAATTCTTGGCTCTTATAGGTGAGATACTAAAATGAAGCCAAGCAGTCTAAGTTGCACCTTTCTGACTTTTACTTCTGAATGTGTTCTTCAGCTCAGACTTAGATGAAACTTTGGCATTGCTATTCCCTTTGGTCAGGAAATAATTCTTCCCTCCTCCTACCCAGATGTTGCATCCACAGTTCAGGATCATTCCCTGAGCAGCTGTACCTCTGTGCTGACTTCAAGGATTAACCACACATCTCTTTGTAAGGAAAAATCAGTGTGTGCCGGGATAAAACTCATAGATGAGGCTGGGAAAGAGATCCCAGGAGAATCTATTGCGGCCACTGGCCCTTTCACTTGCAGGAAAGATCTTCTCTGTCTCCAGAGATAATTCAATCCACAAGGACAAATCCTTCCATTCAAGTGGTCAGTCCTCAAGGGAATGTATCTTCTTCCCACCTCTTTTCCATTTAAAAAGTTACTTGAAAAGATGTCTTTCCTTTCAAAAGGAGGCTTATGACATTGTTTCTGACAAAATTTTTAATATGGTCTCTTTTCATATTTACTCTCCATTGTCTTTTTACAACAAGACTTAACCTGACCATCATGCCTTCAGAAGAAAGAACATCTGAAGTAAATACAGGAACAGAAATGGATGAACAGCTATTCAGGAAGTGGTTGTTGAAGTATGGAAGAAAAAGTGGTTTACTCAAGTCTAGTGCTTCCAGGTAAAGAAGTCAGAAAGATTACTCTGAGGAAAAGACAAAAAAATCTAGGTATTAAGGGTGATTTAATGAGTGATGTTACTTGTAACTCAGAAGAATTATGAAAATAGGTGTTTTTAAATATATCTAGAGCTTGACTATAGGAAAACAGTACTGTTTAATTTTTAGAAGGGATAACAGAATTTCTGGGCCTTTGATAGTAAGGAAAACGTCTTTGCTTTCCTTCCTCCTGAATTGCAAAAACCACAGGTGAAGTGGGACTCTAAAATCTTCTGCTGGTCTTGACCATAATTTGCAAAGATTAGCACTGGTTAGCCAAAGATCTCAGAGGATATTTCAGCATTGCAGGCAGAAGGATATTTATGCAGGTGTTGACCTTGGCAGGAATGATGTAGGAATGATAAAGCTAGATTTGGTCAACCGTAGCACAAATTGCCACAGGATGCTTTCTGCAAAGGGAGGGTTTGCAGCTCTGACACAGATAAAACCCCTCCTTCATCCAAGCAGCATTGCTTTTGCTCCTGACGTGATATGCTACCTCTGGTAACAAGCAGTCTGTATCACAACCCCTCCTTTCCAAAGCCCATTATACAGTAGCTCCACCCATTGTCAACAATTGGGGTTTTGTGTATGTACAAGGCAGGGGGAATATTTGATTAACCTTTGATTAACTAGGGTTGTATTGGAAAAGAACTTAAGCCAAATCAGATGCCTCTAAAGGAAACAAAAGTAATCAGCCAATGTTATCTATCTCCACTTAAACTTGTATTTTATTATAGAACATAGCTAAAGTTGTGAGTTTTAGATATCTAACTAGTTATAATAGGATTAATAATATAATTAATATAATGCTAGTAATAGGCTTAATAAAATGACAAAAAAAGATAAAAACTTCACAAACTTTTAAGCTATGGAATAGCTAGAACTCTGATTTCATTACAGTGATAGTACTGAAAGTATTTTTAAAAAAAGTCATTTTTATTTTCAAAGCAAAGACACTCCAGTTAATCAAAGATTATGAGTGACTCATAACACAAGCAAATCACAGAGACTTTTGTAATGAGTCCAAAATGGGACGCAAATCCATTTCAAATATTATTCAGGAGTTATTACTGTGTGCTGTAGGTAGCTAATGCTTATTTCTCAAAAAGAAATTGTTAGCAAAATGCACCTGAGTTTTAAGGGAAATTGATTTAAATGGCTGGAAGAAGTTCTCACTTTGCAGTTCTATTAATCTAATTATCTACTTATCTTTTTGGTGATCTCCATAATCTGAAAAGCTGGGAATTACATATACTCTCTCTTGGGGAAAAAAGATATTCAAAAGGATGATGAGAAAAAAAAAACTAAAACAAATTCAATGGAAAAAGTTTGAGAGTAATTAAACAGTGCAAAATACCCCCAAACAATAAACAAAGCAAAGAAGGAAACAAACAAAAAATCATTCCCCCAAGAAAAACAAAAAACCAACACCACAAAAAAAAAAAAAAAGGGGGGAGACCATACATTGATTCAACTTTACTTCCTAAATTTTTTTAAACAAAACTGCCCTTTTTTTGGACAAAGTATTAGAAAATGTTACTTAAATCTTTCATTTGCTTTCTTTGAAATGCTGTATATATGCTTTAATTTCTGCACATTTCTAGATGTTGCACTTCTAGATAAAAACGGATAGCCCAGGGAAGTTTTCTATATATTTCTTGCTCAAGTATCTAAAAGAATTACCCTGAACCATGAGAGAATTTCCTGGTTCTTTCATGTCATTTCCTGACTACTGTTGCAAACCAAAACTGATAGACAACTACTAAAAACTGGAAGGGCACAAAAATTGTACCAGACCTTTGAATCCTTTGAATTACAGAACCATTCTTGAATCTTTGCAAAAAAGAATATAATATGCAAAAAAAGTCTTTTGTCCCAAGTGCAACACATAACTGAATGATATCCTGAATATTACTAATGGAATGATGTAAGAAGATGGCCTTGTCCATTACACAGCTCAAAATGATATGCAAATAATAATTTTATCTTTAAATATGCAACCTGCAATTTAAGACACTAAATCAGTTTTTTAATTCATGCTTCTTTCAATAAGCTTAATAGTATTATCTCATGTATATCACAAAAAATTTCAAAATGTGCCCTATATGCAGGTTCTTTTCTTGGAAAAAAAATTATGCATGTCATCACAGTCATTCTTAGAATATCTAAATCTTTACTATGCTAACTTTGTTACTACCCTGATCTTTCAAAGTATTATAATTGAAATTTAATACACTGCATAAAGTTCCACATACTAAAGCTAATCAGCTTTTGCTTCACATATTCAATTCAAAGCTATTTTGTGTGGTATATGACTGATTTTTCAAAATTCATTTAAGGAAACAAACTGACCAAACCAAATTCTTAACTAACAAAGATTATGATTTCAGGAACTGAAAGAGGTTTCATGCATCTAAGCTTAGCATAGATTATACCACTGATTCACATATTTCCTTTGTATAAAACTTATCAGCAAGAAAATGAGTCTTAATTTAGATCTACCTGCTTTGCTTCTAGTAGTTTAACCTACTGAAGTGCAACTTCTTAAATTGTCCTTCTTAGGTGTTTTGATCATGTATTCTTATGTTTGTTTGTTCATATATTTCTGTTTAGTGGATTTCATAAATGATAAGAGAAGACATGATATATTTGGGGATGGTACTCTTCCTCAAAACAGTGAATTTTGGCTCCTCAGTATCCATAGCACTGACTTGCTTTCATTTTATAGGGTTAGAAACATTCCCTTTCAAACCAAATCAATTTCAATGAAACAAATGCAAAAACAAATCAGCAGCTGTGTATGAAATGTTTGGCTAGTTTTAATTTCCTTCCTGTCTGCTGAATTTTTACAGCCTAATGAAAAAATATGAAACACAAGTAAAGGAAAAGAGGCAACCCAATTTTACCATTACTCCATGAACCAGTGAGATTTTGTTATGTGACAGTATGATCATCAAATGAGAGAGTTTTTATCCACAAGTACAAAATACCTGTGTTATCCTATCACTTTGACAAATTCAATTTGTATTACATTCTCCTCTGGAAAAAAAAAGAACAATCTATAAAAAAACCAACCAAAAAAACCCCAAAACAAAAAAAAAAATCCACTCTTAACCAAAGAGTTTATGGACCAGCTGCTTCTGTTTAAGCCCAACTGCTTTTGTACTGATGGAGCATAACTCAGGCACGATGTCATCTGAAGGGCCAGCAGCATATATCCTGGTTGATCTTAAAAATATGTAGGGAAGCCTTTTCTCTCTGAATATGCATAATTTCCACTGGTGGAGAAGGCAATTGCTCACATGCAGAAAATAGTAATGTAGACTAAATGACCATAGTGGATAGAGATGTGTGTTGGGTCTATTAAAGAAAGACAATGATTTTCTTAATCCTTAATATTTATTTGTTCTCACTACAACATAGCACCTAGTTGTAAAACTTAAACATAGTAAAGAACAACATTCTAATGCTTCTTGTTTGCTTTTGTAGGACCCTATGAGGATGGAAATAATTCCAGTTCTTTATTACCTGTCTCCATCTTTTCATTCAACCACCCATCCACCTTTGCCCTCCTTTCTAGTTCTATGATTTGATATGCATGCAATGGAGATATTTGTATTGTATAAAATTTACTGTACACTTAATAGAAGATCTTCTTGTTTTCAATGTTATAAGAAGAAGAAAAAAAATGTAATGAGGGCTGTAGCTTATAAACAGAAGTACAATACACATATTCACAGGAATTTAAAAAGTATAATGACATTTGCTATATAGCCAGTCACTTAAGAGGATGGCCCAATATATACCATTCTGAATGCCAAGGAACAATGAAAATCTTTAAGTAATAAATCTCTTTCAATGTCATGGGAACACAATTGTCACTTGTCATTACTGTGCATCTCTCTATTTCTTCATACAGCCTAAACTGCCTATTCTTCCATAATTCAACACATTTAATAATGCAGAAAATCAATTAATATTTACTGACCTGTCTCTGCTTCTCCGTGATGGGAACGCAGCATTACAGCCAGCCACTGTGCAGACATGCATCTCTTTTAAATGAACATTTCGGTAGTGAAGCTTCACACTGTAGGAACTCTTGAAACTTTTCTTGCAAACATAGCAGATCTTAGGGTCTGGGCTGGAGCACATTTCACCTTCTGGGGAGAACTTCTGAGGGCTGCTGTAGTTGAATGTAGAAGCAAAACTTTCATGAAGAGCAGCCATACTGGCACTGCCTCCATTGTACAGTCCATATTGGCTCATATAGAACATATCATATGTAGGGTCTGTATACTCTTCCTTCACCTTAATGACATCCTGGTTGGAAGAGTCATTGTGGTTTTCATCTGGTCGGTCACTGTGCATCATAGATTTTTCACCAGGTTCATGAAGGCGATCATCGCCTTCCAAGGATTCTTCACATAATTTGGGCTCTGATGACTCTGACTCATTTTCATAGTCTCTCTCATGCTCCTGGTCTTCTGATGTCATGCTGTCTGCCCTTCTTATGTCTGGTCTGGACATACATCTGCTTCTGTCACTTTTGGAAAAGTCTTTAACAGACAGGCCTGGGCTCATTTCCTCCTGAGAATGGCAGTGATTGTCATGACCAATGTCATTCACCATCGTGCTCCTGTCATTCACCTCTTCGTCTTCATCATCAAACTCATCAGCAGTGTCAATAACTTCCTTTTCAATTTTAACTGGCATGCTTGACTTCCTTGGCTTCTTCTTGGGGGCAAGGTCTGCATTGGGCTCTGGGGTGGGCATTAACACTGAAGGTACCGATGACTCTGAAGGAGGAGGGGGATGCTGCTCCATGCCACTCACAGCTGGTATTATGGGACTGGTTGGGAGTGAGGTTGGAGGACTCACCATCTCTCCAGGAGTAAGTAAATTTCTGTAAAAAGGAGGAACAGGTTGGACAGTCTTTAAAGCCGGGAAGACCAGCTGACTGGGAAGAGGGTTCTGTAGTACTGGGTCTAGAGGGGGAGTGGTAAACCCCATCGGTGGACGCCCAGGGCTTGTTAAAGTTAGGCTGGATTTTGTACTTGCTATAACAGGAGTGGCAGCACCTGATGTAGCACGAATTAGATCTTTGTCACGGTTATTCCTCAGCATGGGCATGTGGAGGCGGGGATTTGGGTTAGCACTGTGGCGATTGCGGCTTCTGAGAGAACTGAAGACCATATTGCAGCCTTCAATAGTGCATCGATGCTTGATTTTCAGGTGCACAGCATTGTAGTGGATTTTAAGAGTACCTTTGTCATAGAAAGTTTTGCCGCATGCATTGCAAAACACTCTTCCTTTCCTGGAGGCTGACCCCATTCTCCTCATTCTGTGAATTCGGAATGAGCTTTTTGTGTGCTCCGTTTTCGATAAATCATTGACTGGCGTAGGTGTTTGAACAGGAGAGACACAGGCTGGCTCAGTTTTGGGCTCCACATTTGTGATGCTGGTCAAAGCATTCCTGCTGGATGCTTGCTCATTCTTGAAAGGGGTAGGGGAAACTTCAGATTCACTGCTCTCATTATATTCGTTTTGGGTTGTAAGGCTTGGTTCACGGAGCCTCATTGCTGGCTGTTCCAGCAGGAGACCATTTGGAGGCAGCCCCAGCAGTGGAGCAGAGACTGGATTTATGTACTGGAATGGAAGCAGGAATGCAAGGCTATTTGGGATGTTTTCAAAATGATGAATGCTGGAAGGGTTGCTATTCTCCAGGTGAGCAAGGAGACTTGGGCTCCTGGTGCGATTATTGCTTTCAATAAAAGTCCTTATATCTGAATCTGTCTTTGAAGATGGCACAGCCACAGCCTGCCCTTCTTTTTCTTGAATTGCCATCAGCTCCACGATAGATTTCGTTTCTCCAAATCTCAGGAACTGCTGAAGGGTAATGATCTCTTCTTCCCTAGACATGATGGCCCAGCGGTCCAGCACCTTGCCTGCAGCATCCTAGAGGCCATATCAAAGAAACAACAAAGACAAAACACAAAGAAAAGCTTATTGATTCTGCATAATTATTGAAGAAGGTGCTCTGCTGCCTGAAAATGAAACACTAAGCCCAAAAAACAAGATGCAAACAGTGTTAATAGAACTTGACCAAACAACACAAACTTTCCATCCATGCAAATACTGTAATTAGAGTCACAGTTAGAAAACCAGGTTGAGTTTAATAGTGTCAGAGTACACAAAATATAGACTCTGGGACTCTGTGATCTACAATGCTTTCAGTACTTTTATTTTAACAACAGTGATCTCTGTAGAATGCTACTGTTAGAATACATTGCTAAAACATGAACTGTTGTTGTGCACACCACTGTAAAATACAAAAAATTGTACCTTAATCACTACTAAATGGTAACACTATTAGAAAGTGCTAAATAAATAAAATTGATATATTTGCTCCTTAAATACGAGCAGATATAAGACTGAAACAATTTATAGGCCATTTCATAAGAAACTTTGATTCAAGGCAAAATATCTTGAAAACAGCACGTCTACCTTAATCCCTTTTCTTGGAATATTACTGGCAATTGATTGATTGTAAGCTTGCAATGTTGGTATGGTTTAGACTTGAGAAATTACTTTTTTTTGCAGCCATTTTATAATGATGTTATAAATGACAGTTAAAAATATGTAAAAAAGTAAGGATCTGATGGATGTAGATAGCATAAATGTGTAAAAATGTTGTCTCTTAATATTGCCTTCTGATAGCAAGGGAAAAATCCAGAGAGAATACACATCAGTAATCACAAGACTATCTGTTGTTAAATATACATTAAAAAGCATTTCACACTTTCATTTTTGCTAGTAAGCATGAGATTTGCCTGAAGGTAGGACTTAAAAATTCTGCAATGTAATGTCAGGCAATCCATTCAAGTGAGTATTGATAAAAACATATTAAAATACTTATATAATGAACACATCATTTTATTGGCAGCTTTCCTTTTGGGCAAATGCTGGACATAAAATTAGCACAGTAACTATAACCAACAAGAAATGTGGAAGGCCATCAAACCAGAATTATTCCAATGCTTCCTCATGCATTAGACAGTTTGAAAGCCTTGCAAGACACACCACCATACTGCCTCTGATATTTTCACATCTTGAATCTCAGGTTCAGAACTTACCTGAAGACTATGGATTACACATTGCTGCAAAAATCATTAACTCTTCTTTGATTATGAAGTCTAAAATACCTTTCTTCCCCTCCAGCCCCTTTACCCCCTGGATTTATTTTTTAATTTATTAAACTAATTAATTATTTTCAGTTTTCAGATGACTGATACTTCTCTTCCCTCACATTTCCTAGAGTACCAAAAAATAAAACTTTGCAATGTCAAATAATAAAGCATGTGTTTAATTGATTAGAGTTGGTTTTGTTATTTCAGTTTGAAAATGTTCAGTTCAGTTCACCTCTCTGGGTACAAAGTTAATGCTGAAGATTAATGCCATGTATGTTTCAGTACCTTAGAAACAACTACACAATCCTTATAAATGCTCCACATCTGAACTTTTACAATCAAACCCAGAAAGACAGTGAAACCCTCAGCAGTAATTAACTTGGAAAATCTTACCCAGTTAACCCAGATGGAAAGCCCCAAAACCCATCTATGTGTAGAAAATGTTCATTCTGGATTTATGGTGATGAATGAAACATCATGGTGCAGATGCTGGTTTTGGTTTGCTGCATTAGTATGGAAATGTGTTCACCTTTGAACACCCCTAAGCACAGTGGACATGTCTGATTTTCTATGTCCTTACAGTTCTTGATGTAGCAGTATTTTACAGGCAGTCAGAAATCATCTGAAACATCAAATATCTAACAGAAATCATCTGGAACATCAAATATCACCGCCAACAAGAAAAATAAGTGAAACAAAACCAAACCTAAATGAGATAAGGGGTGGGAGGTAAAAAACACCAAAGCCTTTAAAAAAAAAACATTAAAGGGCAGGTTCATATTTTAAAGCTTCAAAATTATATTTGTTTTTTTTTCTACCCAAATAACTTTAGCTACTCTCTCCTTGGGTAAGATCTAAAGTTTCTTACATCTACTCAACAACTTCCAGCCAACCATAGCAGTTCAACATATGGGTAATTCCTACATGGAATTGCAAAACCAGATTTGAATCAGATTTTGATCTCCAGGCCTTCGCTGTCATATCTGACCTCATCTATCTGCACACATTTCCCATCCCAAATCATAAATATTAATTCTTTCTAACTGTAATTCCCATAGTTTAAAGATGGAAATAACATGGTCTAATTTACACTGCTTACCTGTATTGAATTAGGATTCCTGTCTGCAGCCAGCTGCAGGCTGCTTTGTAATGTACTACTGCCACATTTTATGTTTTTGCTTTCATTTGTAAATCAAGCTTATATAACAGAGGGATGCTTTACAAAAACTGATATATAAGTAATTAAAATTTAATCGTACCTTGCACAAGAATAACTCATGAGAATAGTAGGTCTGTTACAGAGATCCTGTAACAGACCCCTACATGTAAGGGGAAGGTGGTGTCACACAGTCCCTTCCTGATGGCAGCACAGCCAGTTCTCTGCATACACAGAACAGGCAGGCAAGCCTATAAATTCAGGGGTTCCCTTTCAGGGAATCACTCCACATCTTAACTGAGCAAAACTGGCACTTAGCTACATGAGTTACCTCTTGATGAGACACCACCACTCTTTGTTTCACTTTGTTTAAGAATTTACAATGAGGAGCACCAGACCTTCAGCAGCTGTTAAGTCCAACTGATCAGAGAAACTGGCAATTAAGGGTGCCATAGTCATGGGGTTACCCTTGCTGTCATAGAAAAAGCAGGGAAACAAAATCTTGCTCTTAAATACTCCTTGTCTACTCCTACTAGCTATATCAAGCTTTAGCTTTTTAATTTTCAGCAAGTTTTCTGGCCTTTTTTACCCAACAAAAACAGAGAGAAATATGCAGATGCCCGTATTTCATAAAATTTGCACTGCTTATGGATACTGTCTAGCATATGCTTCAATATTTACACAGTGAAAACTTTCCATAAATCATTGTAAGCATGTATTATGCAAAACTAGATAAAGAGTGAATAGGAATGTCATTTTTTGATAAAACTTAAAATTAACAAAAAAAAAAAATCTAACCATTATCCCATTTGAATTTAGCTGTAACTAGCTAGGGATCTTTCTGTATATGGTAATACTTGATTAGAGGTTCAAGTCCTTTCTTACATGTAATCGATTTCTTGTTTCTTACAATCTCTCATGTTAAATTTTCTCCCTGAAGCCATTAAAGCATATCAACATTTAAATACTTCATGACAAAAGGTTCCAATTTATATTACTTTTTTTCAGCTCACAACTGATTAAGCCAAGCCTCCAGTGACAATGTGTACAAGGAAGTCAGTGAGTACAGAGATACCACTGCATGCATACAGCTCTAAGCCAGGCAGGAGACAAGTAAACCCAATCTGTACAGCATACACTTATGTTCTTCCTACTTTTTTCAAACACACTTGCTTTAATTTTTAATTTAATACATTTTATTTAATTTATTTATTTAATTATATTTTTACTCTGTGGATCTCTTTCTCACAATTTCAGTTGGAGAAAATATTTTAATCTACAAACTATATTAAACTGACCTCCAAGGATCCAAGTTATAACCCATAATATTTTCTAACTCTAACCACACACTCAAGCCTATTATTTAAATAAACAGATCCACATGCACACATACACCATTACATCTGTAAAGTAATGTCATGGTTTATCATCCCGAACCTGCCTCCTGCTTTTGCTGACTGCATGTTAGGAAGAAAGGTGTGTGCCAGGATATGTAAGGGTACATCTTGTCTTAAACTTCTAGGTCTAGAAGAATACACGGTGGGATCAAGATGATTATCTTGAGTAACACAGTCTACATGAGACAATGGACACCAAGAACACTCTAATTTTTAGGGGCTTGACTGGGGAGGGTTGCAAAGGTCTTCAGCCTGAAGGCCTTCAGCCTTTAAATCTTTCAACTGAGCTTTAAAAACTCCCAGTTTAAAAACTGCCTATTTAGAAAATAAGGTCAGTTTACACATGCATACACCATAAACATATACTGTAAACCCGGAACTTCTATTATGAAATCAGTTGTTTTGAATTCTCGTTTTGTGTGAGAAGCTCCCATGACTGCTCTGACTGCATTACAGGCAGAAATTTTATATGTTTACACACAGAGAAACACATTAGTGTACATCTACAACGCTGACTTTTTGCAGTTCTGTGATATCTTATGATTCACTTCTTAGGATAGGAAAAATGACCTAACTGGATACACAGTGAGAGATGTCCATACACGGCTGAGATTAATAGAAAGGTTGAAAATAGATTGCTTCTAAAACTAGTTTTGCACTCTGGGAGACACTCAAGGATTATTTTCAGGCACTATTGTGATAACTTCTGGGAAGTCATACAGAAAAAAGAAATAATTGCTAGGCTTCATATTTCAGTACATTTGCATATGCACCTAAACAGTGGGTTTTGATGCATGTCAGTGAAGTTTCCTTGTTACAAAATATTGCAAAGTTACATGTTTGATTAAATAATTAGGCTAGCTGAGAGTATATAACGGATTTTTCTTTGACAAGCTATTCTTAAGGAGTTGTGTATTTTCTAGCTGATCTCAAAGAAACATTTTGAATGCAGCTGTAACAGTTGAAAAGCAGACTGAAATATATTAATTTGGTCATACTATAATTGCACAGGATGGTTTTCATTAGGGTGTAGACAAAAAAAAAATCCACATTTGTTTCTAATAAAGAAAAGCTTTCATAATTTCCATGATTTAGGGTTTGTTGTTTTTTGTTTGGCTGAATTTCCCAGAAGCAACTCTTTGCTTTGCAATTAAACTTCAAGCTGCTATATTCTGGGTAGTCTTATTACTCCTGGGGTAAGAGTTACCAAAAATTTGCAGCACCACACCAACTCACATTAGTACAGATGGGACAATATGTAATATCTCTAACTCATTTTGGCTAACTCCCACTGATCTTAGTAGGACCAAAGTAAGCCCTCTATCTTGTTTTACACAGAATTTTACACTCATACATGTAATCAGATATTCATTTTCTTGATAGGAGTTTTTACCATGCTGAATCTCCCTCACCTTTGCTCCTGTAAACATGAAGAAAAACTGTGCATACCTGCTCACTGTGATTTTACATGTGCAACTAATATGAGATTTAACACACTAAGTCTGCAAAGAGGCATGGTTGAAATTTTTTCCCCTCAGCTGTCACTTCTCATCCACCTCCCACCAACCTCTCTTCACCGAAAGAAACCATATGAAAAAATGAATGTTTAAGTGTCAGCAGTCCTTTCCTTGAATTACACTGCTGCAGCAGGAACAAATAGTGCAGCACTACTTTCTCAGACAGTAATGGAAATCTTTATCTTTTGACTTTACTGCAGCCTCCATTCTGCTAGAACTGATAGATATTCTTCCTTTCTGGCACCCCCTTTCTCTTATCACTTGTTTGCCTTGGTCCAAAGACACAGGGTAGGCATAAGGATACCTGCATGCTACAGGAGAAGAGAAGGTGGCTCTCCCCAAAGTTTCACATAGAATGACAGTGGCAGTGTGTGTTCAGAAGAAGAGTAGCATGAAGGAGACTTTATTTACTTACATATATGCATATACATATATAAAGATATATATATTTATACATACATACATATATATATTTATACATACATACATATATATATATATATATATATATACACACACACATAGCTATACATATACGTACATGCTTATTTTGCTGCCAGGTTTGTAACAGTACTTTCCCTGGTACCTCTTTCTTGGCCACATCTCTTTATCCATTCAGGAGCAAAACATTTTGTGTTTTCACCAAAAGGACCCCCGAAGACTTCTGCAAACTTTATGAACTGATATTGTAGACATTGGGGCAAATCTGGCTGCACTTTAAATCAAGAATAATTGCACCATAAACCTGGAGTAATTCCATGGACCAGGCTGGAAAGTAATTTTGACCTAACTTAGCCCTGAAGCTGTATGAGGAGCCACATTTGTGTGAATATATATTGGGAGCGTACCACCATGGTGGAGCACAGCAGCTGTGTAACAACGCACAGGAGCACTGCTCAACGGTTTTGGAGTGAAAGTGAGGAACACCATGTCCTGCTGAAACTGCAGATGAAACATAAGGCAGTGGAATGCAATAACCGCAGCGGAAACCTGGCCAGGACACCGCTGTTAACCACCCACACTCTCGCTTAATAGCCTTCAGGGTCTTTATTGACCAAAAGTATGCAGGTCTTCTGTTTCATATCTTCCCAAAGATGCATGCCAGGACTGCAGACCTCTCCCTGCACAATCAACCTGCTGGGGTGCTGGTTCTGGACTAAGCTGCCTGGAATGGTATAAAAACACCGGATCCTGAACACATGACTCCTTCTGGGGACTGAATTTCCTTCTAGTGTTCCCCAATCCCAGGATGCCTTTTTATTTTTTGGGTGAAATCATTGAAATGCCCTTGAAATCATTGCTCTGAAAGAGGATGAGACTCTAATTTGCCAAATATAATGCAGACATGTGGATGGGGTGTAATGTCTCTTACTGATTCAAGAAAAAAAACAGTAGTTTGAACTCTCTCCCCTCTTCATTCACCTCTGCAACTCCAGTGAAACTATTAGGATGCAAGGGCATTAGTTTTAAATGCTTTGTCTGATTTTTAAAACATATTGTTTGACTTGTGATAAAATATTCTCTTTGTTATGGATGATTATGGACCAGATAATACGTATATATGTATAATTCACAAGACAGTGACTATTTTTTTCCTGAGTAACACTGCACATAGTATTTTTATTTTTAAAATTATAATAGATCACTGTGGGGCTACAATGTATTTAACCACAACAGCTTGAGCTTTTTTTAATCATAGCAAATACATCAAGTCTCTTTATATTTGGGTGCCAGACAAGTTTTTTTCACAGCAGATGTCTGTCCATACTTAGAGAAAAAAAAAATCTAAGCACAACCAGAGTCTGATACTCTTCTTGCATTTACTAGTTTTCACAGTGGTATAAATGCTGTGGTTTAACCCCAGCTGCCCCACAGCACCACACAGCTGCTCACTCACTATTCCCTCTGTGAGTGAATAAAATAAAACATAATAATATTACGGAAAAGAAAAGGAAAGAGGAATAAAACCCAAGAGAGAGAAGTGATGCACAATACAATTTCTCCCTGCCTGCTGATTGGTACCCAGACTGTCCCCAAACAGGAACTGGCCTCTCCCAGCCAACTCCCCCCAGTTCACAAACTGGGCATGATGTTCAAGGGTATGGAATGTAACTTTGGCCCGTTCAGGCCACCCATCCTGGCCATGCTCCCTCACAGCTTCTTGTGCACCTGCTTGCTGGCAGTGCATTGAGAAAGTTTTTGGTTAAGGGTAAGCACTACTTAGCAACAAATAGAAATCACTGTTGTTCAAAAGATTCTCCTACTAAATACAAAAAAGAGCACTGCACCAGCTACTAAAACACTTAACTTTATCCCAGACAAAGCCAGGACAAGGTACTGTGATGTCAACAAAAATTGCTTTGATTTACAACTGTCATGTTGGTGACAAGTGATAAAAGGCAAAATATCCCACTATTTGATGACAGAAGAACCCCTGTTAGCATGGATACAAATTGGCACTTTGAGATTTAAGAAGATCTAAAGCAATTTTTAGCAGTTCTCCTTATTTATTTTGAAATACTAGGAACATTTCCCAAGTATTTTGTCCTTCTCACCCCAAGAACTGCACAAATTTTCAAATGCCAACATTTGTTTCCTTTACCATCTGTTCTGGTTGTGATGTCCAAAAGACTTTTGGAAATGAGAAATTAATGTGAGGTGAACATACACTTTACGGTATCTGCTCACAAAAATATTTTTAATGCACACTAAGGGGAAGCATTTGTTCTCAACATTCCTGAAATTGCAGAATATCAAGACTTTATTGAATTGTTTATTCAAATTTCTTAAACGGCTTTGAAATCCATAACTTTGGACCCAAAGTACAGAGAATATTTTGACACCTTTGCTTCTCTACAACCTGCTAGAGTGGAAAATTCATTGAAGTATCTGAAGAAGCTTTGCCACTAATTTGTGGCAAGTAACAGCATGTTTATCCTTAGGCCAACATGGCTACTAGAGGTAATTAAATCACCAAGCACATGGTGTATATGTGTAAAATTTAGAGTGCATGAGGTGCCACGGGCACTTTTCAGATACCATGTAAACAGAAACATGAACATGGTAAACCACTGAAATAATTTCAGCTACAAAATAATTTTAGAACACAATTTTGTATGGAAGTGCTTTGGAAATAACCATCATGCATATAACAATAGCATATGTAATAATGATTGATATTAATTCTCACTTTCAACAATTTTTTGCATATATATTTCTCCATTTTGGTATAGTACATGAAAAAATTTGCCTTGATACTATCAGTCACCAAAAATCACTGGTGTTTTTATTTTTTGGTGTTAGTGCTGCAAAACTCACTGAGAAGTAAAATTATATTTTCTTTGGTTTTCTGTGCTCTGGCAGTCTTTCAGTAAGTGTAGTAAGTGCTCTCTGAGACTCAGTTTCACTAACACTGAAAGAATGACACATAATTTCTATGAGAAAGAGGAAATATTCACAAAGAGCACTCATAAGGTACTGTATTTGCAATACACACAGCCACAAGAGACACCCAGCCTCTTTTCAGCTGAGACTTTTCCCAACGCATTATGTGATAACATAAACAAATCGTGTCTGATAGCCTTGCTCTACTAACATGGACTGCACCAAATGCAGGGCAAGACATGTAACCAGTCAAGTCAAATCAAATTATCAGATGGTCTTTCCCTCACTTTAAATCTAAACTGACTACAGCCATAACCCTAACTGGAAAACATAACCAAGAAAAGTTGAGTCTTTCTGGGCTTGTCAGTAAAACTTCCAGCTAAGTCAGCAAGAAATTTGCCTAACCAGGAGCATTGTAAGGAATCGAGAAGTTGTCCAAGGCCATAAACACTGGAATGAAAGTGCCAATGAGTTATACTCATAAATTGGATTTCATTATATGCTTGGTTTTCTGATTGAATCCAAATTGTGTCTCAATAAGAGGATTCAGCTGTACTATATGCAGGATATATGAATGGCAGCAGAATCAGGAGATTGATTTCCATCTTTACTATTCATTAGGGGACTATGCATTATTACTTGCAATATATGCCACAAGATCTTAATGAGGATTTTTTTCCTTTATGGCTTACCAAAAAAATTTACACCAATAAAACACAGGTGTGTCATAGGTGTGTCATAGGCAATGTGATGCAAATGGGAGACAGCAGGGTGCAGAAGTGACACCAAAACAGCAAAGGTCACTGGAATATAAAAGGGCATGAAGCGAGATATCAGTTTGAACCTATTAGAGGCAAGAGAAAGTGGGGAAATTATATTACAGTGTACAAAGTAATAATAACTGTGCCTTCATGTCTTAATACCCTCTTGTCCCAGCAGTCCTGACTTTCTAGGCAGCCCACTTCTCCACATTAACAGTAGTCATTTGGAGAGCAGCAAACGTGCCATTAGAAGCACTTTTACAAGTGTATATTCATCCACCAATTAGCTTAATGTGGCTGCTTTCTGCATATTTTCTATCCAGGCTTGCACAAATCTTATTAATATTTCCCCCTAGCGCTTTGACAGATTACCTTGTCATTATGCATCCTGGAGCCTTTTAAACAATATGGGTAAACTACTGTTTGCGAGGTTAATGACAATTATCCCCTAATTACTGCATAAGTCACTCAGTCCACTTTATCTCATAGACAGGGTTCTGCTCTGTGTATCTGCCATTGTGTCATTGTAAATGAATCTTGTATAGCTATGTTTATCTGTCGTTGCCTTGTAAATTACACTGACAGAAGAATGAACAAATTACTGTGTATCATCACTTAAATACAGCTTCTGATAAAAAAATGTCCCACAAGCACAGCACTTGAATTTTACCCGGATCACAATTGGTAAACACATATTGAATGTTTTGGGAGATATATTTAGACATGGATCGGACACTGTGATGGAAGAAGGTTCTGAAGTGCTAAGTGTAAGAGCACTAAAACAGAAGAACTACAGAAAGCTACGCTAGTAGTAATTTGATGATTCTCTCCTGAGAACTCTTCTGTTAATTTAATAGTTGATACATGAACCACTGATATTTTCCAATCTCATATTCAGGGCTGAACTGAATTCCACAATTTCTTCTTCTATTGTTTCTGACCACAGCCACACAGGATACATTTTTTAGCTTAAAAATCCAAATAAATTTGGAAGAGAAGTACTATTCATAAAACCACAAGCAATGTTAATTTAATGCACTTCGGAACAATATCTGCATCAGGAGAGGAACAGAGAATTGGCAAATACTAACTTCCATGTATATTCTATTTGTCTGATGCAACTTCAATGACACAGTTAAGAGTACTCTACTAGTAGGACATGGCTGTGACAGGTATGTCTTGCTTTAAGAAAGAAGGCTGAACTTGTTATTGTGCTTGATCCCTTCTTTCACAAAAGACATCTCAATGTGCCTAAATAATTACTGCTCAGAGACAAAAGTGGCCTATGGTAAAGAACATTGAAAGAGCAGCTACTTTTACAAATAATGCCTCTTCCTATATTGGTTTTAGGAGGGTATCCTATTCATAGTCATAGGAAACATAGTCCTTTGCAAACAGTACAAAAAAGACAGTGCACTCTGTCTTGTGAAGGTGAAACTCTTCTTCTTGAGTCAGAGAAGGCCTTTTAGTACTGGCCTGTATTGCTGGCAAATGTGGCAATTGCACAGTGTTAGTAATGAGGTTGCACATAATACATTTTATCATATGTGGGGATACACTTTATGCACATATACAATACATCCACAAACATCAATGCTACAGTTTGAAATGTATAACATTTTGCCTTATATTTTGTACATCTCCTCATACAGTAAACCTCGTCATTCTATACATGTACTAAAATATGCCCAGCACCAGCTTCTGCCTAATGTGGTATCAAAAAAATCTGAAGTAAGGAACACAACATGCAAATTGGAGCAGAATTATGATTCCTGAATGGTAGCAATATAAGATAATTTATGCCACTATACAAGAAAAAGAAAATGTCAAAATTCTCCAAATATGGTGATTATTTACTGCAATTCAGGAGGTTATATCAGCTGAAAACCCTGAAAACCCTTTTATCAATGTAAAGTATAAATTTCTTTTGTTGGATTACGATAGCATCACATCTAGGAAGAATGGGCAGACTGAAATGTAGCAAAATTACTGATATTACGAGAAATCACAGTGGTTTGAATGGAACACAGATGAGGGCGGCACCTTTGACCATGCTCTCAATATAACTTGGAAGAAAAAGCTGTAGTGAAATGGTAAGAAAATGTAACAGCCATCACTGCCAGGGACAACTGAAAAGACTGATCGATTTTGAGTAAGCACTACCTCAAGGGTTTTGGTCCCACTAGGATTGATCTTTGTGTCTGTCCTGTGCTCAGTCAATGTAACTTTCAGCAGAGTATCCACTGCAAAAATAAATGGAAGTGCTGTAGTAACCCTCCACCCTCCCTCTAAGTATATTATTTTCTCTGTATGCTGAAGGAAAAAAACAGAAAACAACAATGTTGTAGATGTTAAAGTGCAACAAATGATTTAAAAAGCTTAAGGACACAGAATGCTGTCATTTCCTTGTAAAATCTTATTTGGAAAAAAAAGTTTCTATTAATATTTCTCTTTGAATTTTAAGCTGCTTTGGCCTCTGTCTTTTGCCAATAGCAGAGAAACTGTCAAAAGCATTACTGAAAATAAAAAGATTACATCAGTTGGTTTTTCTTGGTCATCTAGATGGCTTACCTTGATTAGATTAATGATGCATATTGACAGTATGGATTGAATGGAAGAATAAGCAAGAAAATGCTAAATGTTGGAGATAAACAAGCACCATTTGCAGGGCTAACCCTGTATTCATGTAAAACTTGTTTTTTCAAAACATAATGGAAATTCTGACTGAGTAAATTCTTCCAACTTGAGCCATGATGAGGTCTCTGCCATCCCTCTTATTCTGCCATTTAAAGGGCTTGATATGTGATGGACATGACCACAGAAGGCACCTTGGGTCTTGTGCAAAAAATGTTTGTTTTGGTTTTTCTTTAGTAAGTTTACAGCTTCAGATTTACTATCTGAACTATGTGTGCAAATGACCTAAATGTTTGGAAATTCAAACCATATCTAGTTTTAGGGAGGGTTTAAAGAAGGATCTAAAACATCAAACAGAAATCTCGTAATCTATATCACATGAAAAGAAAACCAGTATTTTTACATTTTTAATACCTTGTCGTACAGTAATCTCAGAAAAAGAGGTGGAGGTGAGTATCCTCAAGGAAACTGAAGCTTAATTGCTGGACTCAGCAGCCACTTCTTGTGTATTCTGGACAAATCATGGTCTTTCCATATCTCAGATCCTTGTTTTTAAGATGGAAATAGACAATGTTTTCCCTTAATTTACAATTGTAAAGAAAACATGCCTGTAAAGAAAACATTTGGAAGTCTGAAGTCTATGGAGCACTACTCTATATGTAATACAGAATTTCATCCTTTCTGACCAACTTGATCTCCTCTTATATGAGGTGACTTAACCAGCAGAGGAGAAGAAGGCTGTAGCTGTTTTCTGCTCAGACTTCAGCAAAGCCTTTGACACTGTCTCTCACAGTGCTCACCTGGAAAAGCTGCAGCCCTTGGATTGGACAGGAGCACTCTGTGCTGTGTTGAGAACTGGCTGGATGGCCGGGCACAGAGAGTGGTGAATGGTGCTGCATCCAGCTGGTGGCTGCTCACTAGTAGTGTCCCCCAGTCCTGTTGAATATCTTTACTGAATATCTGGATGGGGAGACCAAGTGTGCCTGCAGTAAATTGTCGTGTAACACCAAGATGGGTGCAGTGTTGATCTGATGGAGGGCCGGAAGACTCTGTAGAGAGATGTGGACAGGCTACATTGATGAGCTAAGGCCAAAAGCATGAGGTTAAACAAGGCCAAGTGTCAGGCACTACACCTTGGACACAACAAGCCCAAGCAGTGCCACAGGTTGGGGGCAGACTGACTGGAAAACTTTCCAGCAGAAAAGGACCTGATGGTGCTGGTGACAGTGACTGAACACGAACCAGCATGCGCCCAAGTGGTCAAGAAGGCAAATGGCATTCTGGCCTATATCAGCAAGTGCGGCCAGTGAGACTAGGAAAGGGATTGTCACCCTATCCTTGGCACTGGGAAGGACACACCTCCAATCCTCTTTTGGGCCCCTCACAACAGGAAAGACATTGAAGTGCTGGAGTGTGTCCAGAGAAGGTCAATAGAGTTAGTGAAGGCCTCCCCCGTATGAGAAGTGGCTGAGGGAGCTGGGGTTGTTCAGCCCCAGCTGAACAAACCAGGAGTAGGCTCAGGGGTGACCTTATCACCCTCTATAGATGCCTGGAAGGTTGCAGACAGGTGGGGTTCTGTCTCTTCTTCCAGACAACCAGTGACAAGACAAAAGGTCATAGCCTCAAGCTGCACCAGGGAAGGTTCAAGTAGACAATAGGAGAAATTTCTTCACTGGAAGAGGTGTCAGGCATTGGAATGGCCAGGAAAGTGGCAGAGTCACCATCCCTGGAAGTGTTCAAGATACAACTGGTTCTGGCATTTGGTGTCATATTAACAAGGTGGTGATCAGTCAAAGGCTGGACTTGATGATATCAGAGATTTTTTCCAACTAACTGATTCTGTGATTTTATGATTCAAGGTAACCTCAATAAAATTCCATATTGTGAACTTGTCCTGCCTTCATGAGTATTCAAACAATTCTGCCCCACAGCAAGGTTATAAGCAAACTGAGCTACAGAAGAATTGAAGAGAAATGACAGACACAGAAAATGTTACAAGAGAATTTCAGTAGCATTCACTCTCCTTTTTTCAGTGGAGACAGGGGATCGCATCTGTAAGGATTCACTTCTACAATAGGTAAGCTTGCATCAGCCAATGAACACCTTTTCTCATTCATCTTCTCAGAGAACAAACTTTATTACACTTTGTTGCAATTGTTTCATTCATGCTTATTATGTTCAAGGCTTCCCAAGTGAAATAATTCTCAAATAAAAATACCAATCCCTTTTCCCCAAATGGACACCAATGAACTGTCATTAGAGTACCTCTAGCATAGTAAATTCTAAAGGAAATAACAGTGTTCACACTTACAAGTTTCTTTTGATAACTTTGCAAGCTGCCCTCTTACCCCACGGGGCAGACTCTGCCTAATACATAAGACACTCCCCTGAATAAAAGTATATGTTGCAAAGCAAATAAAATGAATTATTTTCATTAAAAAAAATAGGATACCCTGGCAAAATGCAAGCAAAAAGTTCATTTTAATGTCTTTGGCACATCTACAGCTCTTAGAAACAGCATCCAAAATCAGTCCAAGTGTGGCTGATAAAGCAGACTTAGAGTTGCCTTTCAACTTTCACTTTTTAATAATAAAAAATCAATATATGGAGGATTACAAACGTCTTGGTTTTGATTTTTTATCTCAAAACCAAAAGATGACAAGGTTATGGCAGTATAGGAAATTCAGGCCACAACCATAATTATGCAAATATTTTATACCCCGTTTATTTACTGCATTTTACATCAAGACTGAAATAAAGTCTTAATAAAATTAATTCTATCATATATATATATATATATATATATACACACACATAATTTTATTTGCAAACACAATCCTGAATATGCATTCTGAAACTCAGAGAATTAACAAATTCCACTTCAGATCTGAAATGTCCATTTTAAAATAAAGCAAGGAATAGTCTGGATAGCAACATGCCAACCCTGTAATCACTTACATGGAGCCAAATGCATTATAAATTACACTACAGAATGAAGAGAAAGTATCATGGTGCACAGAAGAACAAAGCAAACCTCTCAGCAATAACAGACTCCCTCAGCTGTTCCTAAGTGATGACAAAGTTTGAAAAGAAATTGTTTAAGCAGTTTTGTGAAGGAGACTCTGTTTCACTGTTTTCAGGCAGACCAACTGAGCTTGGCTCAAGCATGACAATAACAGAAGATTTTGTATATTCAGTCTATATTCCTGCAATTTTTAAAAGACGCAAATGGAAACTGGAGACTACAAGCCAATGTCAATTTTGCCCACATAGGACAATAAAATCAGACCTCCATAGGTATTTGTAAAACTCACAGTAAACAGTTATAATTTATAAGCATTTTGAAGCATACCTGTAGTCTTTCACTCCTCTTAGCACTAAATGATTGCTGCTAAGTCATTAGAAATGCAACATAGTATTGTTATGTGATCAACTCCTAGAATTTTTTTTTCTCAATTTTTTCTTAAGTGAACTTCAGTAAGTAATTCAATTTGGTGAGCTAAACAAGCAAGGTTACCTATAACATAGTTGTCTAAAACCACATGAGTTTTAAGGAGGGGACTACACCTTCAAAAGTCCATTAATCAAATCAAATTACTATGCAGGATTCACCATAGGCACATCACAGCAGTGTGAGCATGTTTAGACAATTACATTGTGGTACACTCACAGCAGCAAGGACATTGCAAACAGCAGCAGCAGTAGGCCAGGACAGGCAGAAATGCAGTGGCTTACACTTGTCCTTTCACTGATCTGAGGAAGTGAAAAGCACTGAATTTACACAAAGAAGGGACTTGGTTCTGCATGACTTAGATTTTAACACAAGATCTAGTCAAATAAAATTAAAACAATTTTTCTTAAGTGCAGTTGTAGAAAATAACATAGACAGATATGAGCAGACATCGAGATAAGCAGTGTTTTCATAGAAACGGGACAGGTGAGGTTTGGAAAGAAGAAGGAAAAAATATGTGTGTGAGAATTTAAAGAGAGGATAAAGCAATAGCAAACCCATTTGAAATCAGGGTTTTTTTTCCTATTTTTCAACCAGAGCAGCAAGCACTATTGCTGAACAGCACCCATCTATAGTATAACTACCCATAAGTGAATACAGACTGGGCTGGTGCCAAAATAGTAAAAGCAGCAATCACTTTTTATTTTTTTTTAACTCTTTGTATTGTACAGACCCCTTTAGGAAGATTGATTTGCATAAAGCCTCATTTTCATCTCAAGATACTGATGATGCCATAAACCACAAGAGTTTCTCCACTCAAAATCCTGCAGTGGAATTTCAGACTCACCACAAGAAGCCCAAGTATTAGCCAGGGCTTAAGGAATACAGGCATGTACTGCAAGGCATAGTGTTAGATCAGCCACAGAATCGAAGAGCAATAAACTTAGACAATAGTGTCTA
This sequence comes from Chloebia gouldiae, assembly GCA_003676055.1. Lineage (NCBI taxonomy): Eukaryota > Metazoa > Chordata > Aves > Passeriformes > Passeridae > Chloebia > Chloebia gouldiae. Next base: position 8,954,569 of record QUSF01000011.1, read on the forward strand.
GCTTTAAAGTAATTGCACATATATGCATATCCACACAATTCATGCATTTTGCCTACATTTTCTAGACAATACTACCTATTATTTGAAGTTTTTTGATTATCACATCATCTTTAGGGTCCAGGTAAAGCTGTCTAGTCAAAGAATGTGAGGCAGAATTCCCAGAAAGAACAGTAATTTTTTCTTGGACTTTATTATGTATGGATCTTTTGGTGTTTGTTTGTAGGGTATACAGTGGCTTTTGATAGTCCATCACTTCATTTATCTGGATTGCATTTTGTCTTGTAACTTGACTGCTATTATACTTGGAATAAGAAAAGTCCTCCTCCTCCTGTCTTGTGCCATACACGGCTTTGAAACAAGACAAAACTAATTGACAAAAGAAGGATGAGAGAAGGACGGATGAGACATTATGCTATGTTTAAGATAAACTGAAGAGAAAACACAAGAGTCACAACTGACTTAATGTATTTAGAAATTAATTACTGTTGGTATGATGTTATCATAAGAAGAACCAGTCTCATTTGGAGTATCAGCACAGAACTCATGACACTTGAACAGACACCCCAGAACTCACTCTCTAATGACTCCTTCCCCTACGCCCAATCAAAACATAAAAAGTGTGTCTTAGTTTTCAAAAAATATACTTTTCAAAGTTGATGACGAAGTCTCAGTGACACACAGCTCAGCATAAGTATGTAAGTGTCCCTTGAACCTCAGGTGCAGCTGCTTGTCAGGAATGCAGATGCTAGTGACATCTGCCTCACTAGGGACTGAGCGCTCCACTGATTCAATAAGGCTACACAAGTGCAACAGGCCTTGATGTCAGTTACATGGTTTTACATACCTACCATGTCAGTGGTTCTCAGCCTCCCTGGGAATTTATTCAGATATAAGTGTATTCAGCTCATAACAATGTCTTCTACCTGCCAGAGAGCTAGAAATATTCCCACCTTTTATGAATCTACAGTGCATGACTGCTGGTATTTTATATGTTGGGAGGGGGAGGAGAAAAAGACAGAGAGAAGAGAGGAAATGAAAGAAAAAGAGAAGGGGAAAAGATGGAGAGAAAGGAGAAAGAAGAAAAAGAAACCCAGGGAGAATTAGAGTGAAAAGGAGAGAAAGGGGAGATGGAGAGGACACTTTTCTAGATTTGCCTTTCCATTTCCGTTTTATCTATTGCTCTAAGAATAAATCCACTTACATACCTAACATTTGTCCAAACACTGTTTCAAAAGTGCTGGAAGCATAGAAAACTGACTGTCACAGTGCTTACCCAACCACTGCCTTTTCTCTTTTGTTTAAAAGAGAGCATATTAAAAATTCCAAATATCAAAGATTCAAATTTCTTGCACATTACATAAGCATCCAACGCAACTACTTGCTGATGTAAAACTGCACAAATTATCTGCACTGAGGTAAAACTGGACACAGTACCTTATGCAACTATGACCCAAATTAGTTAATTTTTAGCTGCAGACATAAAATACAGACATAAGCTAGGAAAGGCATGAGTTCTGGGATCAGATTAGATTTCTGTACACTTTGCATAGTAAGGCTGGGTATCAATAGAAAACATGCTAATGGCATTAGTGGCCTATAATGTCCTTTACCCAGTACTGACTGATAAATTAATATATAGAGTTTTCACTGTGCTACAGTCTTCTCTTTTTCTGAGGGTTTAATTCTGATGGCACTGTCAGTAACAAAGTAACTATCAAAGTGTATTATTAAAAGATGTTCTATTTATTTTGTAATCACTATATATCTATGATGCAAGATAAAATTAATAGGAATAAGCTTATCTAGCCAAAAACATACTTTTTGTCATTAACACTCCATCCAGATATCCAAACCTTATCAGATACTGATACAATGAAGCATTCAAGCATATTGACTTTGCTGTTATTATTTACAATAGGAATATAAATGAAAAATAAGTCCTACTTTCAAGCAATAGCTGTAAAACAGTCCTCACACATGCAGTCACCTCAAATCATGCAACAATTAATAAACAATGCAACTTTTTGCAAACATTATGCAAAAAAATCTCTCACAGATTTGTACAATATTTCGAGTATCAGTATAGATAACTTGAATGCTTAGCAATACAATAGGAATGAAGTATTTTGGTATTGGCTGTCATGCATACACAGCAAGACCTAAGTGTGGAAATACAGTGGTGATCATAAACACTTATCATTAGAAAGGTTAGGTGGCAAGTGACACAGCAGTTAAAAATTCAACACGTTAAAAATAAAAGAAAAGGCAAGTAGTGATCTACTGCCAAAATGATGTAACACAAAAGAATTTTGTCTGGGTTTTATGATGGTTACTGAACACAGTCTTGGGGGATAGATCCTTTTCTCATCATTCACTAGTGACTGCATGTAACATATGAGAGCATGAGAGTTATAAGTGTGCAGAGAAGGGGGGCAGCAGGAGCTCTCCTTTCTATCAAGTCTACATGGAAGGAATTAGGGAGGTCTCAGAGTCGTTCAAAGACATACTCATGTTAGAAATCTAAAATGGCACACAGGAGTTTTTTGAAAGCACATCCAAAGTTTAAACACATAGGAAAACATTTTGTATGATGAGTAGGCAGTGGGAATCAGTTCCATATATACCTACAAAGTAAAACAAACTTTTTCGTCTTCCCTCCCAAGTTTTCCTTTTGAAACTGTGAACCTTGATATGCATTATTTCAGAGCTGCACACTCACGACACATAAGCATTACTTACATTTTGTATGCATGTCAACAGAAAATAAGAACACTATTGCACTCATATGGTTTTTGTAAATTCCTCCAACATTTTTTTCTTTAAAGATTTTTTTTTTTCTTCTGCAAGCCCTAGGACAGATCTGGATCTCCTGAACCAATATAATAATGAAAAGGTTTGACCCATAAAGATGGTAAAAGTGATACCAGTTAGAAATCTTATCCATGCTTTTTTGGTTGCCTTGATGTTTCATTTTTGAATAGGTAGAATTATGGTATGTGGTGGGCAGAAAGTAATTTTATTTTCACTGTCTCACTTAAATAATCCAAAACTGGTTGCTAAAGAAATTGCAGAAATATGAAGTTTATTGTACTTTGCAGAATTTTATAACCTATTATTTGTCAGGGTGTATTGTTTTTTCTAACAATATCAATTTTGTATTAAATATTAAGTACTTACAAAACCTCAAATTCTTGTAATTTAGCTGAACTGGATAAAATTCTCTTCCCTAGCAACTATATATATTTTTTTCAATAACTTGTTTGTTAAGAATTATATTTCTTTTGGTTTAAATAAATCAGCAAGATATGATTTCTTCACAAGTATAAGAAAAATGAAACTTCAAGTACCACATTAAACACTGCATATTTAATTTAAAACAATGGATTTTGTCTTTTGTTCTGCACCTTAATTGTTAGATGAATGCAAATGGATTAAATGTTTCAAATAAACAAAATGTATGTGACTTAAGCCATAGCTGAATCATGCTTTGTCTCCATGAATATTACTGAGGCAAACCAGTATAACTGTAGTCACTGAGGCAGTCCATGTGTGTAAATACATTCTGGATTGGACCTTTCAGGTCCTTGTTTTTGTGCATTCTGTTATCTGTCTGAATGTGAATTTCACCAAATAAGGCTAAATAAACTTATTTCCTTCCAGTGGATAAGGCAAGTTAATGAGAATGCCTAAACCTGATATTGGAACACTGGTCTCCCTACAACAGTTTCTTGCTGTAACTAGGATTCATTTCAAGTATCTATTTTTTTTCCTGGTAATATACTATTTGTGATGCAAAAGAAATAAAACACTCTACAAACCCAGTAAGTGAAACTAAAATTGGTATCAAATGGAATCAGTCATTTATGTGGCAAATGATTTATAGATATATTAGGGAGATATCCAGCATATAGTTCTCTGTGCAGACATAAACCAGAGTTTTATTTAGTATAGCCTCTTTCAAACAAGCTGTATCCTAAAATGCTGCACAGACTTATATTCTAGTGTTACATTGAAATTGTAAATAATAGCAGAGGGAGAAATTAAGAGTCACAGGTAAAAGGAGTGTTTTTTAACTGAGACCTGAAAAGAAACAGAGATACCAACAAAGCATAGGCTATATCTAATAGCAAAAGCTAGAGAAGAGGTTATATATGCCATGACAAGCAGCCCATGGTGGAAAATAGAGGAAATAATTTGGTGTTGAGCTGAGCCAGCAGAGAAAGATCAGAAGGAATACAGTGGTCAGATTTCCCCAGGACACATAAAGACTTACAGTCTCTACTGAAGTAGACAAGACATACATGTGAACATTCGAGACCAGAATTTGTCTCTCTCCTCAGAAGTCGGCTTATTCTCTGGTATAGATTGTGAAAAATTCTGTTGTTTTCACAGGATCTCAAAGTATTTTTCCTATGTAACTGGATCTAAAAACTGAGTTTTGTGGATCAGTGTGACTGAGCAAAAGCATGTTTTACTGTTGTTTTGGATTTGTTTGGTTTGGGTTGGTTTCATCAATAACCATCTAGTCTATGGTATATTCTGAAGGGAATGCTAAATGGATAAAAAGGGAAGGTTGGTCAATACAATTGCAGTTTTTCTATGCACATGTAATAACATAAAAGCAATGATACATGCTGGAACAGGCTGGCAGAAAAATAATTTAATAAATATGACTGAAAAACTCCCTGCCCTCAAGTTCAAATTCTGTAAAAGCTCATTTTTCAGGTACAGTCAGTATAAGAATCACTCTGTTTCACACACTCTGAATCATTCAAAACTGTCGTGGATTCTCACTAAAACCATCTATATCAGGCAACAAGAAGAAATTAAAGTTCCTAAATTAAATGAAAGCTAACAGAGGCTTAATTAAGTAGATACAGAGAAAGCTTTCCTAGGTTTAGGGATTTTTTATTATGAGCCTTAATACCACACCCTCCTTAGGTCATAGACAGCAATGCATGTGAAAGAAATTTCCAGTTATTTCAAGGCTCACAATATGTTGCTATGGTGCATGCTGCCGAAGAGAATAAGCTAATGGGCTCTCTCTTTAATGTGATTAGAGCTATTATTGACATAATGCCAGAAGACGCAAAACCATTAGCATTGCACTACAGCTCACTTCAGTCACTACTCAGATTTAGCATTTGATCCACAATTTTAATTTTGCTCTGCTCTATTCAGGGCTGCATTACACAAAATGCATAATTAAAAGCTGATGTGATTCTCTCTACTTCTCAAATTAAAAACATAGCAAACATTTGTAGTTCTAATCCACTAGAAATTAATAAACCAAACATTGTCTTTTATCCTCATTCCTCAGTGCAATTCCGGATTCATGTTGGGAATATTTTACAATGCAACAGAAAACTACACTGAGAGTCACTGCTCAAAAGGAAAGAACAGTGTCTAAAGCCTGTACTGTATTGCTGTGAGAACCTAAAGGATGGCACAATGCTGACAGCCTCAAATTCCTACAGTTATACTAAGAGATGTTTCTCAATGTCAAATTCCTATAAGTTCTTACAATTTTTTATTTGTTAGCTTTCTGTGGTCACTTAAGAAGAGTAAAGTTATGGGTGGTTTTGATTTTGAAAAATTGCACAACTTTTGAATGTAGAGCTTGCAAACTAAATTCAGGAGTAGTGTTCATCCTAAGCAAATTCACTAATTAGTCCATGTTGCAGATTTGCCCGATCATCATAGTGTACAATTTCTCCTAAACACGCAGATAGGTCTTCTAATAAGACTTAAGGCATACTGCACCCATGCTCTACTGTCTGCCCGTGTTCACAATTTCACAGTGTCAAACTGTGACATTATAAATAATGCAGGACAACTATCTGGATAGAAAACTAGAAGTTTTCATTCTAGTTTAGTAGCAATGTATGCCAAGGGAAATTGCATTCACATTTTGCTAGCTCTTCTTTCTTCCCCAGATCTTTCCAGAAACAGTAGACAAGGGTGCAGCTTTTTTACTGTAAAGTCAAATATTAATAGTGCAGGTGGCAGCAGAAAAAGTTAAAAAATTTCATTCCACTTGTGGAAAAAAAAAATCAAGCCCAGAAAATGCTAACTGCATTTAATTTTTAAAAAAATCACTGAGTGGTGTAAAAAGGACCCAGTAAAAAGGACAGTTCAGGCATAACAATATATTTAAAATGTCCTAATAATAAGTTTCAGCATTAGCTCAACTATTTACTTACATGATACAGTAAAAAGAAGTTGAATCCTAAAACTTCGGATTCAAATTACAGAGGTAAATGTACACATCTATGGAGACAAGTATCAAGAACACAAACATATACTGCCACCTGTATTTTATATAAACAGTAAAATATAGATTTTAACATTTAATATATTTTAATAGCAACTTATTATGAATTCAATGTCAAAGCTAAAACAAAGTATTTTAACTACTCCTCAGTATTAGTAATTGTTTTAATGCTCAGTTCCTTAAGCAAGCTAACTGCCTATGGTACCACCATCATCTTAAAGACATCTTAAGACCTGTATATTAGATGACTTGACAATTTTGTACCTAAGAAAAATCTGAAGACTTAATCTTTAAAATTTAAGATCTTTTAAATATTTAGATGTTTTGCTGCAGCTTATCAGTAATTTTTTGGCAATGGGAGTCAGGGTAGACTGACAAAATGCTGACTCAATCTATATAATCTTGAAAGTCTTGCTATCTTATATATCAGAAATAAAGATTATTTCACCTCACTCTCATAAGCATCTGAGCTGTAGAGTCCATTATTCTTCTTAGGTTTTTTTCTTCTCATGCAGTTAAACTGAAAATTTCTTAATGAAATATTACTATCTAGCATGTAAATGTACTTATTATTATTAATCAAGCCTGATAGAATCCAAGTAATTTGGAGTTGTTTGCTAGATGGTGTTTTTGTGTGTAAATACTACAAATGCTTTTGTGTAAAAATACTGGCAAATAATAGGCAACATTAATATAAAGTATAACATTTTATTGTGAAAGATAGCTAACAAGATATGTATATTTAATTCAAACATATTAGGAAGGTAAGGGAAATAAACATATAAAATACAGTTTATTAGTATTCACATAATCTGACTATGTATCTCACCTAGAGATCTCTAGGAAGAGTTCTTGAGCCATGGCTATATGCTCTGCTAAAGATTGTACTTAGTAATGACATGAAAAAAATATTAGGAGTGAAATCTAGTATTAATGAAGCCAGTGGAAACAATTTCATACTCTTGGACTTACTTTGGAATAACATAGAAGAGCAAACCAGAACCTGTGCTCTTCCTGAGTCCAGGCGCAAATTCACACTTTTCTACATAAACAGAAGCCTGTATACCTTTTCCTCTGCCTAAGTGACATTCTGTTTTTCATCTTGAGCAAACAACAAGTGAGCATGTATGGCAATTTTGCACGTCCCAAAGTAGGTAGAAATATTCCTTCCAAGAAGGGCTCAGCATCAAGTGGACTCAGGTCTGATAGAAATCATTGTGTTTTTCATCTGCTGTCACGTCACCAAACACAGAGCTTCAAAGCTTTAGATTTCTTGTGCTGTGCAAAAGGGCTGAAAGACTTTCCCTACTAACTCACATTTTATTTAAATATCTCCAAGTAAAACGTCTCCATATATTACTTTATTTTCACTTGATTTTAGAACTAGAATTTTCTATGTCTTAATCATAAAAATCTAATCTGATTGGATTCAGATCTCTTATTATTCAAAAGCACTCAAAATTCTGAAATTTTTCAGCTCATGCATTCTGGGAAAAAGAATTACTATTTTAAAGTTGTTTTTTTTTTCCCCCAGAATTATAAGGGACTGCCATAGGATTAATACTGCATATTTTGATTGCAATATTCCATATGTAGAGACTACTGGGCTTGGTAAATATAAAAATCTTCTGACGTTTGAAGTCCTTATTGAAGATTCAAAAGAATGTCATTTCCTCTACAGGGACACAGGGTGGCAAATCCTCCTATGCTCCTTGTCCAAGTCCAACTGATATTTGTGTGCAAATAATGAGTACAAGGATGTATGCCAAATGTATTTACCCTTTCTCTGATAACAATCTTTACCATCATTACAGTCCATTTCCTTACCAGTATTGAATTAATGGGTTTGGATAAATCTTCTGCCAAATGTATCATACAAAACCAATTAGGAATTCTTAAAGGATCAAAAGCATCTTCTGCTCCCAGTGAGTCTGTACACACTAGCTCGAAATATGGCTAGCAAACATTTTGAAAGTAAAGCAATGAAGGAAAAATGAGTGTGATCTCTGGAATGAAATACCCTCATTGATACAGCAAACAAGAGAGATTTATTTCAAAATAATGTTTTATCTAACTCACAACACATCTAGTCTTCTTTCTTACCCCGTCCCAGTGAACAAGATTACCTTAAATCTGGTCCAGAGTAGACCACACCTTGTGTGTGAGGGATAGGCAGGTCTGTGTGTTGGGAGCTGCCATACCTGAGCTATGAGCACATCCATACCTACTACTTTAGGAAAGGCAAAGAAAAAGTAATCCAGCTCCTCCCTGAAAAAAATAATGTCTAAATATCTTGAGATTTCATACAGGCAAAAAAAAACCCTCTCACACTGGCAAAGTGAATGGCAATGCAGATAAATAATAGATTAATTAACAGGAGATAAGTACAATTCAATAGTGCAATACTCTTCCTAAGCTGCATCCCCAGTTATCTCTGAACCGCAGTGGACTAATTGAATCATAGAAGTGCCTCATTACATAAAGTATGAATATAATAGCAATACTGTAATTTATAAACATCGTATCCTTCATTCCTTATTTTTGATCCTGCTGCTGTACTTTCCTTACATCACACTTCTTCAGCTATGTTCTGGCCATCTATTCCCTTCTACCAAGCAGAATGACTGAGCATACCTTTCTACCCAAAATGTATCTGATGTGAGATGATCTTCCCAAAGTTGCCAGGATAGCCACAGAGATGTGCCAAAACAAATGAAAATTGTGCACTTATTCATAAAATGGAGGGTCACCAGAGTGTCTGACTACATTATGGGTTATCTGGCTATTTGCTTCCATCCAGCATTGATGTCCTTAAAGAGATTGCTTGCATTTTGTTTAAAACAATAAAATTCTTCAAGCCATGGGGACTATTGAGGCTGAGATGCATCTCAGTTGCAGACACAGTAAATGTGAGTTGTTACTGTTTCATAGCAGCACAAAGGAGAAAGGAGTAAGACTGGAAACAGTGGAAGACAAAAAGGAAAAATACCTAAACTTAGAACACTCAGGCAAAAAGTGTTTAAATTGTGACCTTTGTCCTGGATTGTCTATTACTTAATCTCTGTTTTTATCCTTCAGTGAACATAGAATTTTCTGCCTAAAAAATCCTTTAATGCATATTATAAGATGAAAGAACTGTTAGATGCAATAAGTGCAGCTCATCTCCTGTACAGGTGATTTTTAGCTGAGGAAGCACAAGACCTAAATTAGACACATGGATGCCAGTGGACTGCACAAGAGCTCATTTTCAGTATTCAAGCATGGTTTTGTACCACAAAGATGATATGTATTAAAATAAATCTGCTTTTGCATTAAGAAAGGAGAGCTTGTCACTTAGTGTAAGGGAGAAGAAATATAATTCCTGGACTATTGACAGCTATCAGCTGAGCTAAGCAAAATGAGCTGAGCGCACAGATGAAGACACAGGTTAGTTTCATTCCACTATGAGGAGCATAAAAGAATGACACTACTATTAGTCATGTGTGTATGTAAATTTATACATATTTATATACTAGAAAACTTAGTATAATGCAAGAGGGTGCAGCAGATTTTCAACTCTCCTGCCAGTCCATCTGTAAAGTTGAAGCTATATATTGAATTGGGTTTTTGTTTAGAAAAAAAAAAAAATAATGGGAAATTAGTCATGGTGTTTGGTGATGACAAAAGTGAATTAAAAAAAAAAAAAAAACAAACAATTTTCTCACATGGTCCATTCTTTCATTTTAAGTTCCCAGAATCCAAGTCACAATGTGGATATGGATGTTTGGTGTCAGTGAAAGTTAGCAGAAAGGGAAAGCTCAAACTAACTAGAGGTAAACTGATTGGAATCAGACTCTGGGTAAGACCCTGTATGATCTGTGCTGTGTTCAACAGAAACCAATACCATGGCAATGCAAGAAACAGCAATCTGCCTGACAAGAATGAGACCCAAAGCATGGGCAAGTACCAAATGTTGCACTATCAGTCGTACTGAAAATTTGCCTGGGTTGACCTGCAATATACACTCCCGTGCCTCAACTCTGAGGTTCTACTGTCAAAATATGTTGTCAGTCAGAATCAATTAGGCCAGACCACTGGATCATGCTTATGAACACAAAAATACACCCTTAGCTTTAAAGATCATCTTCGTAGGTGTACCATTGGTTGTCTATTAAGAAGAAATTAAATCCCCACAACTTTATAATAAGACAGAAAAAAAATCACAGTCAACATGCAAAGAAAAGACAGCTCAGCACTAAGCTGCTATCAGCATATATTTTGTTAAAGCTAGTAGAATACTAGCTACTACACTAAATAGCAAGTCTGTATTCTGCCTTTGTACAAAACTGTGCTTTTGAGATTATCTATCTTAAATAAGGTCAAAAAAAATAGATATGAATTAACAATTAATTGTCATTATAAAATGAGAAAAAAAGGGCAAAACTCAAATATCCTTAACAGTCAATGAGGACTGCAATATCTGTTTACTTACAATATTAATTTCACAGAAATACAGAATTGCATGGGTTGGAAGGAACCATTGGAAATCATCTACTCCAATCTGCTGCCACAGGAAACTGTCCAAGTGGATTTTGAATGTCTCCTAAGAGGAGGATTGCATGATCTCCCTGGGCAGCCATCCAGGGCTCTGCCACCTTCAGTGTACAGAAATTCTTCCTCATGTTGAGGTAGGACTTCTTTTGTTTTGGTTTAGGGCTATTACTCCAAATTCTGGCTTTGGGCACCACTGAAAAGAGTCTGGCTCCTGAGCCCAATCTTTGAGATATTTCTATGTATTGATGAGATCCCCTCTCAGTCTTCTCTTCTCCAGCCCAAACAGTCCCAGCTCCCAGAGTCTCTCCTCATGAGAGAGAAGCTCCAGACCCCTGACCATCCCTGTGGCTCTCCACTGGACCCTCTCCAGTAGCTCCTGGTCTCTCTCGTGCTGAGGAGCCCAGAACTGGACACGGCACTCCGGGTGTGGCCTCACCAGGGCTGAGCAGAGGGGGAGGATCACCTCCCTCGACCTGCTGGCCACACTCTTCCCAGGGCACCCCAGGATGACATTGGCCCTCCTGGCCACGGGGGCACTGATGGCTCGTGGACAGCTTGTGATCCACCAGGAGTCCCAGGTCCTTTTCCACAGAGCTGCTCTGTAGGAGGTCAGCCCCAGCCTGTGCTGGCACTTGGGGCTGTTCCTGCCCAGGTGCCAGACCTGGCACTTGCCCTTGTTGAGCCTCATCAGGTTTCTCTCTGCCCAACCCTCCAGCTGATCAAGGTCCCACTGAATGGCAGCAGAGCTTTCAGGTGGATCAGCCACTGTCCCCAGTTTGGTGTCACCAGCAAACCTGCTGAGGGTGCAATTGATCCCTTCCTCCAGGTCACTGATAAACAAGTTGAATGGGACTGGACCCAGTATTGATCTCTTGGGGAACACCACTGACTGCAGTCCACCATTCGGATTCTACCGGAGTACAATTTCTTGTACTTATACATATTTACATATATGTAAATAAACTTATCAAAATACCTTTGATATATGTAGGTAGACCTGTACTGACTCTATATCTGCATTGCTTTTAGCATAGGCATGCACAAATTTTATGCTTGGACCTCTGAATTTTCCCATAATTTAAATTATAAATTTACATACAGCTATGAAAAAAATCTCCAGCAAGTTTTGCAAATAAAATCTCTTGCCAATTAGTTTTGTGGGTCACTAAAAAGAAAAAAAGGAGTAACAGAAAAGAGACTTCCAAAATGTTTCTAAACCATAAAAACCAGTTAATGTAGCAGGCAGGAAAAGGTGGATTTGTTGTATTGGAAGTAAAAGATCAGTCAGTTGTAAGGAAATGACAGTAGTTCTGGTCTCAGATGGGTTTTCAGTAAGTTTGCAATGTACTGTACACAGGTCAAGGCTATTCTTACCCTAGATATACTTAAAGACCAGAAGTACTAACCTGAAAGAGTGAAAATGTTTGCTACCATAATGCAATAAAATTATTGCAGTAACAACATAACCAACAAATCACAGAATATTGGATTTAATTCCTTACTTTTCTGTAGGTGATTGATGATGTGTCAGTCTACAGAGTACCTACATCTTTTGCAGTCTCTATATCATGACTGCTCTGCTCAATCAGCTAGGTGATGAGACACGAGTTTTTAGTGGCTGTGAAATGATGGTCTGTGGTCAGACTATAGGATTTGCTACTTCTGTTACAGTTTGGACACTAAAAAATCCCTAAAACCTATACAAAAACATGCTGAGAAGAACAAAGTAAAATATTTACTGCTGGCTGTTAAAATACATCCTTCAAGTTAAGGCTAATGTGCTTTCCAATATAGGAACATTTCAAGGGGTCAGCATTACAGCATTAAAATTTTAGAAACCAGGACTCTCAGGAGCAGTCCACGGTCTTACAAGCAAAGGAACACAAATAGAGTGATGGAGCCACTGAACCACAAACAGTAGTTTTTAAGTGAAAAGTCATGCAAAGGTACAAGGGCCTCAGGTCTCTGGTGTAACAGGTACATCTATGTCTGCCTATCAGCTCACTCAAGTGCTATTAAAGGCCAACCAATCCATCTGAGTGAGCCCATTTGCTCCTTGCAGGTACAAATGGCTATTTGCTGTACATATGCGATTACACACTCACTTCCTTTGCCCTATGCTAACAGCATGTAAAACAAAAAAGTGCCATTTTATGTACACAAAGGCACTTATCTGGGGCCCTTGGGCTCTGAATACAAAGCACTCTGAATAGATTGATGGTACTGCGGTGGGGACAAACAGGAAATGGACAAATGTATTTCCCAGGTTAATAGCCTAATGATTCTCTATTACTAAAAAACTTGTGTACTTCACCACCTTCTGCTACTGATTTTTCCAGAGTAGAAAGATATGCTATAATAGAAAGCAGACAGATTCTATTCAGGCAAAGGATACCAAGAAAGTAAAAAGTGTTGGTGAGTGATTCTGGACTTCTCTTCTGATTGATGTTATAACTTTGCAATTTCTGCTACTGGTGACTTAAATGTACCAACGCAAAATTTTCTTTCTCTCTTTGTATGATTTTTCTTGTTGTGTTTGGCTGGTGGGTTTTTTTGTGTTTTATTTTTTGTTGGGTTTTTGTGGGTTCTGTTTTTCATTGGTTTGTTTTGGGTTTTTGTTTTAGTGTTTTTTGATTTGTTTTTGCTTAGTTTATAATATAGTACAATACATGAGACCTTTCTAGAAAAGGCTGGATTCGATCCAGAGTTTCCAGTTCCTTTAAAAAATACACTTAAATGTAATTAGAAAAAGCTTAGGTGACACATACACTGAAAGGAGTATTTCATCCACAAACCTCCAGAGACTTGTGACTAAATTGCATGCACCATAGCAGGTGCAGTGCATTTTACTGCTCGTATCAGCTCAGATCCCTAGTGAAAACTACAGGAAAGCAACTCATTAAAAAAAAAAACTAAAAATAAAAACTCCCACACAATAATGCCTACACTTTTTTCCCTGCTTATCTTCTGCAAACACATAGTACTTTTCTCTTCAGAAAATTAATTCTACACAGCAGAACATCAGAACTGTTAAAGTGTCAGTTCACCCAACAAATGTGACTTGTGCTTAGATTCAGACTACACTTTTCAAAGAATGAGGCATTTACAGACCTTGCAACACAGACAGATTTTTTTCTTATCCTCCCTCAAATGCATTTGTTACTTAAATGAAATACCAGTGTGAAAGGTACTTTTAGAAATATCTGCGTATCCTTGCCATAAACACCAAAACTACTTCCCTACCAGGCAGTACTGAAAAGATTAGGAATGTAAGCTCATAATTTGTGTTTTTTATTGTCCCTTGGTGACTCATACTCCAAACACCCAGGTAGTTCTCAGCATTTTGAAATTTGGCTTTGTGTTAAATTTTGAATAATATCTACCATTTTACACCTCAGAGCTCAGAGAAGGCAGCACAGTAGTTGGTGTACAGATGTGACAGAATGTTTTTATTCTAGAAAAAAGCTCCCTGGTTTTGACACACTGGAAAATGTACAGCCAGAGAATGCTTGAGGCGAAGATGCCACACCAGCCTTACATCTGTCTGCTTTCATTTGTCTACAACTGTGCTTATAGATAAAACATGCCTTCCAGATGTCATCACAAGCAGTGTTCATATGCTGACTTCACTGAGGTACTATTGTTTGCTGCCAGCATAACAGAGTTGTAAAACTAAAATATTTAAACTTTGCACTACTCAACACAACTTTAAATGTCACACAGGATCTTATTTCAGGATTAATTAATGTACACCCCAATAAAATAATCATGTGCTAAAAAACCCAGAGTTAGCTGGCATACACAGTATGCTGCCCTTTTTTCAGCATTTCTTCTTCTTTTAAAGACACAGTTTGTGTTCCAGGAAGTACAGTAGAGGAAAAGAAGTTGTCCACAAAGAAACAAAGCATATACCCCCAATATGTTTGAAATGGGTGACTACATCTCTATAGCAGGATAACATTCTCTATCTTACACATATTTTGAACTCTCCAGAATTTTTAGAAGGATTGTAACTGAAAACTAAGAGTTATATTTTAGAGGAGTATCTTCATCTATAGTGGTTACAATTAAATCTATATATTTAAATAGGTACATCAAATGTAAACATGTATCTATATATCAAATCTAGAGAATTAATAGTGGGGTTTTTTTTCCCTTTATCATATCTTGTGAACACTTCACCATTATTAATTAATTGCAATCACAACATTTTGAAAGATTTTTCTAGGTAGTCATTCTGTTGACAGAATGGCTATTCAGCTATACTAGTCCTAAGTTAAAACAGCATTAATAAAAAATTCACAGCTTTACATCCATGTAACTACTTGTAGGGAAGAAACAGACATTTTCCTCCATAAGCCTTCTGCTCTTTTGAGCAAAATATTTAAACTGTTGAGTAATTTCTTTTGCATAATTTGAAAACAACAAGCGAAAGTAAACTGCTACTGCTGAAAATATCAGTGTCACTTTCAGACATTTCTTGCTATTAATGAAATAATGATCTAGTAATGTTAAAATGTTTCATTTAATGACTTCTGTGAAAATTATTGTGGTGATGATAGTGGACAATATTCCTGTCCTTCCATAATTAAAATTATGAGGTATCTCTATGATAACGGGCTAAACATTTGAAAGTTTTGAGTTGTTAACCCTTAAAGAAGTATGGTATGTTTACAAAAAACCGCATGAAGTTTGTAAACTCTCCAGAAGAAGTTGTTTTGGAAAAGCCTTCCTTTCTAAGGAGTAGAATTCAATAGAAAGAGCGCTGTAAAACTTATTTGACTATACATCTTGAAGGGTCCTTAAAGTTCCTGCCAGCCTTTGCTCAGGTTGGAAGATACTGCATTTTCAAACTGGTGAACTCCATAGATAATATTTTCAGTTCCCCCTTACTTTTATGAGACAAATATTTTATTCTAAGAATTTATATATTACTTCAGCACACTGTAAGAAATCTGTGTGCTCTAATACTTGTCTAATGAGCGAAACTATAGGGTGATACTTACCTAGTAAAATTGTATTATACAGTCTCACATGGTCTACTGAAGGATGAACACAGCCGCATGGCTTATCACTCATTGCAACTAGAATAAGGTTTTCTTTCTCTCTTTTTTTTTTTTAAGATCCTTTCAAAAACCAAATCCTAAAACAATATTTTGGTCAAACTTTAGAAAGCAATTCAGAGTTCACCAATTTCTATCAACAAAACTTAAAGAAATCTACAGAAAAAAATCAATGTTTCTGCAGCAAAATTAAGTGGGAAATTTCAGGTATCTTCATTGCTGCTGTTAAAGTATTGTGGTCACAATGCTAAAAGCATACGCACATCAATACTTTCCAGTTTATTTTTTATTACAAATTAATTTAAATACAAATATTTGGGAGTGAAGATACTAGAATTGAATGCTAGGATGCAGAAGTCTACGTATATTGCAGAACTTTGTATTCATCCACTTACAGTGAGAAGCATCCTGCTATTTGTCATTCATGTGTATTTCAAAAGAACCTAGACCATACAAACTTCATTCCATCATGAATCATAAAGCTGATTGTCTGGAATATCTTACAACTATTTTATTTAACTACTTAAAAAAATTTAGACTGTGGTTTATACAGTAAGCTATCAAGTAGCTTTCAGGAACCTCAATAATTTCCAACTCCTTAGTTTCCTAACTTGGTAATTGCAATTTTATATAAAGAAAACATATATTTTCTTGTGTTTGTAAATATACACATGCACGCACCCCCATATATAGATGTATTTCCATATAGGAGTTGGAAAAAAGATTATTTGTAAATAATCTGTGAATGCCTTCACCTTTCCTTATAATAGATAAATTCTGTTTAAAGATACTGTATTGCACTTGCTCTACATTTCAGGGTAAAATCTTTATAGTTATCAAGCAATGTTTACTTCTCTTTCAAAATCTGTGCATAGTGATTTTGAGCGAATAGATCAGAACTAGATACACTGGTCTCAGGTCATCCCTCACAATTTTCTTCAAGCAAGAAACTCCACATTGTACTCTTAAGTATCAGTAAATATACACATCTGATTAGGGAAAGTATGAACAGATGAATTTAAGGAGCTTTCAGAGGGATAGACCTACATTATGCTTTACAACACCTGCTACCTATTCTCCCCAGCTAATGGTTTTCAAATTTTACTTTTAGGGAGTAATAACAATCTAAATTAGGAGCTCAGTACTTTGCCCTCTCTAAAGCTCAATTTTAATGTCATTCTTCAAAACTTAAACATGTCAACACTGTCAACAAGTTTACTGTAGTAGCAACAGCATTTGGTCCACAAAACATATTCCGTTTCATTTGCAAGGACAAAGAAATACCCAGTTGACCTGAGAATTGCCACAAGGAATTTGACAAGAATCTGGGCAAGTTAAGTTACTGTCTAAACAGCTGCTAATGAAAAGAGGAAGAAAAGAATGAAGGGATGTGCCTATCAAGAACTAAAATGTTTATCTCAAGATTATTAAAAATTATATGGAAGATAACCATTAAAAAGGCCATGAAGGGCCTTAATTTAGGGATACAACCCTCACCAACAATGAACAGGATTTTACTTCTCTAGTGTCTAAATAACTTTCAAAAATGAAACTCAACAAAGCTCCCACTTCTGTTTTTGAAAAAAAAATAAAAGGACTCATTTGCACAACCATCCATAAAAGCTCTCATGTAGAACTAAGAGATTGTACTTGTGAAATAAAAATTGAAGAGCAAAAATTTCTATAGTTTTTAAGCTAAAATTACTTCTTACAATAGAAAGAGAGAAAAAAATGCAGAATAGATCTGGCAACTCTGGGAAGAAATTCCTACTTTTCAGACTGACTCAGAGAGCAGAAATACTTATGCTCACATGTTGACTGCAAGCTACACATATGCTTTTTGTCAATGGCTCTTTACCTATGTGATATTGGTTTCTTCAGGTATTACTCCTAATTAAGAATCAGTTTCCCCTAGTATTTCATTGGGAACATTTGCCCTGCTGAGACAATCTTTTTTCTGGGAGCCCTGATGCAATATCACACCTATCCATGTGTACTGGTGCTCCCTCTGGTCTGTGAAATAGAATCCACTGCTCCAAAATGTTTAGATTTCTGACCTAATACTGTGGATACACTTAGAATACCTGTTTCATCCAGTCAGAAGCCTAATGTATTCACAGAATGCCTTGACTTACAGTTTCTAATGCTTTATCTAACGGCTTGTAAATCTGTCACACCCTTGATAACCCATGCTCTTTTGTGAATGACTGCCTGTAAAAATACAAAGGTTCTGCAGCTGTAGTGAAATAATTTGTAGAAGGCAAAGTCCATGCTGGAGCCACAATGTCTTTTCCCTGCACATTGCCTGAAACATTTGTATCTTTTCTGGAGATGATTTTGCTTAAGTCCTTTGAAAATAAATCATTCTCAAAAGCACTCAAGATTTCCCTGAAGACTTTGTAAGGCTTCCTGCTTCATAGGTTTCCATTCCTTTGCTGTAAGGCTAATGCATTCTAGGGATGTTTGTTCTGATGTGAAGCTAACTTATGAGTAAAAATAAACTACCAGCATTTATAATGCTGTTGGAAGGCAGAGAATGCCAAATGCTAAACTTAAATTACCAGAGCTGGTAGTCATTCCTTAATAACCTTCTCTTTAGACAGCTTTTTGTGTCTCAGAGGAAAAGACATTTAGTAGGAGTGTAATGATGAACATTCCATCACTTAAAAAACCCAGCAAACCCCTCAAACCTGCAATAGCCTTACATGAAGACAAAAAAAAATAATTTTATGAGAGACTATTATGGCAATCCACTTCCAGTTTGATGCATGAAACCAGAGGCAAGTTATTGCCATTATTTCACATGTGAGCTGTATGTTTATTACTCATAAGCCATCCTGTTTACCCTTCTGTGAACACTAGGAGCTACACTTAGCTTGTTTCAGATATGCCTGTCTACACAGAGACCTTACTGGTGTTCACATAAATAAGAATTTACAAAAAAACCAACCAACCAACTAACCAAAAAAAAAAAAAAACCAAAAAACCCACAAAGCAATGTCTAAGAAAAAAATCACTTTTGCACAGAATATTTAACCTGCAAGATCACCAACTTCCTGATTAAGGAACACATTCTTATCTTAGCATATATTTACATATGTAAAATAGTTATTTGATTTTAAATTTTGCTCAGCAGACAGGGAATTAATGGTGAAGTACTAGTATTTCAGAATGCACACAGAACTGCAAACAGAATTTTGTTTTAGACATGTGCTGGAGCACAATTTTATTTAAAAACCCACACAAAATTTAAGAATTCAGAAATTATCATATATGTTTTATAAAAATGTATGAGAGACCTAAAAACCATGGAGAGTCATAACTTTGAGTTGGCTCATTTGTTTCTATTTGATTATAGCACTACATAGTGGGTATCAGATTTTTCATAGAGAAAAGTATATTAAATCTTTATTCTAATCTGTTTTAGCAGAACTATATTATAGCTTAATACTATTTTTTCTGACTGATAAAATATAATTTAAATAAGTCCGAAGAGTGCTCTGAAAGTCAACAGAGACCCTTCCTGAAAAAAACAACACCACAAGCATTACTTCAAGCTATCTTAAAGAAGAACAGTTGTGCTTTATTGATATGTAGGCTACTATACTATTTATTTATTGTTCCGTAGCTGAATTCACTTCTTGCTGAAGGCTACCACACAACTATAAAATTAGTTGTGTATATTGATACTCTTAATTTTTGATAGACTAGTATCTTTTGGGGGGCCTATAATGAGGATATTGACAACTTTATGAAACTTGTCTGGAACTTCTTGCTCCTAATAGTAAGTAAAATGGTTGGGGCATACTACTATGAGAAAGGGAAATGATCTGGCCAAGTTATAGCCTTATACTATACCCTAGATATAGCCAAAATTTTTTCCAGTTCTGTGTACCCTCTGCCATGCCATAATCCTTCTACCTGTGGGAAGGCCGGGACATGGAACACCATTTCTCAGGCCTTGTCTCTGTTTCAGCGAGATCAGAATTGATTTGCACATATACTTCTGCTCTCTTCTGCAAAACAGGAAATTTGTGTATTGAAAGACATATCTGTCCCAGCTGACTTAATGAAAATGGGAACTACTTCCCCGTATATGTGGTCCTGTGAAACAAAATGACAAAACAACATACAGGCATGTGCTTTCCATGGCCTGTAGTATCTCATTGCCTGTCCAGGTCCTACAGATATTTCCACCCCAAAAATTGATACGTCTTCTTAAGCTCTTCTGGTAATTGTGGAGACAGAAAGAACTTAAAAGAAGAAGAAAATAAAGGCTTAGGCTAAGTCAACTTCTGTAGAATGCAGATCTCCGTCTAATCTGTGGAAAAGCCATAGCATCTGCTCTGAAGCAGTTTTCTTTTCTAATACATTGAAATAAAAACCTGACATTGTGCAAGATTGCTTTTTCTATAATATTTTTTTGGTTTCATTTAATTAATTTAATTTCATTCATTTATTCTTCTTATTAACTGATTGCTATACACGGCCCACTTGGCTGTCTTGGGGAAATCTTTACAGGGTAAAATCTTCACTCCAAATCTTACTAGTTTTAAGTCTCATTTGCTTTGTCATCCAGTATTCTCAGTATAGCTCAGCTACAATATTCTTTTATTTAACTGTGTATTTTTGTCTATAGTGACACTTGCAATCTGACCTTTTTGCACGGAATCAGAAATCAGCCATAAACCATCCCCTCATGTGCTTTAAGGTCAAAAGAACTTTTTTTCTGGCCTAGATTAAAAAAAAAATTATGAACTTCTCAAAAGTCACAATTATTGATCAAAAGTAAGTGTACAAAATAAATGCAAGATTCATATTTAATTGTTTTCTGAAATACGACAATTTTTAGACTTCTGGGAGAAGAAAGTAGGCCAAAGAGGCATTTCTCAGGCCTTCCACGTTTAAAATAATAGCATTACCATACAGCATTGTCTGAGGATTTAATGTCACTGTGCAGGTTCAATCCACAAGAGCATCAGAATTTCCCAGGAGAATATGGTAAATCTTAGCTCAAGTCAACTTTCAGGCAAATTTGGACAGAACTAGGTAACTATTACTACCAGCAAGACACAAAGAATGTTGTTATTTAAATAACCCAAAGTAATCCATTGTACCTCTAAGCATGACAAGGGTCTTCCTTTGGATGGCTCTTTTTTATTGTTGCTGTTGCTGTTTAGATCTCTAAAACACTTGCAAAATCATTAAATTAATTAATTGATTAAATCCTTTTCAAGTATTTTTTTCCCAGTTAAAATTCCCATGGACAGTTAAAATTCCCACCAAAAATATGCTATTCTGTCCAGTTCAAGACTTGTGGGAAGCACAAAATTAGGTGGGAGAAAGTTATGGTTTAGAATTTTCTCCCCATTTCTTAGAAGAAGTAGAAAAAGTATAAAAGAAATTACTTAGTCTTTAGCTGCACTGCCAAGGGATATCTGGGGTTGTGGAAGGAATTTATCAGGTCTACAAAAAAACCCTATCACCATTAACCAAAACAACCTTAGAGAAATCAGGCTATTACTTAACCGGGGGGACCTAACTCAGGTGATTGCCATTGTCTATCCACAATTTAGGCAGTCAGAGCTCCAGCTGTAGCATCTGTGTCAGGCATTTAAAGTGAGCAGTGTGACCATCCCATGACTCACCATCACAGCTATTTAATTTCATTGGAATTTGGTTGCTTAATTCCTTTAAAATCTTTCAAAGATCCAATTTTATGTTCTCTAATTAGCCAGACAGGCATAATAATTCTCCATGTTTTATTAGAACTTTTGGAGTACACTCTGGCAGTCCTTCCAGAAGACACATGATCCTTGATATCTCTTTCTAAATTGAAGCAAAACTTGGTGAAAGAGAAGTGAGAAGGCCTTATATATAGCACGGACATGCAGGTAGGCCATTCACACCCTAGGTAACAAAGGCAGAATTTTCTATTCTGCAATATTTTCAGATGTAGTGTATTTAAAGCACTAAATAAAAAACCTAAAAAGAAAAACCCCTCAAATACCACAATTTTTCTCACTGTATCAGCCAAGAGGATGAAATAATTATTAAGGCATATGAGGGGTATACAGAGGGATCAGAAGCATCACACTGAGAGTTAGTCAATCTCTAAAAATGCATTTTTCCTTACTCTACACTTACAATTTTCTTGACTGAAGAAAATATTTGCAAATAGAAAAAGGTACCTTCATGTATGAGAAATATATCATTTCTCAAAAGAAAAAAAATTTAGTGTGAAATTACCCAACCGTCTATATAACCATTTCCCCTCTGTGGGTTGAATGTGGTAACCCAAAAACAATAGGTTGTTTATATACACTGACCAAAGTAAAGAAAAATATGTATTTTAACTGTTTTTTTCCTCTCCTACTGATCCATTTTTTGGACCACTCAATTTTGAACTTCTGCCAACTTTATCATTTTATCATATATTTACAGGCAACCACAGTATCTCTCCAATCATTTTGCATGACAGATATTCTTCATCACACATTTTTAGGAATAAGGGCTTGATTGCTATAAAGGCTTCCACCAAAGGAAATGTAAGTCCTACAGGCTGCTTGAAAAACTAGTCTCTTCAATTGCAAAGGGTATGGTGATGAAGCTGAGACAGGAGCACAAGCACTAATATATTCAGATGGATTTGCTGTAGTTTGCTAATCTGGCATTCTGCACAATAGAGACCATTTCTCTCATGGTTTACCCAGAGGAAGAAAATGGTCTTCTCCAGTCTCAAGGCAAAATGCATGGGTAATTACAAAATGGCAGCAACAAAATGAGAAGTTCAGTAGAAAAATAAAGTTGTTTTAGGCAGATGTAGTATGTGTTTTTAACTTCACACTTCCACACAGTCAAAAAAAAACCCCACAAACTTAAAATCTGGTCACTGGAATAGTTAATGAAATACATATCCATCGCAACATATCTTTTCCAAAGGAATTTTTAAAACACAATGCAACACACCACTTCACTGACAAAAAAGATGGGCGGTTACATTCTTGATATTTACATGATTCCCTGAGCAATACTGATAGGGGAATCTTATCACAATGCAGCTACATCTTTTTAGTAGTCAATAAATTATACATGTACAAGTTTGTAACATCTGTATTGGTAATATAGTATACATAATTTGTATATATATTTGACTATAATAATATGTAATTTATATTAGCCTCAAAATTAGAAAATGGGTAGTTTACTAGTGGATTTTGCCATTCCAGTGTGTCCATATATACATCAACAGAGTACTGTGTTTATGAATATTTGTGTCATTATTAATCAATTAAACTGGCCAATCTATGCACCAATAATATGTTCTATAATTTTTAATATCTCAATAAGCCCACAAAATACATTTAGAAAGAAGCTTATTAATTTCCGTGGGTTTTATCTAGAAAGAGAATTCAATAGTTTCAAGTTGAGCTCTCAAGAAAGGAATGAACAGAAGATTCAATTAGGAAGCATAGAAGGAACTTTTCCAATACCGTATGAATAGGAAAGCCCTTTTAGTTTTTCTGAACACTTCTCTAAATAGTGCAAAGGTCATATGCAAACTCAACCACATTTCTGATTAACAATTCTGTGCCAAAGGCATCTCGGGAAAGCAAAACTTCTCACACTTTGAAAAATCCAACCTCCAAGAAAATACAAAAAAAGATCTTATATTTCTGAGAAAAGCAAGAAAATTGAAGAGGAATTTGTACTCTCTTTGCTGCTTTAGTCACATTTCACAGCAAAAAACTAACTATTGAATTTCAGGTCAAGAGCATTATCAAAAATGAGCAGAAGAGGTGAAGATTCTCATGTCTTTGGCCTCCATCATAAAGAGACATCTTCAGAGACAGATTGTTATGTCACTTAAAAACTCAAACCCATAAATGGTTAATCCAGGTCTGTGAACTCAGTTAAGTAATATTGGAATTAACTGCTACCGTAACACACATCAGCAAAATATTTTCAAGACTGAAAATATTATGACTTTCCAGGTTTAGTTTTTCTGAACATATCCTCGTTTCCATCAGAGAAGGAGACACTGAAACACAATGGAATATTATCAACCTATTGGAACTAAAATTGTCCTTGAAATCTCATATAATATACAGTATGCAGAATCTCAGCTCAAATAATGGCTAATTCACCAAATTTAAAAATCCCAGTTTTGTGGAGTTCCCTTTTCATACAGATAACATGTCAGTGTTTCACATCTGACAATTGAAGAAAGAAAAGAGTGGTTTTACAGTTATAAAAGTCTTGGCTATTCTGTCATAATTCTCACCATGTGTGAAATATGTTGGTGTTAAAAAACAAATGTTCTATTGCCAGTTGTGATTTTGAAATGCAAGCAGCTTTATGCAACACACGACAGTGATTTTCCAGCAACAGTCTGACAGTGCATGGGCCCCGTAGTTGAAATTTTTTGCTCTAATCTTTGTTTATAGTAGAAGTAAATAATCCAAACAAAGAACATTCCACTATGCAGGGCTGATGGCTTTGTGATAAGGCAGAGCCTGGCACGAATGACAGAGCCAGCAGTCTACTGAGGTAAAAAACAGCACTCTGATAAGTAAAACTGTCTTCTGATTTATAGACCTTAAGTTGGCTTTTTAACCCTTGAATCATGAAAATCTGCACCATGCAAAGGCCTGTGAAAAAAAAGCATGTAAAAAAAAAAAAACCACTTAAAAAGAATTTTTTAAAGAAAAACTGTTAAAGTAACTAAGATGTTCATTTGATTATCAGAAAATCACCTTAAATCTAAATTTTAAGTTCTTACATGTAGTAACATGTAAGAAATTTTCCTGATCAATTTTTGTATTGAACACAGAACTTCTAGGAGAACATTTGGAAAACAAAACCATTTAAGATCAATCCTTTCTCTGTTTACACAGAAATAAATGGGCTTGAAAAAATAATGAATATTTATCTTGCAAAACTTATGATGTCAGATACAACATGATACATGGCCTTTGGTGTCAGTCATATATTGTGTATACAAGTCCTGAGAGACTCTAGTCCTCAGGCAGATTGAAAAGATTTTCAGTACTTCCACACAGTATTTCCAATAGTTAATTCAACTGTTAATATTTAATAGCAAACAGCCCTGAGAACTGCTGCAACCCTTTTCCAAAGAGCTCCTAAATGCAGAAGACAGTTATATATTTGCATATATGAATAATCACTTAATAAACAATGTTATTTGATTTTCAGCTGTACCCCCAGCATTGGATAAGTACACTCTTGCTCACAGAATTCATGTGACTTTTTGACCAGTGGACATGTACAATTAAATGTACAGTCCTGCTACAGTCTTAGTATCTGAAACTGGTGTTTGTCAATTCTTTTGCATTCTAACTGTCTTATTAACTGACCTGTGTTTCAAACAAGATGACAGGTAGCTTATAAATTCATAAATTGGGATTTTGGACCATGCTTGAAAGGAAAAAAAGACATGGAAGGATATTCAATAAACAGTGCCACAGAATCAGTTACATTCCAGAAACAGAATGATGAATTTTCAGGCCATCAAACTCTAGCAAGACAAAAATTCACACAACTTAGATCCTTGAATTACAACATCCTACCTCCCAAATGCAAATATGCTCATACACAAAGCACAATCTCAATTAAATCCAGCTTTAGGTCTATGAAAATTTCAAGGCATCTCAGAAAACTTTCCATGTTATTAAATCTGTGCAAATGAAGCATTTTTCCAGTGAGATCAGATACCAAGACTAGAAATCATCCCAAAAAACTGTAATATCTACAAGACCTATTTCACAGTTCAAGATCCTACTACACCTATGCCTAGCAGATTCTTCTGTAACACTGGAAAGAGAGAGGGCACAGAGGACTGGCTCCTATTTTTGCAAGATTTTCATAATGATCAAAAATGTAATAGGCTCCACTCAAGTCACAGTTCCTTCCCAAATATCATTTCACAGGAGAGGTGGTGAAAGAAATCCTGAGATGTGCTTCCTTCTAATTTTCTATAAGCCTGTGGACAAGTCATTGCAATCTTGAGCCATGTCAGACCAGGAATGGGAAGGTGTTTTGTTGGCCTCAGTGGCACTGTATTTTCCAGTGTTGCCTATAGTTCACTAGTA
>QUSF01000011.1:8980560-8998349 GCA_003676055.1 Chloebia gouldiae
GCCTCAGTGGCACTGTATTTTCCAGTGTTGCCTATAGTTCACTAGTAAGTTTAGAGGTTTTTATTCACAGAATTTAAAATACGAATTGTTCATATTTTAGAACACTATGTTAATGATAATTAGTATTTAAACTACTAAAAACTGCTTGCCAGAATTTGACCAACTTAAGTAAAGTGACCAAATTTTTCATTATGAAACTTGGCCGCCTGAAAACAGTACCTCCCTTTCAAAACCTATTCCTGTTAGCCATCTAAGTGCCTACACATGGCAGTTACTCATTGTAAATTTAATGCAATCCTACCTATAAACCCCCTTCTTTTTGAGATAGGATATTTCTTTCAGTGTTGTACAGTTTTTTTAAAATAATCAAAACCAAATACATTATTTTCAAAATTATCTCTCCCCTTCAACATATCTAACTGATTCAATACAGCACAGAAGATCAGCAGTCAGCAAGGCCTGATAATTTCTCAGTTCTTTATAATCTAACGTGGCCTTTAATAAGCCAACATAGCCAAAGTCCATGAATTTATTTCAGTACTTGAACATAGATGCTATAGTAAGGTTTTATTAAATAATTAAATTTGAAATAAGCAGAAAACAGTTCTTTTGGTAGCACAGGATGATCAAGATATATGACTACAAAATCAAAACAATGCTATACATTGTATTATATCATTAAGAAGTTATCTTCTATGGTTTTTTAATTCCAAATATTAAATGCAGAACCTACATGTAAAATCTCTATAACACTGTTTTGATATAGGAAAAATTATAAAAAAGGATTTCTTCATAAAGTTGATATTCTGCTCCAAAAAAAAAAGTGCAAACTTTTTTAACAGGGAGAACTGTTAAAAAAACCTGTATTCCATTTTTACTAAACCCTGCAAACCCCAAAAAGCTATCAGAAAGCCAAAGACCACTACAATTTCAGGTGTAACAATTTAAATTTAGTGAAGCCTCAGCAGTAAAAAATCCAACCTGAGCATCTCATAAATTTGCTACTATTTAAAAAAATTATGTTAGTGACAACTGATTTTGCTCTCAGATACAAAATAAAGCCATTAATTTATGTTTTGATAGGACAGACTTCCACATGAACAGAATATTGATATTTAGTTCTGCAGTGGAAATGAAAATGTAACTTCCTTCTGTCATTCGTAAGGTGAAAAATTAATGGACACCCAAAAGGAACCATAGCTTTACCAAAAAAAAAAAAAAAAAAAAAGAAAAGTTAAAAAAAAAGTCTAAAGAAAGAAAATAGAAAAGAATCGGCGAAAGAGCACCTGAAGCAAAGTAAGTTAAAGGACTGCTTGTGCCCAGTATTTTGGAAGTCACTGTTCAGGAACAGTTCATCCATGTGCACGTCCAAGTAATGTAAGCCTGCAAAGGTCATTGAGACCTCTAATGATCAAGTCAGTAAGTACCAGCCACACATGCTAGACTGCCTTGAAGTAAAATTATAGTGTAGACACCACAAATCCTATTATTTATACACAGTAAGGAACACCCAGCTTATTTTGTGATAATACCTCTACTGCACTGCTTTCTTGTTGTTCTCCTAAACTCTCCCACAACTCCCAAAGTAAGTAGCTCTCAGAAATTTATCACAATATTGAAAAATGAAAATGCTACCTCACCCTCAGCTGACACCAGGAGCACCAGCTATGACTTTGGAGATGATCATAATAAAGATCTTGAAAACATCCTGTTATAAACATCTGTTTCATTTTGCCTGCCTTGAGCATGTTTGTGCTGCTTCTGGCCTGTGCCAAGTGTCAGTTTCAGGCCAATTAATAACAACTACTGCAGTAGTGGAAGCAGTAGTAGAGATTCAGTATCAAGAGCTAATTTATTTCTCATTATTTACTGGACAATTTATATTAATGTTGCCAGTATGTTCCTTGTGGTACCTGTGAAAACCAGATCTAGTATTGTCAAGCCAGGACATAACGCTGTTTGCAGCAATGTCACAACTCCACAGTTACATTCCCTAAAGCTTCAGTCTGAATTGAAGATGCACCAGCCTGATGTGACTGAGGTTGAGGAGGCTGTTGTTTGCAAATGCTTGTTCTTACAGGCAGGAAGAGAAAACCGATGACGGCAAGGCAGATGAGATTTATGGCAAACACAGAGACCAGGAGTTTGGACTGACACCATGTTCAGGAAAAAAATAGGACTGGAAAAGAGCGCTAGCAGTGGGGACAGTAAATTCAGTTGGAGATTCAGTAAGTGGTTTGCACAATGAACAAGAGAGATAAGATGCCAGAGACAAGAGAGACACAAAGCTCAGATTGAACAAAACTGCATTGTGGCTCTGAAGGTTTCTCCATACACATAGATCATGAGGATAAGAATTGCCTGTATCTTCCTTTAAAAATGACATCTTTATTACAGGGATGCTAATTCTTCACAGGCATGCATTCAGTCATAGTATTTCCTCCCTTCTAAGTCTCTTGGTGGAACTTTAGGTTGTTGTGATTTCTTCTTTCTCTGTGATTCAGGAAAACAGTGGCAGGGATGAAGTTAAGTATTTAGAGTAGCATTCTTTTCTCCTAATACCTACAAGGCAAAGAACTTGGTGGGATAGACTCCTGCTCATGTCCCTACAGAAAATGTGGCATTTCTAGATCACAACTCAAACTATCATTTTATAGATCTGCTGCAGGATAACAGAAATCTCATTACAGAAGGACTATGTTTTTTGCCCTGACAGGAAGAAAAATCTACCTGATCAACTCATGTGGAAGGATTATCACATACATCTCCAGAGGCAGGCAAGCTGAACTGCACTCTTTAGAATGGAATGGGATGGTCTGCAAAATGCTCATAATTGACATCAAACAAACTCTGAATGGACCAAATGTTACAACGTTTTATGTTTCCTGAAGATCTGGCAAAATCAACATCAAAAGGAGAGGCAAAAATATTTCTCTTTTCTAAGGCAACTTTGATAAGTTTTTTCAGTAACTTATACAGTAGAAATAAAACCACCTATTTAAGGAAGTAAGGAAAAATACATCATCACTGTTTTGGAGCTACTTATTTGCTTGCTACCTATTTTAATGATGAACACAGAAAAGACCAAAAGTAAACCTGTACTTCTGTTCCAGAGGTTAATTCAATAATGAAGCCAAGGAAGTCCCAGAACCATCCATTAAAAGGACAAAACAAATACTGAATGACCGCTATTGACAAGAAAACAAACAAAGAAAGGAAAATCTACCCCTTAAAAAGTAAATGAACAAAAAACCAAATTACAAATACCACCACCCTCCTCTACCCCCAGCATATACTCATGGAATCCAGAAACATATCATGCATGTATGTGCCCAAGGGCAGGACATTGAAGCTAAGATGAAATCTCACATCCAGAATTTCCTGGCGACTGGAAAATAATTTGAATATACTCTAATTGTGCCTTGTGTGATATTCACATACTAAACAGGCTACATGTATATATACATATATATATTGTGTAACTTTACAAGGATAGGTTGCAGGTTTTAAATGAAATATGAAGCACAAAAAATTTCAAGAAAGAGCCATTAGCAGCCCAAACAAATTTTGTTGCCAAGTAACTTCAAAGTATTGCCTGTGGTTCTTTCTCTGGTGTTATTTATGGCATCTCCATCAGCCTGTATACTATTGAAGCAAAAGAACTCACTTAGTGTACGAAATGTTAACACAAGGGGATACTTGTATGGCATGTTTGTGAGACTTAATGCCAGTATTAAACATTCTCTTTTTCAGAAGTTGACATATGCAGCTTTCCAACTTTTTTGCCTATTCCCTTCATCTTTTACATTCTGAGAGGAAGATAATTAGAACATGTAAAAGCTAGGTGTTTCATCAGATTTCTAAAAATGGAAGATCTTCATTAACCCTTCAAAAATACAGTTGTGTCAACAAAAAATACACCCTTTTCTCCTGTCACCCAATTCCTTCATCTTAACTATTTTACACTACTTCCTCTCTACCTGGTTTTTGTCCTAAGAAAAATTCCTAATCTTCTGGTTTGTTGAATATGATCACTGAAAATTAAATCATCATTACATACATTGATCAGATAATGAAATCTGAAAGAGAAGAAAATATCATGATTCTTTCAAACACCTGTTTTCTTAGAACAGTCATGTTTTCATGGATGTTTCTACTCCCAATTTAGTCACAAGGCTAAGGTGAGGATAAATACTTTTTGTTAGGTACAAATAAATAAGAAGTCCCAATTTTTTAGTCTTCATTGCAGAGTAATAATATTTAAAACTTCTTCATTATATCTTTGTATTTAAATTTTATCTTTTTAAAAATTATCTGGTGATGATCACCACAATGGTGCTTTGTTTTTGTGAGTTGACTATTTAATTTATCAAAAAAAAACCCTTTTAAGATCTTATACCTTCCTTCCCTTTTCTTAGCGAAAGCTGCAATCCAATATCTCTTTTCCCCTCTGAACTGTCTTTTCCAAAATCAAGAACTGTGGATGAAACTATTGAAGAAATATCTTTGAATGTCCAAAAGAATGGTGGTTAAAAAAATGCAGATTCAGGTCTGTGGTTCTCCTTAGGCAGAAGAAAATCTTTAATTCTTAAGGGGAAAGGTAATTTTGGCTAACAGGCATCTTTGGACATATTTAATTCCTTTTCAAGGCTTGATGAGGACTCTTGACCCGAAGTCTAAGTAAAAAGAGAATATTTTCACTAATGTTTTCACTCAGTCTTAACAAACTTGTGTGTCCTACTGAAAACTTATTCTATAGAAGAACTACTACATTTAGTCTTACATTCCTGTAGTTCTCCATACATATCATTCAATGTGAAAAGGAAAAAGGCTACAGACTCTTCTACAAAGGGACTTGCGGCTGCAAGTGCATCAGAAAGGTGCAAATCATATCATAAAATAATGCCAATTGGAAAACCAATTACTCTTTCCATTTCACTCTTTTGCTCTCCCTTCTCCTTTTTACTGAATAATTACACTGGACAGGCAGTCGACACTCTTAAGTTGAATTGAAAGATTAGTTAATCAATAAAACCATTTCACTTCTTCAGGTTTTATATGTGGGTCACTTGACAGCTCAGCTCCTTACCAAATGTAGTTCCAAGCATCCTAACCAATGCTTCCTACCAGTGAAAACTGTTGTCAGCACCCCAGGTTACCATTTCTAGATTGTTGCAGAAGTGACTAAGACAAGACAGGACGTATGGTATCAAGTAAGAGAACTGCACCCTGTTCACTTATTCTCTTCTCTTTCGGAGAGGAAGGTAGATCAACAAGAACAAACCCCTCTTTTTCAATGTCTTTCCTCATAGGATAGTATTATTAAAAGAAAAAAAAGGAAAAAATGTTGTTAAAGCAGGAAAAATGAATTGTGCAGGTTGACGATTACAGGCAATAAGGGGAAAAAATACAGAAATGCTTTACCAGCGAATGAAAAGAGATGAGTTAGTGACAAATGCTAATCAAAGAATGCCAGAAAATAAAAAAGGCTAACAAGTGGTAGTGGAAAATAATCTAAGAAATAGTGTAATGGCCCCCATAATCTCAAGTTTTTTGATTTTATATGTTAGGCTGAAGTTCTTGTAGAGAAGTGTTAACTCATTAGGTCCAGACTAGGTTAGACAGCAGAAGCCACCTGTAAGTATTTTTGAAATAGAGCTCCAAGGTTTTCAATTCTGAAAACAATCACAATTTTATAATCAAGTCTTTGTTTTCCAAAGTCAAGTTTTCTGTATTCATTTAAAAGAAAAGTAAAAAAAAAAAAAAAAAAAGTTGAAAAGCTTTCATTCCAGACACTGCAGGGAACTTCTTTTCTGAATCGAAGTACCTAATTTCTTTGAGGGTCACTTACCACCACTAGGAAAGACTGAAACAAAAAGTCATATGCGAAGCCTAACTACCTCACCATGTGGTCAAATAAACTTCATCCTCATCTTGCAGTGATTAATGGAACTTGATTGATTGCAGGAACTCTTCTCTTTCACACTGGAACAGCTACTATTGTTTATTCTGACTCAAAACAAAACCAAAAAATTCTTACACTGAGATGGCTGACTTGACTCCTACTATATGCTACAAAGTAATGCAGTACCTCTGTACTGATTTGGATGTCCATTGCTTTAGCATAAACTCAGGAATATTAAAAGACAGTGAAAAGCAAAAGGAATTTATGGTTGGAAGCAAGATCTTCACATTTTAATGGTTTTTTTTTGGTTTGTTTTTTTTTTTCAAGTGGACTTCTTAAAATCTGCTACAATTGCACTGGAAAATATTCAGAAATTTCAGCACAATGTCCTGTCTTGAAATTCTGTTACAATGACATTTGACTGATTTACATTCTTCTTTTAGATTTTGCTCTAACCAGCACCTTTATTATGTGACCTTTATTCTGGATGGCCTCCGGGGCACTATATACAATAGCTGCTTCCACACCACTAGCTCAACTACAAGCCATCTGATTTCTGTGCTAATTGCTGGATTTGAAACTTCCTTTCCTCTACAAAGTTCCAATTAAGAGCCAAGTATTTAGAGTAGGGACTCTGGATCTAATCTGGGTAACCAAATTTTTATTCTGAGGAAGATGTTGCAGCCTGTTTTCTGCTCAGGGAGAAAATTTAGTCTTGACACAGTTAAAATACTCTCTAGAAGTGTGTAGTAAGGAGCCGCAAAACCAAGAATGCATGAAATGGAGTACTGCTATCAGAAATGCGAGCTATTTGCAGAATTCTTATGTCAACAGGACCAGTAAACAAGTGTTAATATTTCTAGTGGAAGGAGCATCCATGGGGAATTCAATGTAGTTAGCTGCACAGAGCAAAGAATCAGATCGGAGAGGGAATTGTGTCAGCTCTGGCATGTCGGCAGTATGTGGCTGTCAGGAGTGTGAAATGGAGCTGCTTCAAAGCTGAGTAGGCTGTGACCTGAATGCTGCATGCCCATGCACTCAGTGTGAGAGGATCAATGACAGCATTTGCTGGGCTCTAGTCATCCCCTCTGCTAATGAAAGCAGTCCTGAAAGGCATAATGCAGGGCCTCTAGGCAGCCTAAAGCCTAGCATTAGCTGAGTTTGTTATAAGCTTGGCTGGCTAGTGCACTGAGCACCAAAGGCCCCCTCCTCTGTTACTCTATCCCACCAACTCCCCCCGGCTGTCTGTTTAGTGTCACTCAGCTGGGATGGATCCCGTTAAAGATCTGACGCTTAGCAAGGACTCAGAGGTGTCTGGAACGCCTGCCTCTAATCATAAACACCACAGCTGGCAATGATGTGGTCGAGGAAAAAAAAATCACCTTGATCCAACAGCACACATTCCCTTTGATGTTTCTGCAGTGAGTTCAGTGCCCAGAGAGAAAGGTACTGCTTTAAAAAAAAAAAATCAGGCTTGACATTCTCAAATCATAACCATATGACTCTCAATTCCAAGCCTAAAAAACCCCACAACCCAATCCCAGGAAAACACAACATTTTGTTCTGAGAAACTCAGGGAAGAAGCATCTGACAATGATAACATGAAACAGGTTTGGAAGATAATGGCAGTTTGAGAAGAAAACACTCCCAAAAAATTCAGACTGCCACTACCAAAAATGGAAGAAGCCTTCTGCCAAAGATTGCAAACTGTGGTGACCTCAAGCAAGAGACTGTAGCTGATTCAAGGGAAAAATGAAACTTTTCAAAGACAACATTGCTTGTGCTCTGCCACTGTTTATAAGTGCCTTATGCCCTCTTGCCTTTCGGGGTGGCCTGGTAAATACAAGAGCTCTTCTGTATTTTACAGTCCTCTGCCACAAATTTCTGTTAAATATTCAACACTGTGAGCATGATTTAAAATTTTTTTTTACCCAGTCAGACTACAAAGAGAATTGTGAATCCAGTGCAAAGAGCTTGTTATTTATTGTAGGGTTTTTTTGCACTACCCCTCTGTTTCATATATGGCTATGAAATATACAAATGCCCCATTTATTTTCATACTGCTTGGATTTCTTGATAGAAAAACTACACTGTTTTTCTTGCATTGATTTCTTTCTAGACACAGAGCGCTGCATATACCATTTGCTAAAAATCTGCAAAAACTGTTAAGTTTTTTTCTCTGACACATTCATGCTACTGCTTTCTTATGCTATGCCAGCTATACTAACACAGATAAAAGGCTGCATTTGAACAATCCTAACACAATATACAGTCTAATTTTATTTTCCTTATTCACAGGAAGGTAGCATTACAATTAATAATGAAGCTCTTTCCAAGGCTATATGAAGAAAATGGCAACCTAGACACACTGATGCAGAGACTTATGTGCTTGGTACAACTAAAAAATTTAGAACTAACTTTGAAAAAGTCTCTAAAAATGGATCTTCAGAATTTACCTCTATTTGGAAATTTAAATATCTAGTATTTTTACATGGAGAATGAATATCTGGCACAGTAGTAACTACATAGTTATTTAGGAGTACTCAAGCATGTTTTTTGCCTTTCTGGATGTTTTACTAAAATGTTCTTTTTCTTGATTTCATATAAGCTACAATGTTTACTTTCTTCTCCAAAAAAAAGGCCAGGTTACATTTCCTCAGAGTCAAAAACAATACTAGCCACCATTCCCTAATGAGAAAATTAAAGACAAGTCCATCAACTCTGGTATTAATATGCCTGTTTGTTACTGTGGCTCCGACTGCTCAGAGCCATCCTGACATGTCTAAAGCAGAGACGTGACATCTTGTATACAAAACACAGAACTTAAGAGTGAGTGTAAATTGAACTACAATGTCATGGCTGGAAAATCTGGGAGCTGTATTCCAAATCTATATGAAGTTTCACAGGCTGTTTGTGCTGACAGCTTTCCCTGCAATTCTCTCAAAAGCTGCAGATTCAGATAAGATTCAGATTTATGAAGTTTATGTACTGTTCTACAGTCGTACGCGTGTTCATGTGTATGTGAGGGAGAAGGAGGCTAATTCAGCTGGGTTATGAAACATCAGCAATTTACATACCCCTATATGGCAATTTTTCTCTTATACTATATGTAAGCAAAATACAATTAAATAATACACAAGATCTGCAGCTCTAGTGCTACTTAAAAGGATGTGAGGAAGGGACTCAAACCTGTCAACCAGAAAGAATTAAAATCAGTACCAGAAAACTGTTACTAACATACGGTCATAAACACAGGTTAATTGATTTAAAAAAATAAAAGGTATTTCCTCAAGTCTTGTGAAGAAATATGGATTTTACTGCAATGGCAGTTGTTTACCTCTATATATGCAAGAGTTCAGGAGGTGAGATTCAAGATATGCACCCAGTTCTTCAAGGAAAAATCAGTTATCCAACCAGTCTGCTTCCCTACTGCAATTGAATAACTCTAAGCTTACTGGCAAAGTCTATAATAAAATTCCTCTATTTTCTCTATTCTCATATGACTTTCAAACAACACAGGATAAAAATAATGAGAAACTATTTTAATCATTAATGTGGTTTTACTGCAAGAAATTTTTTTTGGCTTCCACATTTCAAAGTGATAAAATCAGTGTGCAAATATTACTTATCAGAGCATTCCTTTAAGAAAAAGCATATGAAAATGCTGTAATATATTTATTCCAGCTTCATTTTATGGAGCAGATTTAAAAGTGTTTTATTGATTACATGTTCTTGCACATAATGACTAAAAAAGACCAAAAAAAAACCAAAACCACAAAAGCAAGTAACCAATAAACCAACCAATGAAATAAAAATCTCCACCAAACACTTTCCTGGTCACAAATGGATATGTACCCATTATGGTCATACTTTGACTAAATAAAGAGTACTGCCATCTAAGAGAAGGAAAAGAAAAAACAAAGGTTCTAGGCAGTGGGCTTGATGCTTATACTACAATGAATATAACTGAGCTGCTGACAAGTGCAATATCATATGACTGTGCCTATAATGCATGTGGCCTCCTGTTGCATTGCATCGACTGCACAAACACTCAGTTCATCTTACCAGTACCTAAGACTTACACATTGCTTTAGTGGTCTATTATGAAATATAGCACTTTGCCTTATAAAAGGAAGCTATTTTAATTCATATTTACCAAAAATGTAAAACATGATGACTTGGTACCTGACTTCATTTGCTAAATGTCAGAGATTCCATGTAACTGGCAAAGCTGGTATGCAAAACATCAGGCCTGCACAAAATTCCAGGATGAAATAGCAGTTCAATCAGAAAGCAAATGCTTTATAGCACTTACAAGTCTGCAGTTCAAAGATGCCTTCAACCCTTCATTTCTAAACCAGTCCAAAGCTGCCTTCAGACAGTTCACTCACACCATGACACGGGAGGTTCCACCTCACACCAACTCTCTAGTGACCCCTCCAGATGAATCAGAAGAGAAATTGACAAGCTACAGCAGCATTCTCAGATGAAGTGGGGCTGGCTGGCTGGAGAGTTTAGGATGAGATACACAGGTCAAACAGAAGTCTTCAGGGATTCAAATGTCATATTTCCTGCACCACTCCTCCTTTAAAGATTGCAACGCATTCTGTCAAATTAAAGTGCTGAAATACTTTCATTTATTTTACTTTTATGAGATGTACATCTAAGCCCAATTTAGAATTAATTGCACAAGTGCTTATAAACCATTTAACTTGGGCACAACCATAAATTCCTGGCACTGAAATCTGATTGTGCAGATCTTTACTCACAAAAATCCCTCTACTAATACCAACATTGTTCATGTGGAGGAGCACGAGTTTCAGAGCTAGAACAGAAACCACAACAGTGTGGCAAGCCCTCCACAACTTTTTTGTTTCTCATTTTGAAATGAACTGCCTCCTGTTGCTTTGTTTCTTTGCTGATTTTGGAAGCCTCATTGGGAACTTAATTTTTGTGCATACATAGCCTTCATATGACTTTCCAAACCTTCAGTGCCAACATTCATTCTATGGCTCTTGCAGTACACAATCTCTGCTTGCAGAACGGTCTAAGCAAGTGGGTACTAGAGTAGTTTATGCTTTATGAAGTTTTCTAAAGATTTTGCTTTTTGTGTGTTTTCTTACAAGAAGTGATTGAAAACAGAAAGGAAAAGCCTCTTTTTTCCCCCCCCTCTTTTCTTTTTTTTTTCTCCCTCCTTTAATACTCTTACTCTAAGACCATGTATGACAATACCTCGTGGAAAATTGCTCCTGTCCAATAGCATGCTCAAAGTACTCCTTTGCCAGAGGCATTCACTCATTATATAAATCAAACAAGCATACAAAAACAGACAAAAAGTGACTGGTAATGCCCAGTGAATTTCTGTGCTCAGCTAAGATGATTTGGTGCATTGCATGCAGATGTCAGGTATTTTTATAAAGAGCTCCATTGTGCAGGGCCCCACTACTCCATCCCTCCCAGCACTCCCTTAAAAGGGGGGCCAGTGGGCAGACAACCATTCCAGCTGGGCTTGGAACCTTGTCTGAGTCAGGAAAACCACAGCTCATAAGCAAAGAGGAAGCATAATGTTCTACAAGGACAAAACATTAGCAAAAATGTCACTCAGCCCCAGTTCCACATGTTGGCTGCCACGGCCTCTTCCTCCTAGCATGCCCGATTGATATAAATTCCATCTGCTCAGCAGCCAAGTGACAGAGAAGAAATACTGGCATCTGGTCTCTATTGCTGTCGGGTTTTTGTTCCATGTTAGACCTTAGCTAGAAACATATGAAGAAATGAAGGTGCTGGCAAGCGACTAAAAGATTGCACTGGCACAAATGAGACTTTCTGATGCTATTCACACTTCAGTTTGGATTTTTACAGGCAAAAAGGTGGGGGAGACTTGATAAACTGACTCTGGAGAGCCAATGGGCCTGGAGGTCATTTGGTGTTTCTAACTTTTTTTTTGAGTGTTTAAAACTGTAAAGCAAAACAATTTTTTTTTAACACAACAGAAGGTAACGAAGTCACACAAGAATGTTGCTCTTCAGCAAGGTTTTTTTTTCTCCTTCTCTTAAACATCCACTGCTTTGGACCTGATCCACTAGCACTTTATATTCTCCTGAGAAGCAGCTGGAAAGTGCCAAACCACTAACTTTTTTTTTTTTTTTTAACCCCACTGTGTCCAGCAGAAAGCAAGTACTTCAAACCAAAGAAAGAGAGCAATGGATCAAACCAGTAATATGCATTACTGTCTAAGAGATCATCCCTAAGTGTTTTTTGAGAGCAGCTCCTGAAGAGATAGGGGAGACTGTGAGTGCATGTGATTGCATGTGCATGTGTATACATTTAAAGATTTCTTTGAGGAACAACTCCTCACACAAACAGAGGTGCAAGAAAAAATAAAGGTGTGACAGAGAAGAAGGTAAAAAAGAAAATATATTGGTAATAAAATTAGATACAGACACTTTTCTCTTTGCCAAATAACAATTGGAGCCAAAAACTTAGGAAAACATTTTGTACCTAAAGGGATCAACAAAAGAACACAGGATAGATACTCTGCAGTAAGGTAAAATATTTCTAAAATTTAAAGAGGAACCTAAATATACCAAACCAATATAGAATTTGATTTTGTTAGAATAAAAAGAGTGTTCCATTTATCTATGAGCCTCCAGCTCTTGTTGGTCTCATGCTTTTCTCTGCAATACAGCATCCTTCTCTTTTGTGTGACAGGACCAGAAACTGACAGAAAGAAATGAAGCGAGTGAACAGCTATCAGAGTGACATTATAACACCAATGAGAGAGAACACATGTAAGAGAAGAGCTCTCAAGAACATATAAATATATAATAGAGCCCTGGAACACTTAATAATTAATTGTGAGGAAGAAGCTTTTATTTCAACAAAAAGAAATGCTTCTAACCAGCAACCCCATGAGACTGGAACAGTCCACTATATTGATGCCCAAAAGGCAGTTCCATGCCAGTTCTTCACAAGGTGAAGTTCCCCTTTCATACTTGGCCAGGATAACTTCAACACACTACCTGCATTTCATCCTCAGATAATGTCTGAAGTGGTATGTGCCTTCTATGGTGATTCCCTGCCTGCAGTGGAATTGCTCCCAGCGATGTCAATGGGCTTTGCACCTAAACCAATAAAGTCAGCAATCTAATTTACCTAGTAGGATAATGAGTATTAAAAGATGCCATAACTAGGGGTCAAATATTCCACTGCTGGTTCACCTCACTGAAGTGCTACTTTAGGGAAGTTAATTCTGCTAACTTAGTGTTCCTCACTGGATATTATCACTCAATTTGTAATCCAGATGAAAAGTCTTAAGTACACATGTGAAGAATCAGTGGTGCTCATCGATTAATAACGTGCCTCCATAGAATTAGTGGTTTAGACAATTACAAAGAGTTTGAAAGAGCATTCCACCTTCAGTAAGGCCTTGCTCAAGACACTCCTCCGGTACCATTCCTGAAGAAAAATTCTGTTTTTTACTGATTTATGAGAGGGCCAGGTTAGATCAGGCCCTGGAAAACCTGTTTGAGTGAAAGATGTCCCCCACTATGGCAGGTACTCTTGCAAGTAACTTTATATTAGCAAATAATTAAAGCTCAATATTCCAAACACCATAATATTAACACTGTTACATGGTACAAGTTGCTTTGCCCCAGTTTCTAATTAGGAAATAAGTAAAGCAGAAACTGTCTTTATCCAACAGCTAAAAAGTAATGTGGCAACTACCTATGTATCACTTTAGAGCACCTCTCCAGAGCACTACTCTTGATCATGGGACCTGACTCTTTTTTACCTTGACCCTAATGATTTCCTGTTCACAGACTGCACCATGCTTACAGTTAAGTTTCCTCTACAGAAGAGGATCACGTAACAGTAAATTCCCCAGTCCAAAGCTTCTTAGGAAAGGAAGCATATTATTCTCAAAGGGCTTAGTATCTGTTACGTAGAGTAATGGAGAAAAGCGTAACCTTTTATAACATGGTAGCAATCAAACTCAGTTCTATCTTCCCTCCCCTTCCACTACATAGGTAGACGGTACAGTCTCAGCTGTCTTTTTGTACAGATTTCTGGAGGATGGACATCATTGAGGGTACTACCACAGTAAAAAGAAAGAATAAGAGCAATCTATTAGCATTAAATGGAAGTGTGCACATACTTACTACATATAATAGTTCAAACTAACTCTAGGGTTACACTTTCAGCAAAATCAACATGGCTGAGTGAGACTTGACTTAAGACAGTTTGTAAGATGTCTTGCTGTCTTCAGCAGACAACATTATACTTCCCAAAGGCAAGGCTTGGAGTGCAGTCAGCGATGAGAGGGGACAATTGAGCTGCCTAGCGCTGGAACCATCAGTGCAATTTCCCGCAAGTCAGGAATATGAAACAGCACAGCTGCTGGGATGAGTGAATAGCTGAAGGAGCTTATGTGAGCTTCAATAGCAGGCAGGAGCAGTGCTCCACTGTGAATGACAAGTGATGGGCCAAATCACTGGGGAGCTACCGATGAGTTATTAATGGTGACAGGTACACTACCTGGGAGACAGGTTGAGAGGGGAAAAAGATTATTTATAAGCGAATAGTTAACAGCTGTACCCACTGCTAAGCATTACATGGATGCCACAAACTGTAGAATTCAAATCTTGGGTTATTCAAGCACGAACAACTGCCTGTCACCAAACTGCAACGCATCGGTACAAATTAAGGTGGGAGAGACGAGACGAGGCTGGAATGATGCCTTGCTCAAGTAGGCAATGTCATCACAGAGTGCAGATAAGAGCGAGAGAAGGGCTGAGATAACCATGAGGTGAAATATGGTTCTTAATAATAATGATGAATTTGCAAGAACAGCTTTTTAATTTTTCCTGAGGGCTTTTGGAAGAGAACAGATGCTGAATATGTCCTGTACTGACATGAATAAATGGGGGGAAAATATAATATGCAAAAGAAATATTTTCAAAGAAATTTTCTTTTGAAATGAGAAGTAGTAATATATTTCTATTGTTGAGATAATTTCTTCTATCTCCAGCCCCCTCCCAAGTTTGAAAGACACATTGTTAGGCTTATAATATAATGTTCTTACAATACCTGCAATAATATAGTCACCTAGTTTTTTCCAAAAGGAAAGAAGCATTGCAGTAGTGAGTATATTATGAGTGGCCTGAACAAAAACCTTTCTAATCTATTTCTCTAGTACAATTCTGCAACAAAAGAAGCAGGGAATACAAACCAAATAAAATCCCAAAACATTAAAAAAAACAACCCAAATGCACAAACACCCCCCCCCCCCCCCCCCATCAGGAATTTGGAAATGTTTTCCTAATGTGAACATTATCATGAAAGAAACTGTTTTTGAGTACTTTCCTATTCCACTGCAAAGATATGTCTCTGCAGTAACTGCTTACATGCAAGGAAAAAACCTAAGAAATAATTTGATGCTTTTCTTGTGGGTCTTTAATGCAGCAGAGAGGTTAAATACCTGCAAAACCAGCCAGGTCCCAAGATAATAAGCAGGTGGTTCACTGACTTCTAGGTTTGCACAAAGCACAGGCTGGAAATCACCTACTAGATATCTGAACAGAGACATCCTTTCCCTGTAACAAAATGTGCCAAATGACTAACTTTAAAAAAAGAAAAAAAAAAAGGGGGTGGAGGGAAGATGAGGAAAAGCATTAACAAACTAGATACTTTAGCTTAAAACTTTAAAATTCAGCTTTTTCCTTGAAACAGAGTCTCACACAGACTCCAAAATGGTAAGACAAAAAGAAGGCTAGTCAGCAACAGGTAGAGGGAGAAAATTGTTTATATCTATGGTTACTGCCTCTTCTCATTTCCGTCCCATAGGGACACTGTGCTCTTGCATGCTCTAGAGGAGGGAGATATGTGAGCCAGAAAAGGTTCACACTTCAAAAAGCTTCTAAGGCTTTAAAATATGAAGGCAGAAACTGATTCAGCATTGTAACTCTTTTCAGAATTTAGTCTAAATCTTTCACTTTTGGCATTCCAAAATTTATGGAACTTCACTAAAAGGCAAATAGTCCTCTGCATATATGTGTTGGGGGTGGATGTGATATTAGTCAAGCTTACTCATTACTTGCTTTCTGATATTCATAATATTTAAATATTTATCCTTTTCTGTTTCACTCTGGTTCTTATGGAAAGCTCCTATGATTCCTCAGTGTCTGAACTTCTCACACTGTGAATCAATACTTGAATATATTGTCAAAGCAAGTGAGACAGTTACATTTTATCTTTACAATTTATCATTATTTTTTTAAATACTATGTTTAGTGGAAACTGCTTTTCACACAACTTTTGAGCATAAAAGAAACACATCATTTGTAAAGATTTAGTAAGAGATTTAGGAACTGAACATTAGTTGAATTTGGCATTAGTATAATTCTGAAAATATTAGACTGATTTCCCTAGATATTGATTAAATCCTTGTTTGTCTTCCATCCTACTTTTAATTTTTTTATGCTTAAAAGTCACATGCTAAAGGACCTAGTCTAAGGGCATAGGAAACCTACATCAAATTTCAGAGAGTGAAATTTGAAAAGTTAATTCCCTAAGATTTACTGTTAAAAAGCAAGGAATTTACAGTGAGCAAGGTGAGCTTAATTTTGATCTCTACATTTCAATTAAACAGTGCCTTACTGCATAGGTTTTTTCCATTGTTTACAAGCAATTTGCCACTGAATGAGAATTTTCTTTCTCATATTCATAGATGGAAATTGAAATATCAATTTCTTTAATTTGTCTTTAGGGGTAGGTCTATGAATTTAGAAGCCTGTGTTTTGATACCCAAGTTTGCATGGAGATACCAGTGCCTCTTGCTATCATGCCCAAAAAATTAAAATTGTAACTTATTTTTCAAAACTGTAAATGCAAAAAGAAGAACTTCAAGGTTTTGTTGGCTATGTTTCAGAATAAAAAAAAAACTAAACAAAAAAAAACAACAAACAAAGTCACAAAAATTATTACAAAGCTTATGGTGTAAACCATGAGTGTGTTTATTTTTTATCAGTCTACATTATTTACCATGTTATTGGGTCAAAATGAATGCTCTAAGGTTTATACAGAACATTGTAATTTTTTCAGCTCCACAAAGCCATGTCCATCCACCAAAGCAGGTCTCCTTTTTTTCCTCCGAACAAAATGCAGCAGTATTTATTTTTTATGGATTCATTATAAGTTTTTGAGTGACACAAAGGACAAGCTGCCAGTAGAAATAAAAATCCAGGATACTAGGAAGGAGAGCTGTTTTCTAAACAATGTAACATTCAAGGACTTTTCCCTTCCCTGTATTTGATTCTAGATGTGCTTTGCTCCTCATGCTACCCCAGTTCATCATGTATTAACAAGTAGTTCAAGTAGTTCATTTTTGCAAGCCTCCTCCTCTTTTTCACAGAAGGTATTTGGTAAATGATGTCCACATGTTTCAAAGGGAACAGAAACTCATATCTTAATTTCTATCTACTACGTAATCAGGTTAGCAGGCTGGTCAAAGTCTTGGCTCAATGTGCAGCCAGTCAGAGTTGCGCTCTGGGGTGGCCTGGAGCCACCCAGCTAGACAGAAAGGAATTGGGGATGCAGTAGCTATCCACAGCTAACAAACAGACACTGGGAGGGGAGGGCAGTGTGGGAAAGAACCTTGTGCTCACCATTATTTTTGCACCCACCCAATAAAACTCCAGCTTGGGGGAGGTATGAAAAGAAGGGGAAAGGAAAAGGAAAAGGAAAAGGAAAGGGAAAAGGAAAAGGAAAAGGAAAGAAAAGAAAAGAAAAGGAAAGGAAAGAAAATAAAAAAAGAAAAGAAGAAAAGAAAAGAAGAAAAGAAAAGAAAAGAAAAGAAAAGAAAAGAAAAGAAAAGAAAAGAAAA
>QUSF01000011.1:8999229-9024609 GCA_003676055.1 Chloebia gouldiae
GGAAGGAAGGAAGGAAGGAAGGAAGGAAGGAAGGAAGGAAGGAAGGAAGGAAGGAAGGAAGGAAGGAAGGAAGGAAGGAATGGCGAGCAGCCTGGACCAAAGAATTTAAGATCTTTAGGGAGGATCTAGACATCATAGGAAATGTCAAAACTGATTTGGAGACCTCAAGATGAGAATCTGCTTTATTAGTGAGTCTGCATTTATATAACATGCCATAAACAATCCACAGCTTGGTCTTGAGAGACGTAATACATGTCTGTGAAGAAAGAGATGGAGTCTACTCCAGTGAAAACAATAAAAAAGAAAGAATCTTTAGAAGTCTACAAATTTTAATTGAATCATACTTTCTTGTACAGGTCTTACAACCTACTATTCATCTCTTTTCATAAAAACAGCAGTGTGTACAGGAAAAGAACTGTAATGTGAACTCAGCTTACCTACATACATTCACTACCACCCCAATTCAGAAAAACAGAGAAGCATATGCTTATGTTAAATATGTGAATAGA
The DNA here is from genome assembly GCA_003676055.1 of Chloebia gouldiae. Taxonomy (NCBI): domain Eukaryota; kingdom Metazoa; phylum Chordata; class Aves; order Passeriformes; family Passeridae; genus Chloebia; species Chloebia gouldiae. The sequence goes on from QUSF01000011.1 coordinate 8,999,739, forward strand.
AGATTGTTGAAGTCAAGGATACTAATTGTATAAAGTTAGATAGGTTCTTGTGTACCTTGCTCAATCACCAAGCACTTTCTGACTGTATCTGAGCAGTCCTCTGAGCAATACTAAGCTTCACCCCCTCTGGCATTGTATCTCTACAATAAGCTGAGAACTTTTGGTTTGCAACTTTCTAACTTCTTTCTCCCTGTAGTTTCTTAGGTGCCTCAAAAGAGAAGTATTGCTTTTTCTTCAGTATCTCTCTACTACATGGCCACATCTACAAAGCATTCAGAGACTTCATAGATTTTGAGGACTTTCCTTCCCATATCTTGAACTAATCTCAAAATAGTTATAAAAACCATTATTATACAAGTCTTGATCATTTGAACAGCTAGATATAGTCAAAGAAAGAAAGAAGCAGTAGCTGCTGAAATTCTAAAACAATTAAATTGTATGAACTGAAGGTAAACACCATGCTGAAGTAAAAATGGGTACCTTAGTAAAGAACTTACAGAGTGCAACAGAATAAGGTAGACTGGTCGTGGGGGATAGCCTTACAGACACTCACCTAAAGACTGATGTAACTAGTACTGGAAGTTTGTACTGTTTCTGAAGTTATTATTCAGGCATGGAAGTATATATATAATTTAATTTTGAATTGTCAGGTTGAGGGACTTCTCAAGCACCTCAAACTGGATTGACATTAAAATTCCTCAAATGTGCTTCAAAGCCTATAAAATTTTCCATTGCCCTGGTACTTCTCGCATGCTCCAAACAAATCTCAACATTGATACAATAATCAGTTCTATGCTAAGGTATTATATTTTCATTGAACTATTTCATCCTGCAGATTAATATTCACCAAAAAAAACCCCAACAAACCAAAGAAACTAAAAAAACTTTGACTAGCCATATGTGGCTGTGCGAACAAAGGCTTCTCATGCCACAGCCCCCAAATGAAGACTGGAAATGACTAGGTCTGAGACTGTATGAACACCATAATTGGCTGCTATTCTATCTCTGGACAACCACACAACTGCTGGTCAATTGTCCCAGAAGAGCTTCTTACATTCTCTAACATCCAGATTCTCTGCAGCCTCACAACAAATACAATACTGTGAGCAATCTGCTAAAGACCTCATTAATTCCTCACTCTTTTTGTACCAAGAAACATATCTCTGCCTCCAGCTGTGGCACAAAATTAATGTCATGGGCCTTATACCCATTACCTCACAACCCTTTGAGCCTACAAATGAGAGAGAAGAGCTCTGTTTTGCATCCTATGGTACTGTTTGAAATGCTGCTATCAAGAGGAAACCAGTTCCCACATGGAAAACAACCAAATTAGTACTAGTTAAATTTTTTCACCTCAAATTTGGTTTTATTTTATTAAATCCTTTCCAAAAAAAAAATGGGTTGGACAAAATATTTTCTGTGGATCACAACATTACACACTCAGCATGAACTGAACAAGTTTTTCCAGGCATTTCCCTAGCTACTTCTAAATAGTCTGAGAGCTTTTAATGGAAAGCCTGGTGCAACATAAGCTACATTAAAGCAACCAGATGAGTGGCCTTATTTCTTCTGTTCCTGTTTGTCAGCACAAACAGGATGTTGTTATCAGCTTGGACACAACTTAAGGACACCCAAAATCCAGAATGCATGGATAAAAATGTAATTATATTAATTCTACTACCATATCTACATCACTACTCAAGCTATAGAGATACAAACAAATCCAGCCAGCAGTCTCAAAAATCTACTTTCCTACAAATTACTTCCTTCTGTGCAGACAACTGCCAGTCAGTAACAGAGGTTTCCACACCCTTTTTCCACACCCTTTCCAGACGATGGAATGCAAGACTTCAGGGTACATTTCTGGCAAAATTCATCGTGAAGAATCCACCAAGACTGGATAGAAAAAGACATACTTTACCCTATTATAAAAGACAAAAATGAACAGAATGAGTGAAACAGAATCTTTCTCTCCTATTTGATAAAGAGATTATTTTAAAAAGTATTTATTGAAGTCCTGTTACAGTGATGGTGCTGTTTTAGAATTTGACTAAAGAATAATCATAATTACACATTCTATTTCATTAGAGGATCACAAAGCACTTCATAAACATTAATTAACAACATCCAAGTATAAACTGGGATGATTAGAACATTTTGTTAAAGCTGTGGGGGAGGAGAAAAAATCAATCTGAAGCACAAAGAACTTGTGCAGCAGGTTAATATATTAGAGCCAGTAGAATAATACACACTTCCTGGATTCAAGCTAAATAATTTTGAGTATTTAGAACATGGTGCAAAATGGCGAATCAGAGAAGATGTTTTGGCACAGGAAAGTAAATTTCTTAATTTAAATATGGGAGTTCATCTTCATTAGAATCAAAATGTACCTTGATAAGTAAAAGGAGGATGTCTGTCTACATTCAATGCTGTCCTCTTACTGCCTAGAAGGCAACAGTAAGTGTTCATGACATTTACTCCTCCTAATAAGAGTCACTCACACTTCACTGTTCTTCCTTGTTATTGCTCAGGACAGGCACTAGCACCTCATTGAAAGATCAGTGCTGCAAGGGAAAAAAGTCCCCTTGAGATCCCTTGGACTTCAAGAAAAACAGTAAATCAACTGATGCTGGACAGATGACAAGTTTTATTCTCTATGGCCCTTCTTGATTCCTAAATGCCTGTAGACCTAAATTTCCTAGGTGCCTGAAGTCAGGGCTGACACACAGACAATCAAAACCGCATCTAAACTCAAAGCAAGAGGTCTCTAAACTGGAAAAAAGACTTAAATCCATTTAAGTGTCATGGTCTGGGCTCCATACTCTCTGATTGAGTTAATCTCCATTGATGTGTAGCTGAATGGTTAATATCATAACCTTATCACCTCCAGGACCATGATTTGAATTCAGCCCAAGGTTCTCTGCAAAGAGAGTAGCTTATAAAAACCAGAAGTTCTAATCTCTGAGCTGCTTTTTGTGAGAAGAATTATGTTAATTCATCAGGTTCTTGGCACAACCCACTCCCCTCCATAGACACGTGCGTATTTCCCGTCAATCAATAGCTTTATGCTCTTTTCTTTTCTTTATTTTGTAACAAGTCACTGCATTTCCCACAAGAAAATTGAGGTGAACAGTAACCCCGAGATCGTGTCCTCAACTCAGTGGTCATATTTGTTTGACATAGTGCAGGATATGTTCTGGTAGAGGCTTCTACCAGATGACATGGCATTGTCATCGAGAAAAGTGATTTTCCAGGCTACAAGGAAAGGCTTTCTCTTCCCTCCCTGCATCTATGGAGAATCAATCTCAAACCCAGAGATTTTTGTCAAAGACACACACAATCTATAAAAGATATATATACAATTTTTAGATTGTGAAAGTACATGTATATATGCATAAATATACATATATATGCACATACACACACACACCTATACATATTTGAAGGAAAAGGACCTGTGATCATAACTGGTTAATAGAAATTCAACCACATTCTGAAGGAAGAAAGCTGGAAATATTTTCCTCCTTGGCTTACCTGCCAAGACTCAAGTTCAGGGCTCTGTTTCTTCTGAAATGCTCGATGGCATCACTCACACATAAAACAGTCTAGGGGAATGAACTATTCCTCCCACCTCCTCCATTCTTCATTCTGCTTTGGGTGTTTGTGATTTCATCAAGTATCACAAGAGACACACAGGATCATGAACTCAAGCCTTGGCAGGTGAAGAGATTTTCAGCTCCCTTTTAAAAAGCAAGCAGACATGGTCCTGGCACATGCCTGACAGACCTTCAGTAACAGACATTTCCATGTTCTGCAGTCTATTAACTATGCAAAAAGTGTATCAGTAGGATCACAGCTAGTAGGATCACCCCTAGTACTGTAAACAGTCAGTACACATTCCAGATAGAACAATCACACCTACACAGAAGTCTCTATCTCTCTTTCTCCCTTTTTTTTTTTGACTGGCAGCCATAAATGTTTTCCATTAAATGGCCACCTTTACATTTCTGAGCAATGTGAAGCACTATGGCTATAAAGGCTAACTATTTCATAGTCATTAGGAGCTAGCATGATGTATACTGCTGTTGATCACCAGGGGTTATACAGCCCTCTGCCTCATTACCCTTGCAAGATGCAAGACACAGAGCAGCAATAGCACAGCTCTCCAGCTGCACATATTCTGGAAAACCCAATGATCTTTGCATGTACTGAGACATCTGTTGTCATGTAACTTGTCCTGCTGGCATTCAGAACTGTCATCAAACTGGACTTTATTTTTGTTGTTGCTTGGTTAAAGTGTGAACCATGATAAATATCCTGATATAGTACTAGTGTGATCAATAGTGTTACTATTAGAGGTACAGCACCAAAAGCATCAGAGAGATGTTAAGGGAGATAGTGCAGATACAGAGAAAATCTGAAAGTAATTCATGCTACAGAACAAGTGCTTTGCTCAAACACACAATACTTCCTATCTCTCTTTTTAGTCTTTTAAGGTTTACCCGAGTTTTTTCCACCCTCTGTTTAGGGTAAAGATAGAATAGTCACACCTTGATTAGAACAGCTAAGAGTACAAAAGAGGAAGGGATGTAGAAGAGAATCTCTTTTCCAGAGAAGTGTAGAGGAGTCATACTAAACTGACACACGGGGGAGAAGAGAAACTCTTCCAGAGTTTCAAATATTAGCAAACATATGCCATAAGAGGAATAGAGCATTTAGGAGATGGACATCTAACAGATCCTTTTCATCTTCTTGTGCTAAAGAGGCGAAATCAGAGAACAAGGGGAAATGAAACTAAGGTGAGGCTGAAGAAGGGAAGAAGTAAAAAAGGGGGGAGAATGGGAGACAATGACAAAAGAATAAGGAAGTTGACGTGGAAAAACAGGAAGAAAGGAACAGAGAGGCTCTAAGAAAAAGAAACAGGAAGAGCACATACAAAAGAGATACTTTTAAATGTGTACTGCAGGACTAGATGTCTGGATAAATGTTACCCAGCTTTGAGTCTTGGTTGCTCTGAGGGCCCCTGTTGAAAAACCTCAGAACTAAAGAACACTCATGAATGTTAACAATAACTACAAGGAAGAAAAGAAAACACAAGACAGAAAAGTATCTAACAAAGCTGAAAAAATGTATTAATCTGTAAAAGGGTTATTCTCTTCATTATCAAGTAATTAAATGTGGGTGGCAGTTATTAAGAGTAACATGATGTGAAAGATTTACGTTGTACTTTGGCTTTGTTAAAATCTTTTCCAGATAAACTTCTTAATCTTTATCTGCATCACTTTTACAAATTTGGGGGTTTTTTTATAAAAAAGGCATGCTACTCATAGAGGCATGGAAACACCAAGTGACTGCTTTAAAAGGCATGGAAATCCACCAGTGGGCACAGCTAGAAGAGTGTAAAGTATTAATTAAGGTATTGTCAAATAGACCAATGAGGAAGCAATGCAAATGAAATAAATACAAAGCCTTCACAAACAAATTTTATTTTCTACTATTCATATAATAAACTGTCAATTAATATTTGCTGGGTTGCAACAGTCAATTTTTTCTTTTTATTTTTTTTCATAACTTAGTTGCCTATTTCTCTTAATTTTCTTTAACAAATAATACAGCATACCAACATTTTAATGGTATTCTTGTGAGAGACAAAAGTAATAAAAGCACCTGACAGCATTTGGGAAAAAAAAATCTGACAAACTTTGCATGACTCATGATTATGGAGACTACATTAAACTGAAAGTATGATGTCATCACTACAGCAACCTGACTGTAGTCCATGTCTACATTGCAAAAGCTCATATCAGAGCTTTTTTTAATTTGTTTTCTTTCTAATGTTCTTTATTCTCCAATGTTTAACCATTGGAGGCTGTTTGACAAGCTGTTAAATTAAGTAGTCCTTGTGCTTGGGTTCTACAGCAAAAGTTCAAAGACCTTAAAAGACAAATGATTTTAGACAGAAAAGCTAAGACTCTATAAAGTCTCCAAAAGAGATTAGAGAGCAACAGAACCCATCCTTTTCTGAAATCCTCCACAGAGAAGCCAGTGGTGGGTAATATTTAAGAACAGTAAAGAAATTTCTATCTGTGCATATGGTTAATATTTAGAAGATGAAGTGCTAAGGGATTACTTTAAGAAAGAAAAGAAAATAAATTAGAAATGATGTTATTAAAGATGCTCAAGTTTCTTTCTTTGGCCTCTACACAAATATCTTCATTTAATCTGGTATGCATGAACAAACTAGAGGTGGCAAACTAGTACAGAAACCAAATTACCTATACTACTAGGAGAAACCATGTTTTACAAAAATTTGAGAACCTGTCAAATATAACTATTGAGTTATATATATGCTGATACATATATATCAATATATGTGAGCATGTAGTTTGAATATGCATATAGCTAATTTTTCTTTTAAAATTTCATAACTGAATTAGTTAAACATGGCTATGTATTTAATAATTTCAATGAGTTTGTTTTAGTTAATGGGATTTTGGTTTTTTGAAAAAATGTCTTAAACTGTCTCTACCTCTCCACTCTCTGCCCTGAACTGTATACCTTCTGGAAGTGTACCTTTTTAGTTGACTTTTTGCTTAACAGTTGCTTTAGGACTACAGAACAAGCACAACAATGGAAGACTAGACCAATTTTCCCAAAGTAGGAAATGATATTTAATAATTTTGAATTTCATCATTTTTTAGCATTGATTTTGCTACAGATAAGTCCTTCATGTAGGATTAGTGATTCTCCATGCAATGTCCAGTATACAAACTTTTGTGAGTGAGTCTCCTTTTGGACCTATAAAATACCCATAGTCTTCCAGCTGGCTTTAGTTTTGACTTTGTTACGTGTTTTTTATTTTACTTTGTTCCGTGTTTTTTATTTTTAAAAATTTCTCATAGCTGTGAGCGGCACCAGAGAGTCTGGCAGTTAAGATGTTGCCTGTGAGCTACTGACTAATCTACTTTTTTTAAGGGCATGGTGATAAGTACGGGACTCCTAAGACTAGACCATTTCTGCTGATTCTGCCAATGTTCTGTTCTATGCCTCTGCTTCCTTCTTTGTATTGCAAAGACAATATGTATTTTTGTCTTTTACACTGAGTACAACTATTTGACCACAAAACAGTTGAAAAAGTGTTAAGCTGTTACTCACAACACTGAATCATTATTTGCACTGAGTCAGTTTATGGCCTCTAAGTTGTAATCACATGTCCTGTCTTCTGCAGCTGGACCAGTGTAAAAATTGAATGCCCCAGCTGTTCACTGCTAGTGGCATAATTGCTCTCTAGCCCTTTCCTCTCAGAATAATGAGTGTTAACTTCCATATGTTTAGAAGGAGGATTTTTCTAACCTGGTTTGTTTAAAGAGAACCTGGCTAGGGAGCAATTACACATGTAGCTACACTAGCAAATGGATGGGGTAAAATATTCTCCCCAACTCTGTGATCTCTGGTGGATCATACAACAGCTGGCAAAGTTACCTCTTCTCTCAACCAGGGTTGGAGACTCACAGTTAAGCTGTTCTTAACAGAAGAAGTAACATCATTCAAATCAATAGAGCGACTAATCACATACATCTCTTTGAGTATCATGTACACTATCTGACCCAAAATACCCACTGTTTTTGACAAAAGTAACTGTTTTGTCAAAAAAAAAGTAAAACACATGGGAAGTTAGACGTTCCCAAAAGGTTAGGCTCACTAACCACATACAGGCTGATACCAAATACAGTGAATTAGTTCCTTGAGGTAGAAAAAACAAGCCTAAAATCTGAAGCACTCTGAATTCCTATGGAGCAAATACAATCCAGAATGTTCCTCTATGCCATCAAGTTTTTTTGAGGATCAGTTCTAAAGATGAGGGAACAACTCCTCTGCTAAAACATTAATCCTGCGACAGTCTGATGAGATTGGTGACCAAATCATCACTAACACTTCATTCATAGGTATCTATTCACTAGAAACTTGATTTATTGCATGGAGGCCAGAGAATCTTGCCAGGTCATAATGCCTTTCAGCCATTACTGGCAATATTGTGACTGTGTCCAAATATGAAAGGCAGTATATCAAATTACCTCTGTGGCTTCAGGGTTCCTTGCTTTCTGTGCTCTATTAATGCATCCACTGAATGAAGGCATAAATACTGCATTTTTCTCTGCCCATTGCTTTTTAATTTGCTATTTGGAAACATTATTAGTCAAAATGAAGGTATTACAAATAATCCCACCCACTGTGCAGCATTAATAAACAACTGTTTTTCTCCTGTTTCTTCAGTGGAGAAAACCATGAGCTTTTTCTTGACAGTTACAAGGAAAAAATTGTGAGGTTTGCAGTGGATTTGTTCATTTGGTTGGTTGTTGGGGTTTATTTGGTTGGTTGGTTGGTTGGTTGGTTGGATGACTGTGGAAATCATCTGACGAGAGTAATTGATTTTGAGTGGATACATCTACCCTACCCCTAAAAACGCCACAATTTAGAGAAAATGTTAAAATATTTTAATACTTTCATCATGTTGAGGGCACAATCAGCACATGTGGATGTCTTAGACCATCCCAAAGCATAAAACACAAGTTTTGTGTCAGTTTAACAAATCTCTTGCATGGTGGTTAATGAATGAACACTGGAACTCAAACCTGGATAAAGTATTCTGGAATCTGTTACAAACATTACCTTTTTCTATTCTGTTACTTCTCTTAGTCCTTGCTACTAAACCTCCTGTTTTTCCTCCCCTGAGGAAAAAGCAGGAGAACAATGTTATATATGATTCTGTAAGATTACAAGTGTAAAATACTATTTTTACTAAATTATGCTTCTTTAACTACACTACCACAGTAAACCTTTTCCTACAGATATATATTTCTGCATTTGATGTAGAATCAGTATGTATGAATGTATGGTAAATTTACTAGAATTGACTGCAATTAGGTGATAACTTAGGTGGGTTTGGACAGACAAGTTATAAAGAACTATAATTCCTGACTGAGAGACAGATGTTCCTCAGTTCACGGCATGATAGCCTATCAACAGTCCAACTGTTCATGATACTCTAGATAATTTGTTTTGGTACTTGATATTTTTGATACTCCTGAACAATGTTTATAACATTTTATTAAAAAAAAAACAACACTGAGTCTGAAAGCCTCAAACAAGTCTTTGAAAAGTTTCAGTCTATAATGATAAGCTTCATGGAACAATGCCTTTTACCCAAAGAAGACATTACCTGTATGCACTTTTACTGTGCTAGTGTTACTACACATTTCCTTTCAAATTTCCCTGCATACCCCTTCTCTCCTTTATAACTGATACTTTCAATAGAGCTATTTTTAAAGACATTTTTATTATCATTGATTTAATTCATTTTTCCAACATTTCTCTGCATGTATATTTTACTAAGAATTTTCTCTTTCTGCCATAAACTGAATTTTCTAGCTTTAATGGAAACAAAATGCACTTTTTGCCTAGAGATCCTGTAGAGATATTCAAAAGCCATCTGGACATGGTCCTGGACAAACAGTTCTAAGTTGTTCTGCTTGGAAAGAAGGTTTGAACAAGATGACCTCCCTTCTAACCTTGAGCAGTGTGTGATTCTTTGAAATTAGACAGCTAAATTAACAGGGATGCTCGACTACACACCTATCATAGGTCTTCATTCACTCATTAAGAAAATCCACAGTCGAGTGCTAATGAAGTCAATATGTGGCAAGTCTGTAACAGCTGCCCTTAACTTTCATTGATAATTGTTCTCATTTAAATGGCATAATATTCAATATACTGTTGTTGAATATAGTAATGGCAAAATTCATGCCTTGGGGGCTACAATGTGACTGAGTTTTAGCTGGATAAACTGAACTGTGACCTAATGGGGTATTACAGGCCTTTACACCTTTCAGATTCATAGGTCACAGTCTCAGTCTGTATAAACATCTATGTAATTATATTACAAGCCATTCATGCATATATTGAGATCATTCCAAAAGATAGTTAAAACAAAATCAATATAAGCATGATTCAATGGCCTTTAAAACAAGGAAACTACTGATTTCAGTCAGTCTTCTTGTCTGTAAGAAACAAAGAATTACATTCTATGCTTGGAATATATTACCCCTAATTATTAATCACATTTAGTAATGAGCAGATTTCTAATATTATATCTTAAAAATTATGTATGTTTTACATAAATTCCTTTATGAATCAAATTTCTTCAGCCCTCCAGATCAGTAGCATTCAGAATCCAGGATTGTAAAATATGATTCAATATCTATATTATCCCAGTACATATCTCTGTAGATATCTCTCATGTATCCATCTTAATTATATATAGTATGTAAAATGTATAAATACATAACCATACATTTATATAATATGAATATCATAGATATCTGCTGTATAAATATGATGGATATATACTTATATGATAATTTTAGACTGGTAATGACAAAAATTGATTGTGTTCTATTTGAATAGGTGTAACACTTAGCATTTACAAAATAGATGCCTTAGAGAACCCTGAAACAATTAAAGACCTCCATTCCATATATGTCCTAACAAGAATAAAAAGATTTCATTACTAAAGTGTAAACCTTGTTAGTTCTCTTTCTCTAGGGCTGTTTTAAAATTCAGTAAATTTTTCTGTGAAAATCCAAAATGTAGAGAATTTAAGAAAATATTTACAATCACAGGTGAGATGTTCCATAGAATCCACATACAGCTAATTTACTTCTTCCACACCAAGTACAGAAACCAGAAGATGAATTAAGAAATGGAAATAGAATTTCTCAGAGCAGGTATAAATCCCATATTTTCAATTAGGTTCTAAGCATAATATCATTGCCTACAAAATAAAGCAATAAATCAGCAACTAAAATTTTCAGTTTTTTAGGTACATCCACTTCAATAACTGGATGCGTTCTAGATGATGAAGAGCTCCTGCAAAGTCAACAGCAATTAAGAGAATTCAGAAGTATGTAGTATCAGGTTGTTAATCATAAATAGTCCTACAAAATGTAAAAATTTACTTTGGAATTTAATAGATTATGAAATTTTTCAGATAAGCAGCTATTCATATATATATATGACCATACCCATAAAACAAGCCTGTCCACTTTTCATTAAACATATATTTCTCTTGATTTTTTATTTCAACTAATACACATAAACCACTTTATTTAAAGTTCTATTTCAAAAATGGTCTTATAAAAAGGATTTTCCTGTTTATACATAAGGATACTTTCCAATATTGACATGATTACAAACCCATTTCATCTATACATTTTTAGGTATCTTTCTAAAGAAGGAAATAAAAGATGACAGAGCTGCTGACTTGCATCTTAGTTTCCCAAGTCACACAGTAGCCCTTGAAAACTTGCCAGCTGCCTTTGATGGCCTGATCATGCTTGCAGGTAGCTAACCTCAGTATTTGCAGTATTTAAGGCATTTCCTACAATAAACATAAGCAAGTACAAATAAATACTATGGTATGAAGGCACCTGTATTTTTTTAGCTTAGGAAAAATGGAATATTTTATTTTGCCAGCACCATCATGAGGCTTCAACATGCCAACTAAATTCACTTCATATCCTTCTACATCTTTGGGCTCACCATCACTACATCCATACATCCACAACAAAAAAATCCATTTACTGTGTTTGAAAACATGCTTTGCTTTATTTCCTACCTGAAGAATGTAGCCTCGAACGTAGTCTCGCAGTGTCCAGCCTAAGCCATGTAGAATATGCAACACCTCCTCTTGCTTCAGTACGCTGAAGAGTCGGTCAAGCAGTATCTTCAGTCTCACAGGCACAGCCTGAGTACCGTAGAGCATCAGACTGCTGATGTCAAACACAACATTGGACTGCACAATCTCCACTTGGGTTGGGTGGTAGAGGTGCTGAGTACTAAGTTTGTCCAAGGCTGAAAGAAAAGAGGTCAAGTATAAGGAAAGGGCAAAGAAATGACAAGAAGGCAACTCCAAAGACTCATGTACATACATGATATTTGGCAGATATGTTTATTTTCTAAAGAAATATCACCGGATGATTCATAGAAACATAGAGTCACAGAACAGTTTTTGTTGGAAGGGACCTTTAAAGATAAAGCTAGTCCACTCCCTTGCCATGGGCAGGGACATCTCCAACTAAATCATGTTGCTCAAAGCCTCATCCCACCTGATCTTGAATATTTACATGGATGGGGCATCTGCAGCCTCATTGGGCAACTACTTCAATGCCTCAACATTTTTGGAAAAATCTCCTTTATATCTAATCTAAATCTACTCCCCTCTTTCCAGCTTAAAGCCATTACCTCTTGTCTAATCACTACATGCCCTTGCCGAAAGCCTCTTCCCAGCCTTTTAATAAGCCTCCTTTCAGTACTGGGGTCAATAAGGTCACAAAGAAGCCTTGCCCAAGCTTCTTTTCAACTTTTTCTCTCTGGCTGAAGGATTCCAACTCTTCCAGCCTTTCCTCAAAGGACAGGGCCTCTGACCCTCTGATCATCTTGGTGGACTCTGGACTTGCTCCAACAGGTATATGTCTTTCCCTTGCTGAGAACTCCAGACTACTACTACTACTACTACTACTACAGGACTACTATTCCAGGTTGCATTTCACCAGAGGGGCAGGACCATCTACCACAAACTGCTGGCAATGCTGCTTTTGTTGCAACCTAGGGTATGGTCAGCTTTCTGGTCTGCAGTTGCATATTGTGATGTTCATCTTTTCACCCACTAAAGTTCCCCAGGTCCTTCTCTGAAGTGCTGCTCTGAAGGAGTCATATTCTCCGTGTGGGCTTGGGCTTGTGATTGCCCTAACCCAGATGCAGCACCTTAACCTTGTTGAACCTCATGAGGGTGATACGGGTCTACTACCTCAAGCTTGTCCAGGTCCTCCTGTATGGCATCCTGTCCTTTTGGTGTGTCAACTGCACTACTCAGCTTGGTGTCATCTGCAAATTTGCTGATGGCCTCACTATGTCATTGACAAAGATATTAAACAGTACTGGTCCCAGTATAGATGCCAGTCATCACTAAGGGATCCTTTTTCATAGATGCAGTCCAAAACAGCTAGTTTCCAAAGGTCACAAGTAATTTTAATTGCTCTGGCAAAAGGGTTCTCAGGTGAGACTCAGAAACTACAATACTCATAGTTAAAGAGAAATGTATGATTAAGTAATGACCAAGACTGAAGCAATGCCAAATTGAGTGAGACTGTTAAAGATTTGATACTTAATCTCTAGAGGAAAAAAATAAAACAGATACTCCCTTAACTTCAGTCTCTTAAACATGTTAAAACTAAGGCCCCTGATTCACCAAAAATTTGATCATTAATTCACTGCTACTAGAGCTGGCTAGTTCTTTTCACTTGGCTTTACAAATTCAATGTTATTCACTGTGATCTGAATAATTTAGGGATAAGGGAAATTTGCAGGATGAAGGTAATTCTTATTCCCTTGTGAAGTTAAAAAAGATGGAATTGCATATGACATCATGCATTCTGTGATGCAGAAATGTTTAATTTTATTTCTACTTTATGAACTATGTTGCAGTACCTAAGCTTCTCTTCTTTTCTAAACAAAATTTCTGAGCATTTAAAATAATCTTATAGGGACTTCTCCTGTACTTGGTTTCTTCTTGTCTTATGGTCACTAGAGAGTTCATGTACTGTTGATAAATTGCTTTCTTACATTCGGAGCGCAAAGGCCCTTATCATTTACTTGCTGGCTTCATTCAACACATTTACTCCAAGGATTACATTGTCAAAGAGTTCCGGTTTCCTCATACTTCATTTCTTGCAACTGAATTGTCTGATCTTTCCTATTCTAGTGGCTAAGTCAACTTTGAATAAATAGCTTTAAATATTAATTTAACATTCAAACAAGATAAGAAATTGGCAAGCCTAGGGACTTCAGTCCTACAACTCTCCACAGGACATTTACACTGCAGAGCATGAAGAGCAGGATTTTTTCTTCCAAAAGCTCTTCTTCCAAAGTACTACACCTATGCAGGCTTCATGGTGTGGGACTAATTTTTTTTACAAGGTCTAAGGAATGAGATTTGATTGAAGCTTAAACAGGTTAAATATTGTCCTCCTTTCCCCACACCCTGCCCCACCCCTGCCCCCATTTTATTTATTATCTTTTTCTAAGATGGTTATTTTGCTACTACCATAATAGATGTATCATCAAAGTTCTTGGCTAAAAAAAGTCAAGAAAATTAATATTTTTATTCTGCAGGTTGACTAGTATGTGTGGTGATATGTATATATGTGTACCTGAGGGACTGATCAACCATTTAGAAGGAGTAAAATGGGATGCTATTTTTTCTAATACGAGCATTACTCACAGTAGGCATGGTGTAAATAATATTAGTTTCAAATAGATACTCTGTCAGAACACCTTCTAACAGACTGTTGAAATTACTGAGCAGATCTGGATCACCTTGAGGTTTTCAACTTCATTCTTACAGAATAAGTATTGGGTCCAAAGATATTAAATTCCTTCTCCAAGTTGATAAATTTAGACCAGAACCAAGACATGAATGGATATTTTCTAAATACTTGATGTTTTTAGTGACTGAATCATACTGTATTTCTGCTATATCCTAATATTTGGTTTTGCTTCTCTCTTTTTAACAGCAAATACCACACCTGCAGTGAGGAAAAACTAGTTCTTCCATTTAAAGAAGACTTGTCATGCTGTGGGTGTTAAGATCATTATTCTACTGTGGTCTAGGTGAGAATGACTATAAGACATTTTTATCTAATGATTACTGTGTGGACAACAGATCTAATAGGTTTTAATTTCTCTAACAATAAGATTACAAAACTCTGTGGACATATATCCACTTCATGTAAGATGACCATTCAGAGGATAATAGCTTTGGAAAGGTTGAGGTGGAATGGAAGAGAGGAAAAACAAATAAAATCTTTTTAAAATAACTAAGCACACTCTTTTACTAGCTGATAGAAAGTTTTGCAATCTAACCTCTACTATTCCATTCAACTGCAATATTCACTTTTTAGCAGCATTATCTAAAGACATCTGCTTCCCAACACACACACACACACACACACACACACACACACACACAAAAATACTAATTAGCATGATATTGGAACAACATTCCAAGTGACAATGATATTATCTCCAATTTTGATTTGTGGCCTTATTATGAGTATTACATAATAAACAAGCAGTGAATTTTATCCTTTTCAAGTACAAGTCAGAACATGCAGTGAAGTATGGAATTTATAACACAACAAAACATACATTATTTCATGGGTACATAAGAACATTTGCAAGCTAAAGACAAACTTCCCGCTACATGAAAATTAGAGGGTTGTAAATGAAATTAAAGGAAACACAATTGTGTTCATATGGGAAATAACAGTACTGTAAAATTCTGAAATTCTTTCTAAAAAATAGCTATTGATACCTTCAAATTGTCAGAAGAATGAAAATTCTCATTCCAATTTGTAAGTTATAAAAATTTTTGTGTTTCTTTCAAAGATTGGTAAGGATGTAGCTGACAGAGAGAATTTTTGCAGTATTTCTTATTTCTCTTCTGATACCCTTAGTGAACTAATGCCAGTGTTCTAGGTGGATTCAAGAGGCCATTTATGTTGATAGACACTTTTTGAGGTAAGAGGTAAGGAATGACCTTTCTTGTTGGTTTTCTGTAAAGAAAGGAGTATTAGCTTTAGCCTTCTTGACAGGTTTCTGATTCTTGTCAAATCTCTGCATAAATAGTTGTATTCAGCTGTCCTGAATTGCTCACATAATTTCATGTGGATAATGCATTCCTCACCACTTTCTGCTCTAAAATATTGGTTTAATTTATACAGGCTAGTGAACAAGGAACTGTTTTGCAGGTAAATACATTCAACAGTATCTGTAGGAATTTATGATTTCATAAGCACTAAGGTTTCAAGATTAAATATGCTATACAAAAGAATGTGCTCCATCATAACTGAAAATGACATAAACAGATATACCTTTATTAAGAAGTTATCAGTGACTGAATATCACCAAGCACACATTAGAAATCCCTTCCTGGTGCAGCATGAGGTATTACTGACACTTTGTAAAGTTCCAGTGGGATCAAAAGTTCACATATGCATGTGAACTTTTTAGTTGTAACCAGCACAATCTTTTCCAAAAGCATGACTATGATGGCATCAGTTATCTACTCAAACTAAGAAAGGTACCTTTTTTTAACAGTGCAACTTAATTGTTAGCACTACCCTGATAGTAAAAGAATATCAGCCTGATATTCTTTAATTCAGTATATGTGAAAATGTATTTTCTGATACAGGAAGAAGAGGTCTAACTAGTCTTAAAATTACATACTTGCTGAGCAGTCAACTCTTTCATGGGGTGGCCTAAAAATACTCCTATGTTTTACTCTGACAACACTCAGTCAAGTAACATTTTTGTGATGAATTCCCAATTTCAAGTACTTGTTTCAGAAATTTAAACTGTTAAAAATTGGGGGGGGGGGGGCAGCAAGGATTGTGTAGAGGACATTAAAGAAGATTGCCTTCAACAATGAAAAATTACTAACTGGATAATTAGTACAGGAATTAGGAACCTTTCAACATTGTTTTTCCAACTCTGAAGTATCAAGTATGCACCATAATAATTGAGAACATTTTAACTGGAAGGGACCAAAAATTACCATCTAATCACCTGAGCACTCTAGGGCTGATCATCAGTTAAACCATATTGAGGGGATTGTCCAAATGCCTCTGGAACAGGGAGTGGCTTGGATTATTGACCACCTCTTTAGGAAGTCTGTGGTTTGACCACCCCTCCATTAAAGAAGTGTTTCCTAATGTCAAGCCTGAGCCTCCTCCTGTTGACTTATTCACTCTTTAGCTTCGTGAATAGAAAACAAAATCCCCCAGATTTTAGAAAGACTCCACTCAGTATAATCTGAAATTTCAAAAGAACTTTGAAATTGTTCAATGTCAATCTTCATATTACAGCCTGCAGTATTCTTATTATGTAATAGTCCAGAAATGAATTCAAATGCGTTTAAGTACAAATGATATATTAAAATAAAGCACAACTTCTTCTTCAATTTCTCAAAAGACAGAAAACAAAGAAGAGATTTTTAATTTCATCTATACTGTGTCCAGTTCCCAGGCTCAGCTCTGCAAATTTACTCATTGCCCTTAGACCCCTTCCTTCCTAACATGCAGTAAAAAAGGTCAACCAAGTTAAAAGCCATGCCTATGAGCAGATTCCAGTTTTTGCTAAGTAAAAGAAATACAAATATGCAGTGATGAATTTTGTACTTTAGAGGTCTGATATTATTTTTTGAACAGCTACAATAAAAGCATGACATTTTGCCTTTACTAAATAGAAAAGAATTTTAAATATCCTAGTTTTAATGCAATTGGAGTTGTAAATACACTTACCTCTAGAATTTACTGATTCTAGATATGTTTTTTATTAACCCAAGAGGGATAAGAAGGTCTAGTGAAAGGTCTTGGCTGATTTGCCTGGCTGCGTATCTCAGAACACCACAGAGAAGAGTCTATAGGTTGCACTAGGGCAGTATGGATCTCATTCCATTTCATTTTTAGTTTTGAGCTCTCTAACACATCCACTCTGGATTTTCTGGCATACTCTCTAGCCAGTTTCCCAGCTTGCGATAGGGGAGTACTGTTGGAGTATACAAACACATACAAATGAGGATACAAAATTTTACAACCATCATCTTCTTTCTAGATTACTAGATTTGTTCAAGTACAGGAAGATGAAAAAAAATGTAGTCTTTTCTGGACAATAACAAAGATCTTGTCAGACATTTAAAAAATCTAAATTACTGGGCTGCTTTTTGGAGCAAAAGAAACTAAAATTAAAAGACAGATGAAATATATAATACCAATATAAATGATTCCATAATACTGTTGCAACAATAGTATGTTGAGTGTGGTAAAACAGATACAGTATTATTAATGGCAATGTTAAACATTGTAGTTTGCTCTTGATTTTAGTCATGAACATAAACAGCATCACATTTTCAGAGTTCAAGATTTTCTTCTTTTTCTCAACCACAGGAAAAAAAAAAGTAACAAATCCTTAGTAATGACTAAAATGCTGTAGGAACCACTTATTACAACCATAAAAGGTGGTCTAAAGTAGCCTCCCTCAGTATGTAGATTTAATACCACCTCCAACACAGTGTAATGTGGTGTATTTAGAAGGCAGAAAAAAATTGCTCCTCAAAAATATCATTCTTAGAAAGTGAAGGATGAAAATTAGTAAGGATAAAAATTTACAGCATGTATTGAACAAATCAAATATTTTCATGCTGTATGAAATGATCCTGTTTGCTCCTGGAGCAAGAGAGTGGGGGACATGAACACTTATATGACTGCATGAACATCCTGAATCCTGAGTACAAATTCCAGCTACAATATAGCATCCTTTGGTAATCTCTTTTTCACGTCTCTTTTCATCGCTTTCATAATTTATTCCATATAGAAGATAATCACTCACTAAGACAAAAATAATGGAAGGAAAGTAAGTAAAGAAACTCTGATTCATAGGCAAAATATTGTTTTTTGCAATGCTTTTTATTGTATTTAAAAACTAATAATGGAAATCATTTGCCAAACACACTGACAGAGGGACACATATGTGATCTGCTAATTTACAGCTTGCATGTACAGATGTTCACACTTAGTAAAAGGCTTCTTAATAGCATTTTAAAATTAAACATGTGTTGATAATAGGTGTTCCAAACCCAAACAACACAGCAACTAAACTGATATATGTTTTCATGCCTCACCATGCCTCATGCTCGAACAAAACCCCCCTGGCACTTCAGTTGCATGTACACAAAATAAATGTTATTAAAAAAAGACTGAATGAAAACTTTCATTAATTTTTCTGTCTATGATCTGATTCCAAGTTAAAATATCTAGAATGCTACTAGGTTTATGTAGCCGAAAGCAGAACCACAGTTTGTTCACAGACGTTGCTTGCTCTCTGCAATTTTTTTATCCCTTTGCAAAACTTTGAACCCCATCCAGCTTTGACACACTGCCTCTTCAGTTAATAACTATCAAGTTTCCCCTTGTCTCCTGTCTACTTTTCTTTGAGGCAATTGCGCACTCAGCACCCCGAGATAATAACACACATCTATAAGATAAAAGCAATGGCATTAATGTAATTGTCTGCCTTTCTCTCTTTAGCCTAATCTTTTTTTTTCTTCAGTTTTGACTGCCTCTGTGACACCTGTTTTTGTCTCCTCTGATCCTACGACAGGTTTTCCGCTGACAAGGTTTTTGCCTGACAGAGATTCTGCCAGACAAGAACATAATAAAATATGAAGAACTGCTTGTCAGAGTTTCTGCCAATGCTCACATGATATGGTGGGGGTGACAAAAAAAAAAAATGAATCCTGACCTTTTTTTTTAAAGGGGCCCTATGGTAGTTGCTTTTGGCTTGTCAGGAAAGCAGCCTCCCTGGCCAATTCCTGCAAGCCAAACAGGTGTCTTCCTCTATGTTTTCTTTCTGTAGAAAAATATTTTTCTTTGAAAGTAGACAACATGATTGCAAAGGGAAAAAAAAAAAAGGGGACAAAAAAGAGCCCCAAATGCTTTCTCCCAGAAATTCATGTTAGATCTAAGTTTATTTAGTGGTAGCTCAAAAACATGTCTTTGATCCAGAATTAATAATAAAAATAAAATGGTAAGGTTTTTTCTTCCCCCTTCTTTTTCACAACTAGTATGTTCAAAGGAACATGCTATAAAGGACCTTCATCCCAAGTTCTCAGAAAAATATCTGGGCTACAAGTTTCCTGCATAGGCATACTGCAGGAATGAAGACACCTAACTATTGGGACCAGGGTAAAGAAGATGAGACAGAGCCACTTTGACTGACTTTTTAGTACTTTTGACTTTGTAGTACTCTCCATTAGTATGTGCACTGGTGCCTACACAAAAGAAGACTTCAGCTGATTAGTCTGATGATTAGTGATGGAGAAACACATGTAGATTAATCATGTGAGCGTTCCAACACACAGCTGCTTTTGTGTGTCTTGGTATCAGCAGTATCCTCTGCTGAAGCCACCAGCTATGGATCATGGTGTCACAGTCCTCAGTGCACCAATTTGCCTACCAGCCTGGACTCCAAAGCCAGGGGTTCAGAACCCCTACAAAGCTCAGGCCTGGACTTTTGCTCCCCTCCTAAACTACTTTGTAGGTGTGTCTGGCTGTAGTCCTGTCTTCTAGATTACCCTCAGATTCATGTTACAGCCTGGTCTTCTATCCCACCCTTGGTGCCCATTTTTGTTCCTGATTGAAGCCTGTGGATGGACCCTTGACCTGACTATATTCCTTTGCCATGCCCGAGATTGTCAATGGACACAGTTACCAGCTTCTCTCATTCAGTCTGCCATGGTCAGACTTTAAGGAACTGTGCTCTTGGTGCAGGCATGACCAGTGTTCTCACTGCCTTTGACTACTGGCTCAGAACCTTTGGTTCGACAGTCCACTTTTGCTGCTCCTTGATACATAGATTAATGATGTCATTGTTGAAACCTATAATCTATAATGGATAATGCTAAATAAACTCTTTCTATTACTTTGATCATTCAACTTTGAACTCTTGTCTCCAAAGCTAAATGTCCTCTTCCTCTCAACCATTAACACCTTCTTAACACTATTCTGTCCCTTAATTATGGTAAAATAGGGTTTAATATGTCTCTTAATCATCCTAACATCATTTGGTTGACATATTATACCCAGTAAGACATAAGAACATTTGGGAGCCCTGGACTGTGGTCTGGATTAGGAGGATTTCCATCTTTATCCTAATGCACTTCAATTCCATTAACTGTGATTCACAGTTTTACAGAAATTCTAAGTGAGAAGTGATTTCTACAGATAGTCTGGTGCAGCCTTCTAATGAAAGCAGGGCCTCATATTAGTTGGTTCTGCCAAGATGTGTCTTTTATATTTAAAGCTGTGGAGGGTGGGAAATTCCACCTCTTCTGAGGCAACCTATTCCTTCTTATATGCAGCCTTGAAAATTGTAATGAAAACGCAATAGGCACTGCCCACCTTTTAATATCATTCTGTTTGAATCATTTCATAGACATATTTCACAAAGACAAGCTAAGACTATAGTGGTGTTTCAGTTTAGGGTGTAACTCTGGTTCAAGCGTGCTAAACCACCTCAATTTTTCCAGGAAAATCTGCTTAAGGTTGCTAACAGCTGAAGGTGTTTAGATCCTGGGAAGACTGGTTCATAAAGTTAATTCTACCATTGAATACTTCAGTCTTACCCATTCCAATTCATGTACTCTGCCATTTCACAAAGCTCCTGTTAAATATACTTCAGAAAAAATGACTGTAACCAATTAGAACAGAATTAGAAAAATTTCTGAGACTCACACTGTAAATTTCTTGTATTAGCTGTTCTCTTCCTGAAATCCTGATAGAAATGGGATAATTGAGTAACACTATTGTCTGCTAAATTAATCTGGGGCAGGTGTCCTCATAATGATATAGCTCAAAATGAAATTCCTTCTAGTAGGTAAAATAAGTTTTTTCCTTTCAATTTCACATTTGCAAAAGAGAAAACTGAAATACAGTTACCCATGGTATTATAATTTAAACATCTGAAAGGAGTATGAATTTTTTATTCTTTATTCTAACTTCATAAGGTTAAAATGTGATTTAGTCAAACCACATTTTAGCCTTATGATGCTATATGGAATGAAGTAGTAGGGTTTGTTTCATTTAGAGCTGTTTCAATTTGTGTTCTGCTTAACCTAGTGAACTCTAGTTAATTAGGATGTTCCTATAAACAATTAAGCTTCTTGTAGGATCGTTAAGAAGATATAAAAATTTACGATGTAATAAAATGTAATAAAATGATAAAGCGGTTAGCACATCACAGCAATTCATGTGCAGCAGCATAGGTGCTGAAAGAGACAAGTAAGCAGGTATATCACCTAAACATCCTGTGGTGGATGCATGTTGCAGAAGTTCACCACTGCCTCCCCACAAATCTGTTGGTGATTTGAACTCCCATGTCTCACAGAATTGATCCTGCTCATTTGAGAATCAAGCAGCAATCACCAGACACTCTTTTGCTCCCATCTGAAGCTTCACCATGTAGAAAACTTGTTATCATCACACGTAAGGGGCTCAAGATCATGGATTTCACTGACTACTTTCCAAAAGGCAGCCTCTACTGTAACTGGAAAGAATTCCAGGTGCTAATTTAACATCATTGTTTGTATAGCCTTTGTTCCACCTTACACAGAGCAAGTCCATTTGTTTCCTTAAGAAGAAAGGGTAAGACATCGCTTGATACATCTCCTAGAATTTTGTCCCATGGTATTGGATGTACTAAATGATAATAAGCCTTCTCTGTAAAATATAAATTCAATAATGATGAGCACCCAAATAAGAATACCTTGCACTTTCAAAATACTTTTAGTCTAAATGAATGTGGGCATTTTATAGTTTATCAAAGGCAATCATAATTTTATAAAGTGTATTTCAGAGTTGCCAATTAGTATTGGATGCAATTTAAAAGTTTTTCAGAAAACAAAATGTTCACAATGAGAAAAGATTTCACTTTTAGTTGTGAATATAGGCCAACCCAGCAGCAACAGGCACTGTGCTTCAGAATGGGTCATGGCCTTTTTAGGGCTTAGCAGATACTCACTCAGTCCTTAGCTGAATGCTTAATTCCTGATCAGCTAAAATCTCACCTGATCATGTCCAAAGGACATTGGTTTATTCAAACCTAGGAATGTAAGCCAATGAAGTTGGGTAGAAGTGGAAAGGTCTAACTTCTTCCTGGCTGAGTTACAATGTCCTGGGAGTGGCAGGGAAGACAAGAAAAAAGCATTTTAAACTGAACAGATTCACAGGGAAATGCAAGGAGGTGCAAGTGTGAGCATATGTAGGGTAGAGTCTGTGCTTTACCCCTTGGGAAAACATTACTTGACACCTGAGGCTGTCAAATTTGCATGAGCATTAAACTCTTGACCATATGGTTATGTAAGTATCAGCTAAATACAAGGATGAAAAAGGAAGGCTTCTATTTGTTCTTAGGTCATCTAAGCATTATTTATTTTCTGTCACTTCTGTCTCATAAACTTTTGAAACAGCATTATTTATCTTAGATGCCCTAGTATCTGGATTTGGTTTCACTTAATCTTGATTAGCACTAAGGGTGATACCAGAGTAACACAAAGCAAACACTACATCACATCATTCCTATCAGTGTGACAGGCTTTAAAACCAGATACTGGGTCAGCGTGCCCACAAGATAACAGTGTATTTTCTCATCGTGCTGAAGGGAAGCATAAAGGAATTGCATAGGCAAAAGGGGGGACCTTTAGAAAGTATTTACCAGTAATGAAGGTTAATCTTATAAGGTTTCTAGAGGCAACTCAGTAATGGAAAATATGCCTCCAACTTCGGGGTCAAAAGAAAGTTATAACAGATGGATTAAAATGATCTTGTCAGTAAAAGAGAGGAAAATCCAGACTACATCCAAAACAGTTTCACTTTAAAAGTCATGAAAAGCTAGCTTTCATTATCAATTACTTTGCTAAAAATCTAATAACTTTTTTATAGATTTTTAAAAAATCTAAAAGTAACTTTTCTAATAGTCTAAAAATAACTATTAAAATTATTTTCTCAAGTGATTTAAAATAGTTTCAAATAATTAAATAAATTTTATAGAAGGAAGCAACTTTATTTAATAAGTTGTGATGATTTTTTGTATCCTACCAGAGGATACAGATATAACCCAATTATTTTACTAGTCAGCTATAATTACATTTCTCTCCTATTTTCTTTTTATTCCCCCCTTTTTAAAAATTTACTCTCTGCTTAAAAATCTCCATTTTTAAGTAAAGAACATGGCAGTTCTGCTAGCTTCTAGAGGGAGTATAAGATCAGTGACATGTTCTCATTTTGTTTATTTTCTTAGAGATTATCTTTGACTCTGCAAACCTGCATTTCTTTTAATTAACATCTTTGGACTGAGACAAATACAGGAATTCAGATTAATTTTATTTCAACATAGCACTCATTCCCATCTCATTCCTATATAGGTCACATTTAAAATCTAAACTTCTTCCTAGATCAAGACCTTTCAGAAACCTCAGGGCAAGGGAGAGAAGTGATTTCTAAAATTTCCACAGTGTTCTGCTGTTTCTTTATTTATTTCCACCTATCCTTCCTTCCCTTTGTTTTCATTTCAGGTTTCTTTTATCTGACAATTTCATGACCTAACATGCAGAAATTCAGAAAAAATAACTGTTCTAAATGAAGTAGTCACAGTCATGTTATGCATCTGAATTTATGACATTCTCCATTTTCTAATGGAGGTTGTTTCCATTCTTAGTCTCATTAACAGCAAGCTAGCAACTACTTTATATAAATACTAGTATAGCACCAGAAAAATTCCTTTACAAAATGTAATTGTAACTCACGTGGCAAGTCTCTGACTATTACTCTTCACTGTATGGCAGATTTTAGTCAGAAAAATAATGAATGGGCCCTATGTGCCAAAATCTACCACTTAATGTTATTTCATCTTTTTTTTTTTATTACAAGCAAACAGAACTTAATCTCAAAGTTGCTGGAGAGAAGATCTGACCAGTCCTTATATGGGGCTGTATGTGGCCTCACTATATCTTAGAGGGAATTAAACCTTGAATGAATAGCTGAGCCCTGAACTGAGCTGATTGGCACGATGCAAATGGAAAGACATCAAAGAGCATTAGAAAACTAAGGACTACCTTTTTCAATAAGAGGGGAAAACAAAAAAGAAGGAAGAGGAGGGAAGGGAAGGGAAGGGAAGGGAAGGGAAGGGAAGGGAAGGGAAG
>QUSF01000011.1:9025214-9130087 GCA_003676055.1 Chloebia gouldiae
TACAGACTTGTTTAATTTCTTTCCTTACAAGCAAAGATACTTCAGCTAGAGGAAATGCATGTCAAATAGAGTGAGGTTTTTTTTTTCATTATTTCTAATAAAGTTTCAGTGACTTTTGTGCTAAAGAGAGTAAAATGTCATGATAATCTTTACAGGATAGAATGCTTCTTTTAATACAAAAATATAGCAGGAGAACAAATCAAACACATTATTTTTTGTAGTCACCTAAGTAGCATATTATTTAAAAGCCACAAAATACCAGTTGCCTGGGTTAAAATAAATTCTTGTTTAAAAATGGACTGTTAAGTTTTTGATGAGATTTTATTTTTCATATGGACTATACAAAGTATATTTACCATTAAAAAAAAAGTCACAGACTTTATCTGTTTGACTTCTTAAAGTTTAAGAAATGGCTTATCCAATTTAAACCATTTAATTTTTGGGTTGGAAAATAAATCTCTACCCAATTTGACATTAGGAAAGCCAAGCTTTAGCTGAAAACAAATGAAAGCAGTCTAGGTTACCCAAATCCCTTAAAATACTCAGAGATTCATCCTAGGACTAACCCACTTTCCATGATGCACAGCAGTACTTGATACTGCTGTAAAGCTCTGTGCAGCTTTTGGCTTTGGCATTAAAAACACTGATGATAGGATTGCTAGTGTAGTACAGGGGTCAAAACTTGATAAGCTGAACTTTCAACAACAGAAACATTTATCTGGCCACAAAAGTACTTTCCAATGTAATATTATTCATATAATTGCAATCCTAGGTTTGGCAACTCCAGACAGGTGTATCTGAACTTGTAGGAAACCTTTTCTTTCAAGAGGTGTGCAGCTTATCTTTGATGAGCCAGGGAAAACATGAGGAAGACAATGGAAGCAGGGGAGAAGAAAACAGGCCAGGAGTTGCTAAGTGCAATAGTACAGTGGTGGCTGTATGCCCTTTCCCCCTCCCTCTAATAATTCCAATGTTTTAAATAGCAGCTATTAAAATGAATTAACTCCATACAGATTAGTCAAGTACAGCATCAGTAGAATGCAGTTCTAAGCTATTTTTTGATCTATTCAGTTCATAATGATTCTAGGTTATCAGAACTGAATAAGCATAGTACTTCCTTTTGGAAACACCTATTCTGTGATAATTGCATTCAGTAAAGCACTACATCATGTGTCAAGGAGCTGAGTTGAAATTCATTAATAAAAATCCTAAGGAAATCCTTTAATTAAAGCAGCAGGAAATACTCTTTGCATTCAAGGAACAACTTCTGAAAGTACTGTGCTAATATTTTTAGAGTAAAGGTCTTGTGAATCTGGTTTCAGTCATTTTGAAACCCAGGTGCTACAGTGCAGTGAATTGATATGTCTCCTGAATGCTGCCCTCAAAATCCCCAAAAACAGTTAAGATCAAGAATTGAAGGAGATACATCACTGTGTCCAGAAAATAATTTACAAGACCACGCTTGATGTATGTGAAACATACATCTGATTTGTCTCACTCTGACATAAAATGTAGGTACTCCAGATGAATGTACAAAAAGTGCACTAAAAAAAAAAAGAAAAAAGAAAAATAAAAAGAAGATAATTATTCACTTGGCACAATAGCAAAATAAACACTTTCTAATAATATAAAGCTATATGAAATTTTTCCTTTTGGAATGTTAAGCATGTGGTGTATCCCAAATCATCATGTTCCACTTTCAACTTTCTGGATTTGTAAAAAAGGGACATTTCCATTATATACACTGTGGTAAGCTCAGATCCCTGTCATAATATTCTGATTTTGGATTCAATCACTTCACAGAGAAAAATCAGATCACAGGTAGGAAAATCTGATTATTCTCTTCCAAACTCTTCCAAAATGCACTCATAAAAAAGAAGATTCAGGATTACATGAGCTAGAATCAAAGTGCGAGACTCTTAGTTTATATTGCTTTCCAGGAGGACACCCTGGAAAATACCTAGACAGTGCTTCTCTATTTTCCAGTCAGCAAAACCTCACTTGCTGACTCTACACAAAACCTGAAGAGTGCCAGAACTATACAAATTTTTGTGAGGTTCAGTGATTCTTCAAAGAAATGTGAATCTGGTTATACTGTGACTGAAAATAATTTTTTGGGGAATTAAGAGTAACAAAGATATACTATGTTCCTAGATAATCTAGTATACAATAAACTTATAACCAGCTACCAAATGGGCGGTGCTAGGACATTTCTAGGCAGTCTGGAGGCAATGTTACACAGTGACATGGGACTGCATGGTACCTGCATACCTGTTTCTCTTTCCATATATGTGAATAAAAACTTCTCTGTCAATATATGCTGTTGAATTTTTTGAGCATTCACACTTGCCATATGTTAGCACACTCAAGCACAAAACCACAGAGACATGAACTAAATAAATAAAGATCAAATGTATCTTAGGAGGAAAATAGTAACCTTTCACCTGAGTTATCATCAAAATAAAATAAAGTTCACAGAATATAAGCCCCCTAATGTCTAGCAGAAGTGGGGTATGAGGGCTGTGCTTGCTTAGGTACCAATAGTCTAGATCATGAGAAGAAAATTTCAACAGAAATTTCTTCCTATTTTTCTATTTTAATTTCATTAAATCATTTTAGGTATCTTCCTTATTTGCCTTCTAATGGTGTCTACAGCTCTCTCCTGCTCTCTCACGCTAATTTAATAATGACTATCAAGGAAAAAAACCCTTCCAAGAACATGAAGTAGAAAAGGATAAATATAATTGAAGGTCTTTCTGTGAATTTTTATGCCTTTTGTGACTTTCATGCTTGATCTGGGAATTCTAATCCTTCCTGTCTTTACTAAGATACTTAAACATGGGAAGAGAGGTTCAGCTCACAAATCACATATACAGACTTTCTTTGCCATACAGGATACACTCTCAACATGTGAGATCTGAATGTTTGACACTGGTAAATTTGAATTTCTATTTGGGCCCATGACTTCTTGGCTGATTCTTCTTTGCAATATAAACTCTGCTATGCAACCATACTGTAAACTTTTTGCCTTTCTGTTAAGCCCTACAGGAACTACCTTATTTTCTGGAGGCTAGAATATTCGTTTAAGTTGTACACAAGTTTTTGAACTCCAGTGGGACGTGAAGCTGTCACCAGAACAACAGACTCTTACTTTTACATCCTATAAATTGCTGTAAAATAAGCATGTGCATGCATACACAAGGACAAACACAGATTGTGCACACACGCATATGTAGACAAATAGGTACCACTATTGTCTGTGTCAATCCAGTTCTTATTATTTAAGATACTGGTAAAGATAGCAAGAATTGAAAAAACAAGCCCAGAACAGATATTTCTTACCATGTGCCACCCAGCCATGTTTGCACTGATCACAGGTTCTCAGGTTAATCTTCCCTGGCTGAAAACATTCACATGTGCAATTTACCAGTGTACAGCGGATGGCCTGGAAAAAGAAACAGAAAACACACGTTAAAGTATTTCTTCTGGCTTGTACAAATGTTTTGTGATAGTTAGAGTGATATGAACTGCATAGAAAAACCCAGCCTTCTAACATTCAAAGCATAGCTCCTATTTTGAGTAGAAATTAATTTTCTTTCAAAATCATATGTCAGTACATGCCATGGAGATGGATAAATTCCTGAAATATTTTAAAGATTTGTTCTATTTTCTTTAGGGAAAAAAAAAGTTGGTAGGATGAGGATGCTGTAGGAGATCCATAAATATCCTGATATTGCCATGACTTCATAAAAAAGAAAGTTACTAGGGATGTCTTATCATAGGAGCATACCAGTTTCAAATCCAGATAAAAATTCAGAAAAAAAAATATGGAAAAGAAAACTAAAAATATATTTCCTCTTCCTTCATGGAATCCAAAGGTTATTTTTGATTTTTTGGGGGGTTCACCTAACATAAACAGTTAAACAGTTAAACATAACTGCTGCAAAAAGAAGTCATCGATTTTATGTGTTCCCAAACAATAAACTGATCAAGGTACAAGACTAGGGCTGTTTCAAAAAACACCCTGTAACTTACATCTCTCACTTTCTCCAATGCCTAGGAATAGCCTTTTACCTCTTAAAACTCCTCATTTGTTAAACATGTATTTCTTTATTTTAAAGAAGGAATAGTAAAACTCCAGTCCCATCCAGAGATCTCAAGTTTGCTTAATAACACAGCTTCCTTCCACAGACTTTCTCATCTTCATTTGTAGAATTATTTCAAAAATTACACA
The DNA here is from genome assembly GCA_003676055.1 of Chloebia gouldiae. Taxonomy (NCBI): domain Eukaryota; kingdom Metazoa; phylum Chordata; class Aves; order Passeriformes; family Passeridae; genus Chloebia; species Chloebia gouldiae. The sequence goes on from QUSF01000011.1 coordinate 9,029,449, forward strand.
GGTTTACTTTGAAAAGGACTAGCTACAGCCACAGGAAAGTGAATATAAATTGAATGAGACTCTTTCTAATGTAACAGAGTTTTTAAATAGTGTAGAAGATGACCTGTGCACTTCAAACTGCTACTAATAAATTTATGGCATGCATTTAGATGTAATTTGCATGGAGATTTCTGAGACAGAGAGGCTTATTCTGATCATTCACAGATTAACAATCTACTGTAACTACCAGAGCTGCCAGGAAAAGATATCTCTATAGATTTAGATGCAATCAATGATTACTTGGGGGCTAAGGTGGGGGAAGGGTGCTTGGTACACATTGCCAAGAGACAGCTAAGAATTATGAAGACTCTTGCCTTTTCCGAAGAATTAATACACATGCTCACACCTATTTTCCATAAAAAAAATAATTATCAACTGTACTGACTTTAAATAAATTACATTCAGCATTAGTTTGGCCTGGTTAAGCTCCTTGGCTGCTGACAATGAAAAAGACTCAGAATTATTTTAAATGGTTGATCCCTTATTTATCTGCATCAGAAGAAATGTAAAGACATTTATATTTCTCTGGTAAATTTCTGTTACAAGAGTCCTTTATTCCTCTTATCCCATCTGCTCCTTTACAACCTTTTACTCTCAGAAACCTAGTGAGGGAAAAAATCCTGCTCTATTATGTCTGACACTTCAGGGCCTCAGTCCCAATGTCACCTGTCCAATTACTCATTAGCCAGGTTATAACACATTACTCTATGGATGTGTGATTAAAAGAATTAGTAATACTAAATATAAGGGTACCAAAGAAGTGCTGACCATGCAGGTATAATATATGTGTTTGTGGGTTATGATAAAAAAAATCTCCTGGTAGGTCCTGTTTCATGTTCAATAGTGTATTGACCTGGTAATATATCAAGACTACACTGGTCAGTAATGGTGTTCTTTTGCTAATATGTTCATTAATTAATGAACTCAGTAATTAATTGTACTGCAAGAAGGAGGTCTTTCAAAATGATATTTTTATTTTACCATGGAAGATTTTCTTACATTCACCACCTTTTTCAGATCTCTACACCAATGTGACATACATTGGTTGCATTTGATGATATTTTGATTTCTTCATGTGTCATCTGCAGTACATATAAGAGGTGCAGTAATGTAATATAGTGCAGTACATGTACTAGATCAAACCCTTGACATCTGAAAGAGTTGCTTTATTAAGGCTCATCAGCATTTCCATTACAACCCTATCCACTTTTGGCCTAGAGGTCAACAGGTTGCAGTAAAAATTTGATTCAGCTTGAACCTGAAATACAGTGTTGAAGCATAAGAGTAAATTTTATTATACCCATTCAAAAATAACCCATTTAGCCACTATAGATTACAAACTGGGGAGGGGGGGGGGGAAATTTAGACGTTACATGTTTCTTTTCCTCTTCTCTGAGTTAAAAAGAGTATTGATGATGTAAAGTGTTGAACTAATTAATTAGTATGATTTCTAACTTTTACACATATTGGCAGAAAAATTCACCCACATTTTTCAGAAACATGAAAATATCAGGTATTTCCTCCAATAAATTAACTAGAAAGTCTTCAAAAACAGCTATGCATTTTTATAAATTAATATCGATTTGCATTAAAAAATCAAAACATAATTAGCATGGCCAAAATATTCAGCCTGGCCTTACTTGGCTGCTTTTTCTGCCAAGGGTGTATATGGATGCCAGGTTGTAATTTGGTTTCAGTAGTTTCCCATTCCACCACAGAGAATCCCATGCATACTTCTGAATGATGATTACCCCTCAAGCTGCAAGTTGCTCATTTAGGATCAGAAATACTCATTCTAATTCATGTTCTGGAATGATCTCAGGTAAATTACTGTAGCCTGATGCCTACATTCCCTAAACAACAACCAGACACAATGACATTAAGTGTTGCCAGGGCAGATGCAACATAAATTTTGAACAATTCTATAGTATTAGAGGCTATTGAAAGTCTCCAATAGAATTTTATTTTATTTCAGAGATAAATGTTGCACTTTTCTTAGTTAATTCAGAATTATTGTAACTACCTGAGATCACTACAATACCCAGCATTAAGCCAATGTAACTCAGTGACAGGAAGATTCAAGATGCCAAAAGCAGTGTGTGATCCTACATACAGCATCGGAATACTAACATTCATTAACAGGAAAGTAAGTAATGTGCTTTAAGACCTTCACAATGCAACTAACAAATTCACTGAGCCTTACAAAGATATGCATCACAATTATGAACAGTGTTTTTCACTTGTTTTTCAATACCACTTGGGAATATAAGTCACCGACAGCTTGTGCAACAGGCTCAGGAATGTCAGAAGGTGCTGAAGGTGAATGTGGCATAGATTAACCTAAGAATCCAAAATTTTAATGCAGACCTCCATTCCTCAGCAGCAGGATTTTAAGGCACAGTAGCTGGTGTTCCTGTAGGTAGCTGAGTGGGTTGGTGTAACTGTGGTTGGACATCTGGTACTGCTCAGTTTTAAAAGGAATGGGATGGGAAGTGGAGATGATAAAAAGATCTTTGATGTAGCAGCTAAATACTGCAACCATTGTTTCAACCTGTTAAAGTGTAGGTATAAAAATCCAAGGGTGTACCGATGTTAGAAGTTTGTCAGAAAGTGCTTCTGAAAGAGTTTAGCTAGGCATTCCACAAGTCATGCACTGTAATTCTGCCTTCCCAAGGTTTTGATAAAAATGTTTATGCAATGGGACTTTAGATACTGCACTATTTTCTAGGGAAAGAAACAGAAATTTTCCCTGATTGAGATTTTCCTCAAGAACTTCCCCATGAAAGACAGAAAGAAAACAGAAGGAAAAGAAACCAGTGAATAGTGAAAAGCATACTACAATCAGAAGACACAATCTCTTGTGTATTAGCTGATAGGCAACCACATATTTAGATGACAATTTGCAGGTTAACACCTTAAGTACCCAACAAAACATGGTTTCCTACATACAGCTCCTTGAAACATGCATGCTGTTATATTTTACCATGTCAATGGCCTGCAGTTAGTAGGAATTCTCAGACATTTTTATACATCCCTTTCACTGAGTTCCTAACATATAGCTTCTTGTATTTCTATCAAAATTACAATGGCCCTTGAGGACCTATGCAAGAAAAGGGCTGGACTTCAGCAGAATAATTTAAAATAGTTTATACAGCTGATTCCTTAAATCCTAAAATTTTAAAATTGACATTGAGAAATATTCCTGCAGGTCTCTTTGAGATCTTCTTGTAAAGCATAATGCAAAAAGAACTTTGGAACTTTGCGTAATATTAAAGCATGATATCAGTACACCAATGCTTAAGTTTGTATGGCTATTAAAAGATGTTAAACCTGACTTCCCTGGTTTTCTCCCAACTAAGGATACTAATTTAGTATTGTTTAGATGATTTTATTATATATAAAAAGTAAATATTATTTGCATGTTAATAGAAATAGCCTACAGCAGTAATGGAAAAATCAATTTTCTGGCTATTCTGCAGAGCTTCCAAGAGATGAGAGTCAATAAGGTAGCATGAAAGGGATGACAGTGTGGGAGAAGAGGAACACATAAAGAACAGATATGATTCCTTCTCTGGAGTACTTAAAAGTGATCACAATAAATGGAGGCAGTTTTAAATGATGCAGCATTCTGAAGAGACAAAACTTTGTAATGTAACTCATGATGAGGCTTCAAATGTTCTGTGAGGTTGAATAGCATCTTACTGAATTCTCAACCACATCTTTCTATGCAGTGGCAGTATTAAAGAGTCTTATTCCTAACATCCTTGCATCACCTTTCTCAAGTGCAAAAAGGTATTTAAAAATGTCCTCTTTCCACATCTGTATTACTGTGCACCTGAATACATAATGGAGTCAACTAAACTCATTCTCTGCACTGATGTTCCATCTACCTTTCTAATGCATCTCCTGCACATTTATACCACAGAGCTCACACAGTCTAAATCCACTGTCACTAGCCACAGAAGCATGAGGTTTGAAGATAATTTGGTCCCGTGAAATCTTTCCACTGAGACTGGAAACCAGCAAACTGGTGCCTAAGTGCAGTACTTGACAGCTGCATTAAAATCAGTAAGACTAAGCGAGTATGCAGTCTACACAAATGTATTAGTTAGCAAAGACGCCATGGGTTTTAAATGCACACACATATACACATATGTATACTTGAAATTTAGATTTTGTACAATAAAATTTTTGTATAATGGCAATTCACAAGTTCTATGTATTTTTGCAATACAGGAAAGAACTTTCCAAATTTAATTGATGGAGTAGATAATCTCGTTTGTTTTTAAAACCAATAACAATTCAGGTATTGTATACTAATAAATGAAATGTTTGCATGAAATTATGAGAAGTGTTAGAAGCAAAAAGTACTTTTTGCAGCTTATGTCTCAGCTTTAAGAGAAACCCAAACACAACATATTAAATTAACGTTTTCTATCCATTGTCAAAATTGTCAGTTTTACTCTCTATTGCAAATAAAAATGACATGATTTTTAACTGATATTTTCTTGAACTGGGAGAACAATTTGAAACCATTATAAAGTAGAGGATCTTGAGACACAATGGCACGCCAGAATAATCAAAGTTAATGAGTAAGACTAAGGAGAAACATAGATCCACTCTTCTTTTGCTGTATGTTGACTCATGATAGAATAAGTTATGAAGTTGAAGACAACAGATTAAGTTCTTCAAATGTTTCAACATTTTTTTAACAGAAAGTCTGCATGCTATTAATTTTCTCATTCTGTTTCTTTGTTATAAAGGTAAAAGATAATGTCTATGTGACACTATTGCTAAGCACAGGACTGTACCATACTACAGTTTTCAGTGTTTATTCTTTATTTTTTTCAGAGCACATGTATGTTCTTTAAAAGCTCCTAAAAATCTCTTGTTCCTCTTCTTTACTACTTTATGAATCCAAATAAATACTTTTTTTCCTGCCAATAAAATACTTTTTTTAAAAGATCACAGCAAAAATTCTACTGTAGAGAGAGCAAAAAGATCCCAATTAAATCACACTAGTTTTAATGGCTGGCAAATCAAGAGTACAATACAGTTTATTTTCAAATGAACACCAAAAGGATGATCATTTGTATCCTGATATTTAGGAAATGCACAATGTCACCTTCCTGTAATGAGACTGGTATGAGAGGGAGCTGTGTTGGTTTAAACCCAGCTAACATCTAAGCCCCACACAGACGTTTGCTCACTTCCTTCACAGTGGGATGGGGGAGTGAAATCAGAAAAGCAGGAGTGAAAAAATTTGTGGTTTGAGATAAAGACAGTTAGGTAAAGTGAAATAAAATGAAGAATTCATTATCCCCCTTCTCATGTACATTTTAACTTCTAAGAAAGAGGGAAAATTGGGGTGAAAGTGCTTGCTGCACTTTCACAAGAATGTAGCAGAAACATGCAGAAGTATTTCTGTCTCTGCAGAGTGACCATATACCTCCATCATGCAATTCTGGTACAAAAATGACAATTTTGAAACTCAGATAAAATGTTTGTATTGGTTATTCAGAAGCCAAAACTCTGGACAGGAAGAGGAGGAACACGTTGATACTGATCCTGGATCTGTCACTCCAATAGATGAACTTACTTAACCACTCAACTTATAACAGTCCAATCTAAAAAAAAATGGTAATGTTAATATATACCATTTCAGAGATAAGGCTAATAAGCTGCTCACAGAACAGGGTGAGGTATGAGCGAAAAGGTAAGGCAGAAACATTCAGCATTATTATTTCTTCTGTTGGCACAAAAATTTTAAGAGTTTTTTAATGATACAAGTTCACTTTATCATTAGTAAATTAATGATTTTATACATAGGATTCACCTAGAGAAAATAACTTTAATTGATACATGACCATTACTAACTTCAATACTAATAACCTGACAATGCTTTCCCCAAAACAAAAAACAGTACGGGGCAATTTACTTTACATTTGAATGCTCTGAAACATTCATATTATGCTATGATCTTTTTAATCTCTCTCCCATTTAGAGATACTCAAATATCTTCTGAGTTATTCACTGCACTGCAGTGTTTTATTAGCAATTTCACATCACATTGTATTATTGTTTCTTGCTTGTATTTATTTTCAGTAAATACAATTTGAAAGGTAATAAGATTGTTATATTTCTCTCTAGCATTCAAGAAAATAGTTGCTAATATAATATGAAGGGTAGGATGCTAACAAGAGAGAAAGCTGTTAATAGGATAAAACAGCTTTTCCTGGAGTAAGAAAAATCTAGTCTTTAAGCATGCTAGAAAACTGATTTCAAGTCTTCTTGAGAAAGAGCTGTTAAGTAAATGGGGAATAAGAAGAGAAGAAAAAAAATTAAAAATTGTTTGTAGTCTTTTATTAATTTAGGAGCTGCTCTTCAGTTCTACCCCAGACACCACTAAAAGTAGACACCTGTGTTAAAGATTGCTACCTGGACTTTCCTAGAGAAATATAATGTAGAATATATGTTTTATGTTTCAGGAAGTGTCTGTAGAGCTTTATACTGCTTCTAGGCACTCAGCTCACAGGGTTGCCTACAAGATATTATACAAAGACTGCAGGTACAGTATCACCGTATGTTTCTATAGTATGCAAAACGAGCCTGAGGGTCTCAGGCATCAGTTATTTGAAATGAAAAAATTAAGACTGATAAGCGCTCCTTTGCTTAAAATTTGAAGAAAAACCATAGTTGATTTAAGAATGAGATTGCTTATGCTCAAAAGCCTGTTAGCAAATACATATTTTTTTTTTTTACAGATGAAAACCAGATTTCTGCTATGAAACCAACACTCTCAGTCACTGGAGTTCAGCCTGTAAGAAGTTTCAGATACTCTTCTCTACCATGACTCTTCTAGAGAACGCCACTGCAAGCTACACCCAGGTGCTCATCTCAAGTAACCACAACTCGCTGTCTCCTTCAGAGAGAGGCCACAGGAGGTAAGTTGCTCCCACTAGTTTTATTGGCCTGCCCTGGACCCGTGATTTCCTCTGCCCTGGTGAGACTCCACCTGGAGTACTGCATTTGTCTATGGAGTCCTCAGCAAAGAAAGGACATGAACCTTTTGGAGCTAGTCCAAATAAGGGCCACAATGATCGGAGGGCTGGAATACCTCTCCTATGAAGAAAGATTGAGAGAATTTGGATAGTGTAGACAGAGGAAGAGAAAGCTCCAACCCTGAGAACATTCAAGGTCAGGCTGGACAGGGCTCTGAGCTACCTGATGTAGTTGAAGATGTTCCTGCTCATGGCAGAGGGTTGGAGTAGACGATATTTGAAAATTCCTTCTTACCCCTAACCTCTCCATCATCCCATGATTCTCTGAAAAGTCCAAGTGATAGTTTTCCAGAAAAAAAGTGCACCTTTCTGGCAAACAAATTGGAGAAAGTATATTCTCACAATAATAATATATATACTATAAAGTACATATATTCTTTCATATATATTACTGTAAAGTAATATTTTATATATATATATACATACTATAAAGTATATATATTCTTATAATGTGGCATCAGCCTTGCTATTCAAAACAAACTTCTACTGCCTTATAGGAGATGTTTCAGAATAAAGTATGTAAACCAATAATTCAAAACTTGTAATGCAGAAATTAAAACTAAATATGCTTTAAAAATAATTTATTGTTTTTTTTTTCTTCTAGCAGCTTAAAAAAGACATAGAACCTGTGGATATAGCATAAACATGGAAGGAAATTGTCAACAATTTTTAACATTATGTGGACTATTGGGTCATTAATCTACAAATGAGGATTTTTTTCAGTAATTATTAGGTGGTTGAAAAAGAGTTACTTCCATCTATTAAATCAAATAACAAATCTATTAAGCTTAGTATCTATTCTTCATCTATTGTTTCTCCACAAAGCAAGAAGATGATCAGAATGTTAAATGTTCTGATAATCATCAGAAGATGATGAGAATGTTAAAAGTCTTAATGGTGATCAGATAACTTATAACCTCTAGACTACTTTTGATCAATCTCAGTCTGCCCAGTAAAAATTACAAGTGAATGTACCACTTCTACCAAGTAAATAGGGAACATTATAAAAAATGTAAATGTCCACACAAAATTATGTTAGCAATAACAGATTTTTTTTATTTTCCACCTTTTTCTTCTATAAATTTGAAGAATAAGCAAGATCTGATTTAAACAAAGGAAAATACACCATGACCCATGGAACAGCTATTTCTTTCTCTCCATTTATTCAGGAGTTCTCCTTAAATAATATCACAAATACATTGTTTACTGTCTGATCTGCTCTTCAGGAACTGTTGTCTTTCAGGGTTTTCTTTCCTTCTCAGATGTTATTGCTTTCTCAATTCTAAATGATGGGTTTTCAATTTGGCAAAAAGAATTATGTGGATTTACACTGCACTGTGCTGCATTTTAGCCACTGAAGATAAATACTGGTTTTACAGAAGTTACATAAAAGAATTATGATGAAAGACTTTTATTATTTTGAAAATAATGCTAAAAAGAAAATAATCTTTTCTCTCTTCAAGGTCAAAACTCCATACTATGTATCCTGTTCTTAAATTATACCCTAAAGCAATAACTTCTTATTTACATTAATAAAATACTCAATTCTGCCTTATTCCTTCAGTGACCAACCCGTCAGCCACTAAACTGAACTATAAGCAAATAATAAGAAGAAAACCACCCAATTTATTTGTCTTGCCCACAAAAAGCCAGACTAATAGGTGAAAAAAAATTCTCCTCATTAGATGAAGTAATTAATTAGTTAAATATGCATTTTTTAATTATTGTAACTTTTAAATCTTGCTTCTGTGGTATTCCCAAAAACAAATAAATGGATTTTTTTCATGAATATTCGCTAAAGCATATTCTATCCCTGCATCTTATTTAGGAAAGAGAAGAATTCCAGTAAGTGTGAAATATGTGTCCCTTTGGCCAGAATGGAACATTAATATATATATATATATATACATATATACATACATGTAATAAAACCAGAGAGAGAGAGAGAAAAAAGAGGGAGAGAAAAGAGGGAGAAGGGGGGGAGGCAGTGGAGGGAGAAATGTTATTGGTTTTCTCAGAAGGATTTTCTTTTATACATAGCTTTATCCTATAATTTTGTCCCTGTTGGGCACACTGCCTAAATTTAAACACAAACAGTCAAGCAATGAAGAAACATTACCACATTTACTGTGAACAAAAACTCCCAGTTGTACAGTGAAATTTTAATACATTTCAACTTATCTCTTTTACTAATGGGGAGAGTACAAACCCTGCAGGAATTCGCTCTGCAAACTGGTAATTACAGTAGACTCACTTTTTTATAATGCATATGTATAGTCAGACACAAGAAACATAGCTGCCCTTTTGATGTAGGTTACAATAGGAATGTTTAAAAAAAATTATGAAAATCTGCAATTCTAAAGGAATGCACTATTTCATGGGAAGTTGTCCTTTAGCTATACTAAAGAACAGAAATAGATATAAAACAATATAACATATATATATTTATTTGCTTTTATAATCTGAAGCAGAACCTTTATCAGGCTGATCTTTTTTTTTCAAGTAGGGTAGGGTCTTTTTGCTTTGTTTTGTTGCTGTTGTTTTCCTAATATACCTGCTGGTACAAAGCTGGTTTCCATCCTACAGTATCATGTATGAACTCAGAAGATCTTTGTTCTCCCAGGCCTCCCCTCTACACAGCCTTAAAATTTAAATAATTTTGATCATCAAGTTCATGTCTCATTAAATCATTGTAACATATATTTAAAAGCATTATTGTAATTGCACAGATTTACAACATACAATGTCCAACTCATATAAGATAAGACATGCTTTGTCAGGCAAAACATGTTTGTAATGTACACAAAGAAAGATTTAATTTATTCTGAGGATGTGTGAAATCAAAGTAAGATCTACTGCCAAGTCATACATACAGACAACATTTATCTTTAATACAATAATGATATGATACAGCTATATGTTAAAACATCTGAACAAGCGCACAAACAAAACCAAAGTACTAGACAAGTAAGGGTTTGCAAAAAACCCTTATGGTTTGCACCACTATTTCTTAATATCTATCAACAAACCACACCACTTGGTTCTACAAATACTCACATCCTCACTCTTTACATATACTCATATTCACATTCCATAAAGTTAAGAAAAAATATCATACAATTTGTTAATTAAATAATTGTGTGCACTAAGAACAACACACAAAAAATCAGGTAAGAATTCCCATTTCTGGAGTTCTTGTCCATCTTCAAAACTGCCACAAGAGCAAACCACACAGCCTGGCATTTCCTTGAGCTGCATTTTCACCAGTTTGCACCACATAGCTTGGTGGAAATGTAATTTGCTTGTCTCTGTTAAGCATATCCTGTGTTTTAAGTTGGTTGAATGGTAACATGAAACATTTCCAAGTTTCTATTAATATGGAATAGCATACTGACAGTTCAAGACAGTAACAAATAAAGTCACTAGACCCTGAGGCTTCATTCTCCAAACAGAGAAAGTTTTAATTACAAGGAAAACATGTAAGTTGACATAAATGATTGCTCACAATCACCAACAAGGAAGCAAATGCCAAATGAAAACTGTAACACTGATGGTGAAGGTCTCTCCTAACTTCCATGGAGGTCTTCTTAAAACCCATGAAATTTCATGTAGCTGGAAATTTTAAATTCCCTTATTGCTGGAGACTAGCTTTCTCACAGATGTAACTGTCTTCTCTACAGAGGTGTTTTTTCAGCAGTGAAATTACTTCATTAAAAGGGAGTTGTTAATGACTGTGGAATTACTTTTTAATTTTTCTTTTTTTAATCAAAGAAATCTGATCTTGACTAAATGTGAAGAGATTACTTCTCATTCAGAAGTAGGAGGCTTGGTAGGATCAGACTCAGCATCAGACTGAAGGAGGGTGCTACACTAGGTTACTAATAAAAGGCAGTGAACTTGATGTGTGCATGCTTGGTAAGCATTTTACTAATTCTAAAATCCACAAACTACTAGGAGAGTGAGAGACGTGTCCTAGTAGACCTGTAAGTATAAGCATTCCTCACAGTAACAAAAGTAATTTTCACAGAATAGACGTTATATTCCATATGACGTGGCTCTGGCTGACACAATATTTAGGATGTGCTTAGTCAACAAGTCTTTGTTGAAAGCATATGAGGGGCTAACACAAACTCATCTTCAGAAATTACCTTCACCACTGTACATCATCATTTTCATAGTGATTTCTGTCTGTCTTAGGGTAGGCAGAGGAGATACACAGAGGCTCACTCTTCACTTGAAATCCATAACCTATGCTAAAACATCACTTAATTTCTAGATTTCAGAAGCAGTGTGAAGAGAAAAAAGAGGCAATATATCCCAAATTATGACCCTTTTTGTGTAGAAGACAACAGATCCAGTAATATTTCTAAATAGAAGAAACAGTATCTTTGCAATGAATATGCAGCAATGCAGCTTTCCTCTTCCTGACCTACAACCTTCATTTCATTTCTAAGGATTCACAGAAAGGAAATGCCAATTAATTTGAAAAAGACAAATTGAAAGAAAGCAGAAAGTCTTCCTTTTATGTTCTGTCACATGCAAAAATGAGCAATGTCTCTTTCTAACAACTTTCCATAAAAAGAAAAAAATTAGAATACTAAATTGATTGTACTAAATCAGTGTAAAAAGACTCTATGTGAGACAATTCGAGATAAAGATTTTATCTAGTGAAAGCATTACAGATCATTGACAGTGACCCTCATTATTCATTTCTTGATGCTTCCCAAATTTTAGTATCCAGTTTGATTTGGGACTCAGTTTTGGGAAGTGTAAAGGACATGCAGAAATTATGAGGATGTTGATCTTAAGTAACTTTTGTCCTCCTTACCACTCCTCCTTTTTATATTGTTTTGTGTAATAGTTGATGACATGGGCAGAAAATAAAACTAATTAGAATCAGGTGGCTGCAATTTAAGGCAATAGTCCTGAGTGATACCTGAGACAACAAAAAGTAATTTGCTGACAATTGAGCTAAAATAAATTTTATGCTGGGGGGCAGTGTTAGAAGGAAAACAGAAACTCTTTCTTTCTTATTTGTGTAACTGATGGCTGCCTGAAAATTCTGCATCTGTTTAAAACATAAGAAGCAGTAAGTAAGGAGAAATTAATTTTTAGGCACAATTCCAGGAAAATGACCAACAAAGGTTGTGAATCTTACCAGAGAGTTGCAATGCTTTTCATATTTGTCCCCTGTCCTACAAAAACCATTGCCTCCTGTTTTACACCTGCATATTTATTGCTATGTTAGGTAAGAAGTAGCCTGCTACCACAGTTTCTGTAACAGCAACATGTCCCTGAGCACCAAAGCAGGTAGTCGAGAAATGCTACATTTGTTCCTTCTGACCTTACGAATTTGTCACAGAATCAGAGAATATGCTGAGTTGGAAGGGCCCCACAAGGATCACGGAATCCAACTTCTGGCCCTGCACAGCACCATCCCCAAGAGTCACACCATGTACCGAAGAGTATTGTCCAAATGCTTCTACTTGAAGATGTAGATCTTCTATGTAAGATCTACTGTCTTACATAGATCACAGTTATTGTACCTCAGTTGGGCCAAATTACTATCAAATTGTTTCTGAAAGATCAATGTGCTCTCTCCTGCTTTTGCAATTAGGAAGGCATCGTCATACAAACACACACAACAAACACACACAAACAAACATGCAAATTTTACATTTATGTACAGAACCAGTTTTTCTTATAATCTCTTTTCTTATAATAGCTTAACAATTACATATATTTATTTGAAATCAGTTGAGAACTCAGATACTACACTGGACCAAAGGAAAAAAAATCTAAGTTGTTTTGCTTATATTTTCCATTGCTTTTTTGTATTATATAGTGATAGGAGTGGTCACCAGTCTGACTTGGGTATTATCCATTTCTTCTTCACACTAATAGTTGAATTTATACCTTGAAATGCATGCTAAAATATTACCTCTGGACCCTGAAGTCTCATTCATCTACAGATCTAAGACAGATTAGGCAATGGGAGTTATGACTTGGTTTTGACAATATGTTCCTGTATCTCAGATCTGGAATACAGAAAATTGTACTCCCAGCATACCTAAACTTTAAAAATTCTGCAGAAAAAGTAAATCAACTAATGAAGAACATTTTCTTCTCTTTTTTCCCCCTTTATTTCTTTTTTTTTTTAATGAACCCAAGGTATTTTATTAAATAAAGCTCATCTATTTGGACATAAGCATTCAGCTGAAAATGACAACAGCTATAAAGATATCCCAGCAACCATCAGGCTACCCCATCCAAAAGAATCTATTCTAATATGCTATATTAAAGTAACAGCAACTTCTGCCACTTGGCACCATAGATTGTATTTGAACCCACTTATCTTCTGGTTTATTTCAATAAAAGAAGCAGTGTGCTTGTATTTATGAAATCCTGACTATCCATTTTGATTTGCTAGCATTCAGCACCTTTCAAAATCAACCCCTATCCTCACAGACAAAGCTGAGTGAATTAAGTACATTCCCAGCTTATTTTACAAGCTTTCTCCCACATTTATCCAGAGGAATACAATATTCTTTGCATGTTTAGTATTTCCTCCATTTACCTTTTGTCATGCTGGTGTTAGACCTCACCAAGTGCAACACCAGGCTACAGTAATCCTGCTGCTATTCATTACACAAGTGCAAAGTATAGTTGGTATAAAGAGGAATGCTCTCACTCCCTATGCAAAGTCCAGCCTGCAGGCTCTAATCCAGCATGTATGCTTATGAGAACATGCTGTGCTCATACTAAACCCTGCATTTATTCCTAGCACCGTCCAGTTAATCACATGACAAAAGCTGCTTTGGTCACCATGTAACATGCAAACACTTTGCAGCAAATACACATCCATACTGTGCACATTTGTGGAAAAAACAGACCAGGCTGGTAGAAAGTGAAATGGCTTGTCATGAGCAAAACACTGGCCTAGAGACTCTTCCCATTGCAATCAATATGAGACTCTCCCAAACTATAAAATTGAGAGGATTATTATAGTTTCTAAAGTATATCAGTTCTCTAGCACACTTTGAATTTATCAGCCTAAGTGAGTAAAGCACAAAGCTATCAGCCTAACTACCTAACTGAGGGGAACAAATCCTGCTCTCAGCATTTTGGTGGTTGTAGGGCAGGAAGGCTGCATAGGGACACTTAAACCTGCGGTAATCATAGCAGGTATTAATAGTTGGTACTCTTTATTTGCAGACATTGCTGTAGCTGCTCCCTTCCTCTTCAGACAAACTCAGCTGTTCTGATGAGCTCTTGCTGACATCCTCACCATCACAAATGCCATTTCCTACACATGCATGTATGTCACTATTAGCTGCACAGTAAATGCCTGTCTGTGTGCAGGAGGACTTAGATCACCACCCTTAACTGCAACTTTTTTCTCCTGTGGGACAAAAGCACTGGCCAGATGGAATGAGTTCCTCTGTCTAGACCTTGGGGTCTATGTGATGGATGGCCCTAACATTAAACAAGCATGCACTACAGAGAGGACTAAATTCAGCTCTAAGAAATTCATATGTCACCTCATTATAGCCAGCAGATTTTCATGATGAAAAGTTCAAGTCGCAATGAGACAAATGGGAGACTTTTCTCTCATTTTTTTGTGAGAGTTCCATCAGCTCGTAATTAAAAGCAATATTTAGCCTAGCACAAGTTAGTGATTGGTAAAAACAAGATGCAATCATAAGGATAGGCTCTTTTCTCCACTCTGCTTACCACCTAATACTCTTTGGTGTGAAAACTGGTCTAGAAATTGCTTAAAAGCCACCCTTCTGGTGAGAATTCCAGAGTTTTTGGGTAACAGTTCTGCCAGACACACCACAAAAACTGAGTCTGCTGCAGTATGTTGATAAGCCTGTTTCCACTCCTAGGAAAAGCCAGATAGTGCAGAGGTGTCTGATAGTAATTTCTAAAAAAAAAAAATACAGTTGCAGTTAGTTTCAGTTTGAGGATTAAATTCAGGTCAGTTCCAGTTTATTCAGACTGATTCACTTCTCACTGTTATTATTTGGTTGCTGAAAATGTGCCTGTTGGTGTGAAATCCTCAAAAAGAAAAGAAATTTAACTTCAGGAGTTTAAACACAGACACAGAGGAACAAGATGTGCTAAGTAGCTAAGGAATTCAAACTAATGAAATTGCCTTCCCCTAAATTTCCAACAAAATTAATACAATTTTTCAACAAATTCACAATTTAAAAATCAACATTCTTTATAAATTAATCTAAATTTAATTGAAGACTTGAACTGTACACGGGCTTTTGGTATTTCAGAAAGCAGTATTTACATGAAGAAAGTATCATTCCAAAAGCCAGGAAGTGATGCTCCATTAATATTCATTACATGCCAACACTCAAAAAAAAAAAGGGAAAGAAAATGTAAGCTGCCAAGTTTATTTTGGCAAAGCTCTATGACATGATTTGTTTTCAAAGCAAAATCTAGAAAAATGTCTTTAAATCAATATAAATCCTTTTCATATTAAAAAAAAAAAACCAAAACACATAAAACATAAGGAAAAAGCCCTTCTGAGTTTTAGCCTTTTTTTCAGTGCTACACTGTACATAAAGAGTTTAAGTGAAGTACATTGTCACAGAAGACCTAACAACTTAGGTTAGATACACTTTTTCCTGCCTTTGTGAACAAATAACTTGATCTATTTGCTATTAAAAAAAATTATAAATTAATGATAATTAATATTATTTTCCCTTCCCGCTTCCCACTTATTTTCTTTATATATATATATATATATATATCAGCACAATTTTGAAATTATTGAAAACATCAAGTACAGAGAATAATCTCAGTTTTCCTAAGCAAAGACTGAACTACACAAGAAGATGGCAGTGGCCTTTAGCATAGTGTTAGCATACTTCGAGAAATGAAAACATTGATTCATTGCCTGGCTGGGCCAGAGGCAGGAAGGGGGCCAGTGATGTCCATATTACAGAGTGGAATGAATGCCATAAAGAAATTCCTAAAGCTCTTCTGCAGAGATTTGCAAAAGCAGCACACCACACACATCTGGCCACATTGCTTCTGGTACTCAAGCAATTTTTTATAAAAGCAGGGCAGGTATTTCCCAGCAGAACAGGACCAGTGCATTGAGATGCCACCATGACACACAGCACAAAATATCAGTCTAGCAGGTTTGTCCTCAACACAGAAACTGGAAATCTTTGTTACTCATGTTTGAATTCCACCTACCAATTACAGTGGCAAAAAAAAAAAAAGGCATTTCTGAAGCCAAACATGAAGATAAGGAACAGTCCTCACAGTCCTCCCATGACTTGATTGCATGAAGGTGCTGTTTCTAGACCAATTTTATTGACTTCTGAGTGACTTAATGCGTCTTTTCCTCAGTTCCCCTACCTTTCAATCACAATTAACAGCTCAGGAAGAGAGACTGAGAATTAAATCTAGAAAGCATAAATTCTCTAATTAGGAGACAGCAGGAAAGCAGCCATGTTCATCCCGAAGAGCAAAGTGAAAAGCTACATCTAGGGCACTGCTGTGTGTGCTGGTTTTCCACTCTTTTTCCATTTTCCCCACCACATGCAAGTTGTGTCCTTTTCCCATGTCTTGAGATTTACCTTGTGCCCGCAGGCAGGGGAACACAAGGTGAGTGGGACAATGGGCTAAGTGCAGGCAAAGGCAATCTCTCTGGCTACATGAAGGTCATCTCCCCTTTCTCAAACACCTCTTCTTTTGGGAAATTGAATTTGTCTAGAGCAGATCCTACCACGTGCAGGAGAGCAGGGCAGGCTGGTCAGACCTACAGCAGCCAGGTGGCCTCAGGGCTGGTGTCAGGGCGCAGGGTGCGAGGTTCCTTTGAGCAGGGAGAAGAATAAGACGAGGGACCAGAGAGAGTGGATAATTTCCAGGAGGCAGGGTTTGAAGGAGGAGTTCATTAAAAAAGGAGAGCTAGGAGAACCCTTGATTTAAACTGTTTTAATCTGATTTAGGAGAAATTATTGGGCTGGGATTTGGACTGGCTAAAAGAAAGAATAAATCATGTGTAGTGGCAGTCATCAGTAAAAACTGCTAGGCTTGGTTTAAAGGGTAACTGAGGACCAGGACTGAGGAACTCAAGAAACACTGCAGCATTAGAGAGAGTGAGTGGTAGTGGCAGGGTAAAGAAGCAAGCTTAGAAACATTTTTGACTAAACAGGAGGTCTCATCCATAAAACTACTGCTCTGAAATCATTGGAGGTTGTATCCATACATTCATGCAGATGTCCTACTTCTCAAAATTATTATTCAAGTCTGTTAGTATAGCAGCTTAAAATGCACCTTTCAGTTGTAAGCATATATGGTAATGTTCTTCACCTCATTTAAAAATTTCTTCCCTACTCTGAAACAGTGGCCCCATTGAGTAAGGACTGAAAGATGAAAAGCAGATGCTCCCTAGGAGACTGGCAAAACTGTTAACTCTCACTCACCCAATTACTGAGTAGGACAGTATCTAATAGTGATTAGATAGTAATATTATTAAATGCCACTGAAAGAAACCTGTAATTGTGGGAGCCCTGTAAATTCTTCATTTGAGAGAGTATCCTAATTCAACACTGTTGAAGGGACTCCTGGCAGATGAGAACAGACTTTTACATAATTTTCCCAAAACAAAATTGTTACTTCTGTGATTTTTTTCTAATGTTTTCAGGGGGTTTTGGTCAGGCACAATTTTTAAAGTCAAATGAGATTTTGGATCTATGCCAAGTTGTTCCTTTTTCCCTAAATCTTAAATACTTTACATGCTTTGAGAAATCATTGCTTATGAGCAACTGATGAATTTTCAATTGTTCACTTAATACAAGAAGAAGTTGTAAAGCTATTCTACTGCCTTGTAAAAATTTAAGGGAGTGAAAAATATGTGGAGAGAGGCAGAACACCTATCTGACCAGCAATAGTGAAGGAAATAATAGATGAAGGAAAGCACTGGTTCAGATTCAGAGAAAAAATATGGAGGTAGAGACAAAGGCAGAGGGTGGAGGGAGAGAGACAGAAATAATCAAAAGTACTAGGGACAAAGATGCAAACATGAAAAAAATGAAAAAATATATTAGAGGAAAATTAGACAGATACACTGACCTCTCCAATTTAGAAGTATTTAAAAATGGGTATGTTAAGGGTTAAGTACTACATTTTTCAGAGTAATGGCATAATTACAAACTGATAGGTATGCCACAGCCCTGAGAAGTTCACATGTGAAAACATGGATACATATCATATGTATCCATCCTATTGAAATCCAGACAGACATTAATCACCCAAAAGAGGAAGTATGAAATTCACTTTAATGACTTCTAGACTAAATATCCCAAACACACACACACACACACACACGCACGCACGCATGCACACACACACACACCCCTTTCAAATACCTTTTACTAGCACTTTCAAAGTACATATGTTACCTTGATAGTTAATGGTTATAGCAAAGTATCAGGACTAATTTAGACTATTTTGTAAAGCACCTGCAAGTTCTTGAGTTCACCTGTGCAGCTCTGAACCAGAAGAGTTTAACTACTGAGAATTTATCTGTATCACTGATGGACAATTTTTCAAAAAGGCTTGTAACTTGCCAGGTCAGAAATACACTCATATTTTGAGAAAAAACTACATAAAGACCAGAAGTATTTTGTTTTTATTCTTTATCTTCACTTCATAAAACATTATTCCTTTAATAAACTAAAAGGCTACTGATCTTTTCAAGAACACAAAATTTCTGAATCCTTGAATGTGCTTTTGCTGTCTTTGGTAGAAAAGTAGGCTTTACAAATGTACCTAATTCTTCTTATACAGTAGCACAGAACATGGCCCAGAAGCTACATGCAGTCCCCAGACTCTTTCGATTTGGCCTGCCAGGTACTTCCAGACAGGGCATTCCACTGCACTTAATAGTGAGGAGGTAGGAGCTGGTCAACCAGCAGCTCCTGCCTAGACACACCACACATCTTGCTTAGCCAAGAAAAGGTAGCTCTGGATGACAAGTGCTGCTGAAGGTGGGCCAGAGAGAAGCTTTGGGGGTATCAGAGATCTGTAATAAGTTTCAGCATAATAATAAAGCTGTAGATTTGAATTCACTAACACTGCTGTTCATTCAACAGTATGCCTGATACAGGTAATTCAAATTTCAATTACAACTCTGGAGAAGAAAAATCCCTTTAATCATGCCAAGCCTAGAACTAAAAATTAGTGGACATCTAAGAACTCAGAATATCTCAAACTTCATCTAAGAAAAATGCTAAAATAAACTACCTGAGTACATGACATTGTACAGGTCCTTTAAAGGCCAGACATCAACAACACATGGAGTACTCAGATATGTTTCTGAGTACTGTGCAAAAAAAAAGTAAATATAACTGTAATATCGGACATGCTAAAACCACATCTGAAGTAGCCTATTAGAAAACAGAGAGATTTATGGACTTGTATAGGAGATGTTTATATAAGTTTCAAAGGTTATTTAAAAAAAATGTTTAAAAATATTTCACCAGGAAGCTCCTTGGAAGGAACACCTGTTTAAACTCCTTTCTTAGTATTCCAACCAGAACTAACCAATGAGACCGGGTCATTAATTTCAGGTTTTCACAGATCTTGAGCTGTTAGGTGAACCAATTTTAAGGATCACAAATGACCAGTACATGAACCAAGGTAAGTTTCCATGCACTTAATTTTTGTGAGGAGATTAACTAAACCATTACTGTTGTTCAGTTCTCATTTTTCCCAGCTCCCATTTGTTCTCATTTTTTCCTCTTCTTAGAACTACAAAACATAAATGAAATGACCTTTTATGTTTGATGACCATCTCACTCATTTTTGCAGCAATTCTATTAATCTAATAAAAACCTATGGACATATCACAGCACAGACAGTAAAAAAGGATGTGAAAAATACTGAAAACATTACATTTACATTACAGTAAAAACAATTTTTAAATCATGCTTTTAGTTTAATATTATCTCAAAACCCTTTAGTTTTTTTTTTTCTTTTACTACTTCTTTATTAAATTTAACTTCACAACCCACATTGCTCCAGCCTGCACACACTTGATGAACTCAATGATACATGCTAGTGTTTCACACAGTGTTGTCCATACCAGCAGTTGTGCTCATATGAGGACTACTAAATGCAAAGGACTAAATACAGAGCCCTGGAAACCATAAAGAAATGCAGACCAGATTCCTTACATTTATATATATATATGTGTGTGTGTGTGTGTGTGTGTGTGTCTGTGTGTGTGTCTGTGTATGTATATCTATCTATTTATATACAAACATTTAAATAAAATGAATGGATTTAAAATTTCATATATAAAAAGATGCCTGGCTTAAAATAAGTTAAAGGGACAGGAGTCAGAAATAGGAAAGCTGGCCACTACTCCTGATTTAAATTCTATCACTATCGCTGATTGATTTAATTACTCCCTACAAAAGTATTGTATGGAAAAACTGCAATAACCACATCATTAGGAGGAAAATAAACTAAAGGAAGGACTTTACATTACATACAGGACCTGGTCAAACCCTTCCTTTTCATTGATTTCAGTGGGCTCTGGATCAAGGCCATATTGATTGCAGGCAGTATGCTTCAATGATTAAGACAGCAAATTTAAGTTTCATTCTTAGCCTGGTCATTCACTGGGTTTGAGTCTGGGGAAGTTAATCACTTCTTGTATCTCACTTTTTCCATCCATGTAATGGGAATAATTCCAATTCCATTTACCAATAAAGGGAACCAATATATTCAAACAAAAGCCCAAAAGCTAAATATTCAACTTATTTAAGTATGAAACACTCTTACTTTGAATTTTAAATAAAATTTCCTGGAATGGTGGGAACCTCAGCTAGTAATTTATGATCCAGATTATGTGGTAATCTTCTATGGTAAGTCTCAGTTCAAAGCTGTGTATATGTGTGTATGTGTGCTTGAAAGGGAGAGAGATAGAGAGGCAGAAGACACTGTTGCTCACTAACTGGCACTTCATGATATATTTGATTTGTTGTAATAAAGCAAAGAAAAAATAGTTGTCAGCTAAAATGCCATTTCTGTCACACTTTTTAATAATATTGCTTCTGTAATTACACTGTGGTTCTTTATACTTACTCAGTAAAAGCTTTCTTAGTTTTAGCATGGAAAACAATTTATGAAATTACAGAAACAGACTGAACACAGCAGTTCATTTGCTGAGGCAATTATCCAGATCCTTGTCAAAAAAGAGAGAGAATAAAGACTGTGATGTGCAAAAAATGTTTCTAATTCTATGCTTTAATACATACAATATGTCTGTGGTTGTGCTGGATTATGTTAATAAACTGCAGTCGAAATATATTTGTCACAACACAAAGGAAGGGTGCTATCAATTGTCTTGCCAGATAGTTTAAATTAGTCACCAAAACGTCTAGCCAGGGTTTCCTCTGTGACCCTTTGACAAAGGGAGAGGCTTATTGGACAGTTTTTCCTGTGGGAATAGACAGATTCTTCTAATGCTCAATTATTTAAAATAATCTGGAACATAACTGTTAAGTGAACTGTGTCACAGTTGCTTTTTTTAACAGATATGAAAAATTCAGCCCTGAACACAGATTCCATGTTATTTTTGGCTGGTTATCACTCAGAAATGAGTTCCCCTAATATTTCATAGGAAAAAAAAAATGGTGAGAAGCTGTATTCCTTCTTTTAGGAAGAGTAAAGTGTGTAAGGAGTAAGATACTGCTCAGAAAAAAAAGAGCAAACAAATTGTGACAAAAAGTCTAAACCCATGGTCCAGAAAAAATCCATTTTTAAAAGGAAGAGAAAAAATAAATGAAATATTGAAAACAGAACACAGACTTGTTAGTTAACCAACATATATTCAGAAGGAAATCTATTTTAAGAGTGAAGTCACTTGAATAAGAAGTTGGAAGGAGACTATCTTAAAGCATGAAAGCACACTGGCACTCTAGAAATACATTGACTGCCATGTATTTTGCTGAATTTCATTATTTTTGTAATTTAAATATCTATCTTTTCTTGTTAGACATGTATCATTTACACCAAAAATACAATTTATAAAATTTAATTATTTTTCCAATTAGTTATGTTAAAAGAAAAATTCAAATTTTACATTATTCAAACTGAAAATGTAACAACCAGTTTCTCTTCTCCAGCTAGATACTTCCTACTTCAGCCGAACATATTGCTGTAGACTCCTTGCTATACAGTTTGTTTGGCTGGAAAAATGCTGGAAAAAGAGAAGACCCTCTTTCTTTTGCAGAAAACAAAGCAAAAATGGCATCCAAACATAGATCATGAATTGTAAGCATGTTACTAAAGTTTCATGTATTAAAACGTGGGTGAAGTTTCCCCTTCCCTACCTCCACCAACATCTGGAGATAGTTTGGTGGAGCAATTTCCAGAAACCAAACAGTATCTCTGCTTGACTAGCTCTTTTCTTCACAGATAAACAATTAATGAAATGGGCAACTAATTTCTAAAGTGTTCATGTTCATTAGACTGTTTCCTGAAATTGAGTAGCTGTTTCATGATGCAGTGCCCACATTAATGGTAGTGCTGTTCCTTTTCCAGATATAGAAAGGGTTTTTTAAAGAATATCCATTCATGTTTCATTTATACTAGGAATCAAAAGTGAAGAAAAAAATGTATGCCACTTTAAAAAATAAATATATTTGCAAAATAAAAGAAAGGTGGGACAACTAAACAACTCTTCCACCTTAATCACTGAATATCACTATTTGGACCACACTTCATCATGGGTCAAAATCTAGGCTGTATTATTTTATGATTGTGTCTCTGAATTACAAATGAAGATATCTGAAGTTATGACAGGCTGTAATATATTTTAATTTCACCACCCAATACAGGGTGGAAAAATAAACTCTACAGTGCAGAGGTAAGATTTGGAACAATTGTTCAATATGATTAATTTCAATATGCAATATGGCAGCTTAAGTATCTGCTAGATATCAGCTACTTAACAAATCCTGGTTACCACTTCTGATCAAAAGCTCATACTAAAATATTGCTTGCTCTTTCCATACCACTTATTTTTTATGTGTTACCCACTGTCAGGTAAAGAAATATCTTTAAAATTTTTTCAGCTCATCTTCTAGTCCCAAAAATTTTTCCTGTCGATTTTTTATGATACAGCTTTGCTTGAGCTGTACAGATATTGTATAACATAATTTCCACTCAGTAAAGGTAAATACCACTTTATAGAAATCTATCCCATATTCACTGGTAAAAGGCTGTGACACAACATTACCACCACCCGTATTTTGTCATTTTCATTTTCCCATAATTTACTGTCCTAGTAAAGAGTTGAGGATGGGGAAATGTGTCCCAGTTTTCACCAGGACATGAACAGAAGCCGCTGATCAATGAGTGTAATTTCCCTCTGCCACATGAGTGCAGTGGCTCTGGGAGAAGCTGCCAGGAGAGACAGCTGGTAGGGGAAGTGCCTGAACCTATACTGACTATCACTCCATTTAGAGCTGTTTACAGGACACTTGAACAGCAGCATGAATCAATTGGGAATAACAACTACTGAAAAATATTTATATACCAGAGTACATTTATTTAATGTTTTATGAAGTCCTCATACTACAAACATTCACCTCCTGGTAAACACTGCAATGAGTAATTCATTACTTCACATACACAGAAGTTTATGATCCAGGCCACCTTTGCACAAGTCACACAAGTTCCTAGCTTAGAGGATCCTCTGTTTCTTTGTCAGATATGGTTTAAACTCACATTCTTGTATAAATACATAATTCTATACCCCTTAAAGAAATGCTGCTTTTAAAAATAAATGGCTCATTTGAGTAACATAACATGTCTAAGCTGAAAGGGCATCTCTGTCTGTCAAGCTCTCACACAACTGAGAGAGCTAAGGTATGCACATTGAGGCAGCAGTGATCAGGATCCATCAGCAGTCTCTTTCGGACAAATTAATGAACAGTGCTGAGAGATGGGAGAATGCAACTGTAGACATGAAAGGAAACAGAAAAATACATCAGGCTACTCTCTTTCCAAACAACACTCACACACAGTATTATCATGGTTTAACTAAAACACTTAGGAAAATTGATTCAGATGATCTGCATTTATCACTACACCTACAAGCTCAAGACCTAAATATTACCTCTGATCAGCAAACAGAGAAACCTGAAAGTTAACAATTGTTTTATTTTATTTTAGGCCTCAGAAAGGATAATGCTTGACACGGTCCACCATTATTACATTGGGCAAGCCACTTACTTTCTTTTCTTCACTCAATTTTCCCATCTAGAAATTAGAATAATAAAGTGACTTCATTCCTAGAGTGCTTCAGACCCCACCATGTCCAAGCTGTGGATTCTCTTTGCTTTCAGGAATCAAAACTAATCAATACATACTACTATCTGTTGTAGCATACCCAGAGAACACCCTTCTGATAGCAGTAAGATGAATACTGATTCTTTTCTTGAGGTCAACTTTAACGTGTGGCTCCTTCAGACATAGTAAGGATAAAACAAAATAAAACAAAACAAACAAAACAAACAAAAAAAAAACCCAAAAAAACCAACCAACCAAACAAAAATATCCCCATGAAATAGAAATTAAAAGATAACAAATAAAGTTAACCTTGACTAAATCTTTACAGTCATACACAGACTTCATTTGTGCACGATATGAATTATTTCAATAGAGAAGTAAGAAATTTAGGTAGGCATAAAAAGAAATTAAAATTATATTTTCAAATTTATGATTTAAAATTTTAAAAATGAATTTTCAATTTTGTTATATAAAACAAATTTTTCAAACATAGAAATAACTTCATAGTAATAGGCCTATTGAGAATTACAGTATTCTGATAATATATTTACATTTTCAATCTGGAACACAATCTCTCTTCTCAGAATGTGCCTTTTTATTCAAACTGTTTTAGATGGGTAGAAAAGAGCCTATAAAAAGTGTATATACCATTTTGACAGCTATCAAAAAGGAAACTTTCACTGCTATATGGGTGATCACTGAAGTCTTTGACAAAGGACAAAACCAGATAAAACAGAATATATTACCATTTTTAATGTAAGACCAAGTGGGAGCAAAAATTACTCCTATTAATTACTTTTATCACTATTTATATTGAGTCCAACCTGAATAGCCTAATTATGAAGGTTGTGAATAACTGATTTAGCTTTTCAGGGAGTGATTTGAAGAATACTGTAAAGAAGAGTGGTAGATGGGACAAAAACACATCCAAAAACAATCTGCAAGGAGG
Source organism: Chloebia gouldiae (assembly GCA_003676055.1). NCBI lineage: Eukaryota > Metazoa > Chordata > Aves > Passeriformes > Passeridae > Chloebia > Chloebia gouldiae. Next base: position 9,054,835 of record QUSF01000011.1, read on the forward strand.
TAAGCTTGAGCAAAAAGATGGAATCCTGGGCTGCATCCTAAGTGGTGTGGCCACCAGATTGAAGAAGGTGATTTTCCTGCTCTCCTCCTCTCTGGAGTGCTTCATCCAGCTCTGTGGCCCCAAACAAAACAAGGACATGGAACTGTTGGAGCAAGCCCAGAGGAGAGTCACAATGTTGGTAAGAAGACTGCAGCACCTACCCTATGAAGTCAGGCTGAGAGAGTAGGGATTGTACAGGAAAACAGAAAGCTGTGTGGAGACCTTACAGCAACCTTCCTGTATCTGATAGGGGCCTACAGGGAAGCTGGAGAGGGACTCTTCATCAGGAATTGCAGTGATAGGAAAAGCGGGAATAGGTACAAATTGAAAGAGGGGAAATCTAGGCTAGAAACTGAGATAGAATTCTTTATTATGAAGGTGATGAATTGGAACATTATACTGGAACTGTTCCCTGCCCAGGGAAGTTGCAGGTGCCTCAACTCTGGCAGTCTTCAAAGCCAGCTTGGGTAAGGCCTTGAGCAGCCTGTTCTAGTGGGAAGTGTCCCTGCCCATGGCAGGGAGGTTGAGTCTTGATGATCTTTAAGGTCCCTTCAAAGTCTTAAAATTCTGTGATTCTATGATAAAAGCTTAGGCATTAGCGCTTTTTTTCGGCTATGCAACCAAGACAAATTTTAAATTAAAATAATGTATGCTTAAATTCCCTCAGTGTTACAAACTTTAAAAAATCTCAGGAACAAGTAACTTCATGCAAACATCAGTAATACATTTACAGGGGAAAAAAAACCAAACATTACAAGTAGAGAAATCTTTCAGATTATAATTATGCTTAGTTGCTTAGTGAGAAGTAGTAAAGAGTGAAGTCCAATTCAGAAATAGTACACATTAAGATAAAATAGCAGTATTCTGCTTCAGTATAAACCCAAATACTTCTGTCCAGTACCTGAAACTAATAACATCCTTAGAATTCCTGTGTAGAACTAGCAAAATTCTTTACTTTATGACATTGTTATTTTAGTTCGAAGGATTTTTCTTCCAAATGTTTACACCACTGTGCCAGTAACTTCAGCTGAGCTGACACAATGAATTTTAAATGGTCTAATACTTTTGACTTACCAAGAGATTAGCACATGATTAACTAAAGGGAAAGGATTATTATTACTGCTGTTAAAAGATATTAACACTTTTGGTAACTCATTCTATGGATGCTATCCACATTGAGAAAGCAGAATGAATACAAAGTTTTCTCAGTTTTAGTCGCTCAGAAATTGTCTTGCAGTTAAATAACAGAATCTTCTCTAATTAACTTTTTTTAACCTTAAATCTCAGCTCTTATTTCCCTAAGGTTCATACAAGCTGATTAAAATATGTAATATGGGCTACAGAAACAGTCAAACAATTGCAGCATTCAGTCCCTTCCTTAACAAACAACCTCAACTCATGCCTGCACATATGCACACACAAACCCACACAGAGACTTTATGGTGAGCAATGAGGTTCATGTCTGAAGCAGAGTGTGGCATTAATACACTTAGCAAGACAGAGCTATATTCATTGAAGCTTGACACCAGCTCTGTGAAGAAGGGCTGTATTTGCAGGAGCATAGGGAGGGAGAAGAGAGAGAAAACACCAGGAGGGAGAAGGATTAAGTGGACAGCTGAAGTGTGAAGTGATCCAACAGTTTTTTGATATGGTTTAGACTTCACTTTGGGAATGCAACAAAACAACAGCTACAAACTTACCCCTTGACACTGAGAAGACAGTCAGTCTCAATGCTAAGTACTCCTGCCCTGAAATTCTGACTCCAATTCAACAGGTTAAAGGGTAGGAAATTTCTTCCTTTCCTGACAGAAGTGGCATGTTCTTGTGGCTGTATTTGTTTAATGTATAGATGCTCTTCTATAGCTATTATAACCTGTCACTGCACTTCTTCATCCTCTTAAATTCAAGATTAATTTTATTATGCTAACATCTGCACAGGTTAAAAAAAATATCCATGGTGTGGAAAGAATACAAGAAAACATTAAGTGAATGAAAGCATTGACTTCATACTTCATACTGTGAAGTATGAAGTTACATAAAGGTCATAATTAACCATCAAAAACAAATTCTAAGAAATCATAAATAAGGAATTTTTTTATGAATATGATACCAGAAGAACATTGAAGGAAAATTCAAAATTTTTATTATTTCAAGTTTTGTGTAAATCAACATAAAAGGGAAAAGAAAGACAGTGATGTTCCTCAATTTTTAAGAAATTTTAAAATTTTAATTTCAGGTCACAGATAAACCTGCTTGTTAGGGTGGGCACACGGGTAAAAAGATATGACACATTTTTTTCTGCATATAAAAATCTGCCCTTTTCCTGCAAGATTACTGAAGCACAAATACGGGTAACAAAAAATGAAGGTACAAGGTGAGATAAAAATTACAAGATGGGGAAATTCTGCTTTGCATCCACAGCATTATCTGGTTCCCTCTGTTTTCATAAAGCCAGGGAAAAAAACACTTCCAGAAAGCTCACCAAAGATCAAACTGTGTCTGGTGACAGCAGTGTCCAAGCTATAAGTAATGTTCAAAGGATTCAACAATGCCTGTGACTGATCATTCTCTTTCCCCTGCCATCACCTGCTGATTTTGTCCAGGTGTTTTATGGCTATCTCGAGGCTCTGGAGAACAAACAGAAAGAAGACTTTGCCAATTTCTTTTGTCTGGGATTGTGAATTCCTTACACAGATGGTGGACAGCCACAGGCTGGCCAACTCCATGCACAATTGCCTTTACCCTCAGAAAGAAAGCATGAGAGCAATTTTATCTACTGACAAAGTATTGTCTGTAACATTGCCTGTGGTTATGGAATAGGACAAGATTCCTTTTCCTAAGGAAAAAAAGAGGTTCCCCCTTCCTCGATCACTCTTTCACTAAAACAGTATCAGGAGGGAGGAAAAAAAAAAAGGATAGGAAAAGAAAAATTAAATAAACTAAGACTTTGGCTTGTATTAGCAAATTAAGCATTCCAAAGCAATTGAAGAGGTTTGTCTAATAAGATAATCTTGTGTTAACATGGTTTTGTAGTATGTTTACAGTCTCTCAAGTATTCCAAACAAATCCTGCTAAAACTTACTCACTAAGCAAACTGAGACATTTCTGGCAGCAATTTTTAAAGATGGGCACCAGACACGAGCCCCTTCATCCTCTTCCTCTTACTCTGTTTGCTTACAAAAAAGTCCATTACCTATGCAAATTACTGTTAAATGTGTAGTTATTTAATTGTGTAATTATCTATTTAGATATGTACTTTACTCCTGCAATGATGCAAGTGCAATTTTAAGACTAGTTATTTTAAGCAAAACTGCTACACTCCCACTTCTGACCTCTAAGAGTCTGACTAAATATCAGAGAATGGTGTGTATATAACAAAATATTTGTGCAACACTTAGGGACATGAAAAAGCAAATTTTACAGAAAAATGTGTGATAACTTCCAGTTCTCAGTAGCGGAAGGGCTTGAAAAAATATGGATTTTTATATGCATTCATGGCAAAGAAGTCAGGTAAAAATTTTGCATTACAAATATACCATAGACAGCCTCTGTCTTCTTATACTCTTAGCATAAATATTATGTATGCAACATATACTTAGTTAGGAAGCTACAAAATATGTGCCAGAAAATAAGTAGATATCTAAGACCCAAATTATCGTGAGACTTCAGGAACCTCAGAACTATACCTATCCTATATGCCATTTACCTTTGCTTATAGGTGATGTGAATAAACTCTGAACTCAGCAGTAGTATATAAGGAAATGCACTCTTCTTTAACCTTCAAGGCAGACTCGTCTCCCACTCTCCATCACCCCACCTTCCTGCCTAGGCATCACTGTTGACATACACATAGGTAGAGCAGAATAATGGACCTGACGTCTGCTTTGCAGATCTAAGAGCACAATTATGTCTTGCTCTAAATTATTTATTTTAATGCTAAAGTGTGTAACTCTTTTTTTTTTTTTCCTGGGGGGTGAGGGGGAGTATACCCAGTAATTATAAAATCTGGCACCTAAATGCTAGAAAGGAATGGAAAATTACACCACCCTGCCTTCCTGCTGCCAAACTGGGTTATTTCCCTAATATTTCCTAGGCCGATACAAAACATTTCCAATAATAATCTGCTGGTGTCTTCAATGCTCAGAATAACATTAATATTAAAAAAAAAGTGACTGCAAAGGGCAAATGTAATGGCTGAAGAAGAGGTGAACAGGTAACCTCAGAACTACAAGTCCCCTTTTTTCTACCACCACAGGTAGCAGCAGTACAGCTTCTATACACTCTTTGGTCTATCAGCATGTCATAACCCTGACCTAAGAAGGTCAATTTCACGGCTGAAAAAGTAGCTTAGCCTCCATGGCTCATTTCATCCTTCAGCCTCCTGTTGTGATTACTGACAACTTAGCCAATGTATTTATTTATTTTTATTTCTTTTCTGTACCCAAATACAGAAATATAGGCACATAATATAATGGTCATATGGATAAAAAGGCTGCAGTGGGTGGCCCTACATTAATATTATCCAGAAGTCTTTGTGCTTATTTGTTCCACAAGGATATAGAAAAATTCTCTGTGATTTCCTATGATTGTAAAAGTGTCCAAACAGAAATATTCCCATGCTCTATACAAAAATAAAAAACCCTGGTAATTTTTAACTTTACCCCATTGCATCTTCCTCTTGAGATATTAATATTAACTTTACCCTCTCATCTTTCCTGAGAGATAAGAATGATCAGAAGGGTAGCCAGCCCAGAGTCTGGCAGCCAAATGAAATTAAGTGAGTTCCATGGATGAGGCTGTCTTACTGTAAACAGAAATCCTATCAACTCCAGCACCTCTGCCAAGCATTTAATCCATAAAACCCTACACAGCACAGCTGTGTTTCGGGGAGGGGAGGGGGGCAGGGGGGGGGGGGGAGGTAAGGGGAGGGGAGAACTGTTTATTTTAGGGCATTTTTTTGTTTGTTTCCTTTTCAGTTTTCTGAGGCAAGTATCTGACTATTTCACACCATCTTAAAACATTAAAAGGATACATCAATGATGGTGACGATGGTAATGTCCCACCCTCATAAGTAATATAAAAGAAGTGACTGTGGATGAACTATTCATAGGTGAAGGAAAACTGGATCCAAGCATGGATGACAGAACTCACTTTAACTTGGCAGGATGATTTCCCAACAAAAGGAATTCAACCAAGGAGAGAAAGACTAGAGACTGGATGAAGGGAGAAAAAGTGCCTACTGGGAATTGGTCTGAGAATGCCATGATGCTCTCAGATGTTAACAGCAGTCTGATGATGGCCTGGACTGAATTCAAACTGGTGACCTAAAGCAGCAAGAATCTGTATCTAACTAGTAATCCCCTGATCCAGGGTACTTCAGTGCTTTTAATCACAAAAGAAACATTACAGTACCAGAACAGATTTCATTGGAAGGTAGCATGCTACATACTAAAAAAAAAAAAAAAAAAAAAAGCTTATGAAAAAACATGCAGCTTCTTCCATCAAATAATCCTCGTTTAACTTTATCAAGGCCAAAAATTAGGAGGAGAAACACCAAACAAAATAACCTTTCTAATAATTCTTGAATATTATTCCCCACTCTTGTTGGATAGAGATTAATGGATGAAATTTCTTCAGTTCCACTTCATGACTCAGTTTTTATTTACGTCAGTGGTGTTTCAGGATTAAAATTTTATAAGACACACATAAACAAAAAAGAGAGAGGAGAGGAGAAGGAGTAGGAAAAGGAAAAGGAGAAGATAAAGGGAGAAAAGGAAAATGGGAAAATGGGAAAAAGGCTGAGTAGTCACAGTACAAACTGTGGAATGTAATAATATGCATTAAAGATATAAGTGTTGTCAACATCGTCAACTCTCACTGTAATGAAGGGTTCACAACACAGCCTTAGTGCTTACTAACTTAGAATAAAAGTGTAACATGGAAAGGAAAATTGGTTACTTCTCTGAAATGACAGAAGTAGCATTATTATGGATAACAATCAAGTATCATGGCATGCACTTTCACTTGAGAAACTCTAGGCTCCTAGCTCACTAGTAAATTATGAAAGAAAGCATAGTATGCTTTTACTGTAAATACTATTTACAAAATATGAATACATAGTCTTATTGAGTAGTATGCTATGAGTATCTCAAAAACCTTAAGAAATTATATGCTCAAGGTAAAATGCTTTCAAGAGCAGAAATTTTTTTTTTAAATTATAAGCTCACCATCTTTGCCACATTATTCTCCTTCTGTAGTGAGATTATCTATGCATCATAACTAAAATCATCTATCAACAGCAGGGTGACTTAATGAAGGGTGAGTTTTTAAAAACTTCTTTTTGCATGAATAAGAAACATTGTTGCAGAAGCATTAGGCCTTGCTATAGACGATATGCCAACATTTTTGGTTTTAATTAATTTCCTTTGACTTTCACCAGTCAAGAGGAAGAACGCCTTGAAATAGTAACATTCATTTTATTTCCTCTTTATTCCTTGAGTTCAAAAAAAGAAAAAAGATAAGAGTATGCCAAAAGATTTGGCCAAAAAATAGTTCCTTAAGGGCAGATATTTCTTTATGCCATCTTTCAACCTAGAACAAAATATTATATACAACTTTTAACAGTGAAAAAAAATTGTAGTTCAAGTGTTACTGATACAACCTGAGTCACAGTGTATGACACACACCTTAACTACAGCTTTTCACAAGGTGCTGCTGAAATAAAACATCTTGTTCTTTTTTTGCACTGAGAGAATGCTTCGATCATTAAAGTATTCTTGTCCTCTGTATACTTGGGAGTGGTCTGTCCATAAGTTACTAATAAACCATGGTAAGGTGCAGCAGCAGATCAACTATTCATATTAATGAATGTCTCATGAATATTAAGCTATAGGTTGACACTTACCTCAGAACCAAGAGAACCAAAATCTGGACCCCTATTCTTGCAGTTAATCCTCCTCATGCTGCAATTTTTTTTTTTAATAAATAGCAACTAAATTTGTAACACTGGTGCTCCTCTAACGGTATGAATGGGGGATTGCTATTAGCTTTATTAAATAAAACCAAAACCCCCACAACAATGAAAACACATAGCAGTTTTACGTCTTTAATTTAACTGGAACTACATTATTTGCAATGTAAAATTCACACAGATTTTGTGCTAAAATAACAGTTGTTACTGATGACTACATCATGTCCTGAAAGTAAGACTATTTCGTAGTTACAGTCCCCTTCTAGTCAAACATGATATAGCATGTGTTAATTGCTGTATCTGCATGTGTTATAAGCACACACAAACATATCAAAACGTTCTGACTACTGTTCTCGCTCCTACTCAATAGCTTTTTAAGACTCCCCCTGACTTTTATTTCTCATTTTTCTGTATTTAAAATTAAAATCTTTTGACCATTACCTTTTCTAGAAACAGCACACACAAAATATCATTGATGTAGAAGACATCTAAGTGGGATTTATCAAGGGATTGTTTGCCTGAATTATTTGTTATTTCATTAATTCTCAATAATTTTTTCTTTTATTTAAAGAAATGCTCTTCCATGACAAAGATATGAATGCCCACGACTAGATATCATTTCAGGGCCAGCACACACTTCTTTAGAACTCCTCCAATTCTGTACATTCTCTAAAAGTTAGAAGGAAGCATCTTGACATGTAATAACAGGCACCTGGGAAGCCAACAGAAGCAGTTGGAGCACATATTTTAATAAACAGCTCTTAAAAACTCAATAAAGTGAGTGGTAATTGGGTACAGAGGCATAAATTGTCTGAGCAAATTAAGAAAAGTACTTTGCTTTTCAGTGTGTTATATGCAAAATTATTTGTAAGACTACACTAGACATGCATTTGAACGAGCAGATTCTTACATACCCAGTCAATTTATCTCAGAATATATAGAGCATTAACTGTGCTTTTCTTTTGGATAAAATTAATGTCAGCTTTCTGTCCTTAAATCTGAGCCAATGGGGAAACAAAATACGGTTAGCCCTGAAATAGTTGCGGTAATTCAATCCCTGTACTCTCCTTATTTTCTTGATGACAAAGAAAAACTCCCAACTGGCAAGGCCACCTGCACTGATTACTCCTCCATCCACACCCACGGACTAGGAAAATGAGCCAATGATCATTAACCTTAATTTCTTCTTACATAAACCTCAGCTTTTTTTTCCTTTAGGTTTGCTTCTCTCAAAATTCCCTTGAGATTAAAAAGAGGGGAGAAAAAAATAAAAGAAAAAAAAAAGAGGAGGGAAAGTCATAACTGGGGAAAAAAATCAAGAGAACTGAAGAGAATTTAGTGACTTTTTTCCTTCTGCTTTACAGTTGACTTATTATAACTTCACAGCACTCAGATAAGGATTTTGAGGCACTATCATCTCTCGATAGCAACTTCATTCCCTCCCCAATCTCTCTCTACAGTCAATAAGGTAAATGCTAATGTGTGGGTTTTCTGTGGGTTTTTTTTCAGTTTTTTAGGTTTTTTTCCATGGAGATATTCCTTGGTAAAGATAGTTGGCAAAAACAAAGATGGGTCTGGACAGCAGGAATGCAGGTGTGGCCCTATGTCAGGACTAAAAGGCCAAGCACAACTGGGTGGGATATTTCCAGTGTAACAACTTCAAAATACAGTAGAGAATGCATCACCCCTCCTGGTCATTCACATTTTGTTACTGCCAAGTGGAATAAATTTTGATTCAAGCTGTGTGGGACTAGATCCCACTAGCATTACATCACTTTCTAATGGATAAGACACTCAGACCATCTGAAGAATATTTTTTTGTATATATATATACGCATATATTGAAAAGTCATACTAATATAGAAATTAATAAAATTATCATGTTGTGGAAATAATAGTATGTATAGCACAAATGTGTACTGAAAACAGATACCCTGTTATCTTGTAAAGTATCTGGACAAAGCTAACTAGATCTTAAAATTTCAAAGGAACTACATGTCTGTGAAATTAAGAACTTATCAGTTCAGTGAAATATGCTTTGGCTGTATCCCCTTTTGAAGTTATATTTTCTCTGCAAATAATTTGAAAAAATTTATACAGCTAAATAAAAGCAAAACCTAAATAGTTTTATTTTTTTTAATTCGGATTACTTAACTATAAAGCAAGTAAATGTTCAAAGAACATAACAAAAGTGTGATTGTATTACCTTCAAATACATTACAACAAGCTGTTTGTCGCCTACCAAATACATATAGCAGGGCTTCTTTGGAGATCAGGAGGCAGACAGTAACTTTGATCACGCAGACATTCCTCATTATTTCAGACCTCAAATCAAGTAGCAACAGTCAGGGGAAGAAAGGGGTGAGAGACATGGGGCTGCTGGGGAGGAGAAGGAAAGCAGACTGCAATTTTGTCCTGGATTCAGCATCCTAATTTAAGCAAAAACAGGCTGTTGGCGTCTCTGTGCTTCCCTGCAGCCCCCTCCCCTTCCCCACACTCTCCAGCCCCCTGGTTCACTAAAAATGACAAGCACATTTCTAGGCTCTGCTTTTTTATCAAGCTGACAAAGGTCAACAATACTAGCCAGAAGAGTGTTGAAGTATTCAGTGCCACAGGTCATCCTAATAGATACTGGAGGGACTCATTGCAACACCACTGTAAGCCAAGGCAGCATGATTTTTAAGAGGCAGCACTTTGCACGTTCACAGTCTGGTTAATTTAATTCAACAGAGGCCTCTTGTTTGCAAAATAGCATTGGCAGATTTTAGAGGTGGTATCTTTCTGGGGGTGACAGTAAGGTGACTAAATTCAGACATGTTAACAGATGCACCTTTTTATGCTCTGTTAAACCATGTTTAAACCTCTGTTAAACCATGTCACAGACTACAGCCCCTGAGTGCATTTCTTTATTTATGCTGCAGCTAGCTGAGGTAATTATCAGAGACAGATCTGGTTCTAGTTCTATAAAGTCCAGTGGTTGTGTACACATATTAAGAGGCTGGGAGGGAAAATGGGATGGTGGGGGTGGGAAAGTGTGAAAGCACGTTCCAAAACACATGGAATTGAAGTCTTCATGTAATTGGTGCAATGAAGGTGGGGGGAGCTGTATTAACAGCTTGATGATATAATAATGTTTGTTTCAAATAAACCGTGTTTTCCGCAACCATCTTTTTCTTTTCTCCTTTCATCAGTTATGTTTAGATTCAAACAGCTATGAAGTAAACATCAGTACAAAAACTCTCTCCAGCAGACAAAAATAGCATAAGACGGTACCTCAGGAAAAAAAAAAGAAAAAACAAAAGAGCTTATTAATTGTCACCTACAATTCTGGTCTGTTTTACCATTTGTGGGCACAGCAGCAGCCACTTAGAGCTCTCCTTTCACCAAATACTTCATTACACCAAACTTCCCACAAACCTTCATGCCACAGTTGTATTTTATCAGTATAAGGAGCTACCTCCTCTCAAAAAATATAAAATTCTTGTCCTGTTAGTCTGTGTTTTTTCTACTAAATGAGTGGTTTTTGCTTGCATGTCTTCATCCTGTACTACTGTTTTCATTTAAAAACTTTGTGGTACTCCACAGAAAAGATGGGAAAAATAATTTGATGGTGACAATTCTTTATTCTCTTTACTACATATGACTAAGTGACCTTCAGTAAAAAATGAAATCATTTTTCATAAGACATAAGAGCAACAGGTTTTTGTTGTTTGGGGCTTTTTGGTTTTAGTGTGAGTTTGGGGGGGTTTCGTTGTTTTGGGTTTTTTGCTGTTGTTTTTTTCTGTTTTATTTTGATTTTGGTGGGGGTTTTGGTGGATTTTTCAGGGGTTTTTTGGGTGTGGTTTTTTTTAATTTTTTTTTTTTATTACAGCATACAATTTAGCTAATAACTGGTTGGGGCCAATCTTTAACAAGTCACATATTTCCATTGTCCCTTCACCCCCTGCTTATGCTTTTACCACATCCTAACAAAAACATGACCAGAACTGGTGAAAAACATACGGTTCCAACTAATGAATCACATACTTTCCCGCAAGTGCAGTAAGTACTACCAGCTGTGACAGTCTTGCTTTGGCAGTGGAACCAGTGCAGAACAAGGCCGACACATCTGAAACCAGCTGTACTGAAAAACCACAAGCAATTTAAGTCCGTCTGCCTTCTCAGGGGCTTCTTTGTCTCTGTCTATGTCTCTGTTCTGTCCCTAAAACTTGCCAGCCATGTTGTTTTGACAGAGTTCAGAGTTTCAGAAGTTTCAAGGGGGGGGGAAAAAATCCGCTGATTCAGGAAACTGCATTTCAAGAAAACGATAAGGAGGTCTTTGTCAAACCAGCCCGAGTCAGGAAATTTAAAGAGACAGAGTATGCATCTACCCGTCTGCTCTGCTTGTACAACAGCTTAAAGCAGAGAAAAAGACACATGTATAGTTAAAACACATGATGTCCACAAATTTGTGTTTGTACTTAAAAGCACAGAGTTCTCTGCACAAAAGTACAGGGATCTGGGGAGGAATGCTGCTTGAGATCTTCAGATTTTATCAGATTAAATCTGGGAATGTCACAAAATTCACAAATTATTTCATTAATCTCTAATTGCAAACATCACCCCAACAGGAAAACCAGTAAAAGCTATAGCCACCACACTACTTTATGTGCTGTGAATGCTACATATTTTACTGAATACTTTCCAGCAGTGTTACAGAGATTTTAACAAGTTTTGACAGAGACAATTTTTTGATTCTTCTATGCCAAAGCCCAGGTAAGAAAATTAGTATAAACTTACTGTACCTGACTGAGGGCGATTGGAGAAAAATTTAAGAAATTCAAAGGAAAAAAAAAAAAAACAAAAAAAAACCCCCAACAAACAAAAAAACCAAAACATTGGCTTAGAGTAACTTTCCTTTACATAAAAAGTAAAGATGCTCTGAAATGCAAGTCTAGTGTTCCCAGCCCAGGATTAAAAGCAAGTACTGAACACCACATTGGGAAGCCTGTTTCTCCCCTATCACTTCTCACAAAAACCCAGTTCATGCTTCCATCCCTGCAGAAATGCATGATATAAATCCTAATAGTCTTTAAAATTTCAAGCATCTTGTGGAGGACTGGCATTTCTTTATCTTGCAGCTCAGAGAGGTATGCATTTTAGAGTGTATCCATACAACAAAGGGTGACATTTTTTACAGGAATAGATTTTACATTAACTACAACTTTTTCAGGATGTTTGAAAAAATTTAGATTATAAGTAATTGTCTTGTGATGCACTTCTGAGAACACTGCAATCAGTACATCACCTATCTATCACAGGATTTTCCAGCAGACAGAGACATCCCCCCTTTAATATATATTGGGAAGCAGGTAAGAAAGGCCAACATCCACAGCAGTCTGTCTACCTGCGGTGACTGGTTTTTGTACAGAGCCTGCATGTGCACACAAGCACTGTGAACATGTTTAGCAGCTTTCAGGCTTTTGTTCCACAACGGGGATGGTCACATTTCCCCAAGCAGTAAAGTCATTAAGTGAGCTATTCAGAGACTCCCTACCAAGAGCAAACAACACTTCAATGTAGTATGACATTATATATTTTGTATACACATACTTGGTAGGAAAACTATTTCAAGTTTATAAATACATATACATATTTTAGAGTATAAATATAACAAAAAATATGTATACTTATACATATTTGAAGTACATACAAATACATGGACTATGATCTCTCCCTATGGAATGCACCTGTGATGTCATGCTGACATACAAAGAGTAATGCATGCACTTCAAGTCAAATTATACAGACCTGCTGCAGTAATCAGGGAGCTAAACAGCTAAAAAGAATTTCAACTCATAGTAGTAAGAAGTGATGAAAAATTATTCAAGTCAGCTTTGACATATTAAGCAGCTTCAAGATTTTAAGAACGGTTCAGATTGTTCATTCCTAGATGAGCCATGTATTCAACAAGGAAGCATGAACTTATCCATTTTCAGAGGGCAAACAAATCCCCTTCATGGTATTTGTATTCAGTCCTTTCTGATATATGTGTATCAGCTTGTGAATCTATTTGTAGTCAAGTTTCCTATACCAAATATAATCCTGATGCTGTTCTTACTTTACAACTGAAGCTCTCACCAGCAGTGGAATGGAGAAGAGTGATCAAAGGATACTGAAATTCATCTCCATCCTCTTTTTGTGATAAGATAGACTGAAGACAGCTCAAACCTATGCCCTTCAAAGAGCTGCACTGGAAACTAATGGGTGGTTTTGGGTGGGATAGGTATAGCAGATTATGAAAAGAATAGAAAAATTCTTTAAGGTATCTTGTGTATTAGCCTAACATCAGCCCTGCAACAGCAGCAATCAATTGTGAATCCTTTTAGTGAACATAAGCTAAAAGGAAATAACAAACTTGAGCTCTTTACACATTTAAAAATCACCCCTTTTTAACTCTAGGGCAGAAGGTGGTTTTGTTTTAATGATTTACTGGTTTACCTCAAATTAAAAACTAATAAAATATATTTCCTCTTAAAATGGAAAAGGTCTTCAGCAGGTATTTGGAGAGTCCAAAGAATAGTTATAACAATAATAAGCAGCTATCACTGAATTAACTCCACTATTTACATTATCTTCTAATGCAAACATAATTTTTCTGTGAGTACAAAAATGACACTCCTCCATTTTTTCAAAATTCAAAAGAAAACAAAATCAGTCAAGCATCAAAGAAAGAGCTGGGAGAGGACAATTAGAGATATCCAGCATCAACACAGGAGGAATACCTTTTGCACCATGTCGTATAATTTCATGTACAATTATACAGCTGATTCTAATTTCCTACTACATTTTACTACAATAAGAACTGTCTAAACATACGATTCACCTTTTCATTTAATATTTTTACTTCCTTTTTTTCTGAAATTTACATTTTATGGAAATTAAAATTAATATAAAATTATTCCAAAAATTACAGTACAATGTGCAGTACCTTATATGCCAACGCATCTCAATATAATTTCCCGAGAAAAGCAAAATGTACACTTCCCTGAACAACAATCTGAATCTCTTTGTCCTACTTCAATTAACGGTTCCTTATAAATTCACTTTTCAACATTCAGATGTTTCAAAAAACAGGAGAGGAATTTCTGAGAAGAATTAAACTGAAGAACCAAATATTTTTCTTGACAAAAAATTTTGAATCATTAATCCAATCAATTATGATTCAAATACAATATCATGTGACTTAGCCACTTGCAAAATTCATCCTGTGATTTCCACAGATGCTCAGACTGTTTGAAGTGAAAACTACAGGTTGCTTGGTTTTTTTTTTCCCAGCAATTGCATGACTTATACAAATTGCAGATCATTAATGCACTTTTTATAATCTGAAAGGAAGGAATGAATTTATAGTACAATTTACCAGTTTGACTAAGCCGGAGTATAATCAAGAGTAGTGATTATAAAAATGTGGTAACTGTCTTTGGTACTTAGATAATATTCAATAAAAGAAAATAATATTATTTCTTCTAAGAAAAATAATTGTAATCAGTTTAGATTTGGAAACAACAGTACTATTCATTGCTTCTCTGAGGGACAGACTCCTCTCAAAATCACCAGCCAATCTACCTTCAGGTCTACCTTGAGTTTCTTTGGAAATAATTATCCTTCTCTCCCAGAGGAGTAAGAATCCAAGGCAGTAGAGAATGCTTTGAGGCTATCTCTTCTTCAACATGACCCAGACATACAGTGCATTGGACATGTTAGTAAGGCAACAGAATGGGCAGCTCAAAATGAGGCATTTAAACAGCAGCCATAGAATGCTATGAATCTACAATTTGGATTTTTTTTTTAATGTTCCTATGTATCTACTTTGATTGCTCCTTCACAGTTAAATGAAAAAAAAAAAAAAAAGCCAAAACCCTAAGATTTTTTTCCTAACTATATTTATGTAAATACAAGTTTTCAGGAAGAAATGTGTACTTCTGACTAAGAACACAACTAGGTAACATATATACACCATTAGTTTTGGGAGGAGGGTTTTTTTCAGTTTACTTTGGTTTGGGTTTTTGGTATTTTTTTTCAATGTGTTGTTTGGATATTTTTAAAATCATAGTCTAATTTAGATTGAAGGTAAATTGTGGAGGTTCTATGGTCCAAGTCTGTCCTAAAAGCTGGGATACCTCTCAGCAGCTTGCTCCATTTTTTTTTCTGATTGAGTTTTCCTAGAAATTATTTTATTATGGATTTGCTTTTTTCATAGTTTTAAAATTGTACCAATACAGAAATTTTTACTTAACTTTTTAAGAATTACAATCTACAGCAAGAAAAATAAACATGGGTTATGGAAAACTTGTCCATAAAGAGATGAGAGAATCAGAGGGCAGGAGCTTGCAGTTCAATCCATCCAACACTGTCATCTAACCAGTGTTTCATTGCCTTTTAAACAGACTTCATCTTTAAATTAGTCTTACCTGTTTACAAACTCATCCTGAATACTCCTTTCCAAGTAAAGAATGAACATATAAAACATTGTCTGGGCTAATACTAAAGTTTTTATCCCTTCAGAATGGAATATTTATTTACATTTCACGCTGTGCTCTTGCACAGTTTTAAACCTGAGTTAGAATATTCCCCAAGTTAGAATATTCATAAATTAGAATATTTGGACAATATCATATATTGGCCAAAATTCTCTCCCAAAGCAAAAGTATATATAAACATCTTCTGTACTTTCCTAATTTCTTGCCCTTTATAATGTTTTACAAAGCATACCTTGCCCCCAGCAAAGCCCTTCCAGTTTTTCTTTATGAACACCACTATTAGGTACCTCATTAGAATTCAGAGTAAATAACTTTTACCATGTCTTTACTTCTAACCAAAAATCTTATTTCACCTTTTCAAAAGGAAGAGTAAGCCATATGAGTGCCTGTCAGAGAAGGCAGATAACAGATATTTTATATTTTAGGTCAGTGCTATTGGTGGTTTATTACAAATCAGTTTCTTACACTTCCTGTCTAAGCTCCAAAATCATCTTATTCAAAGCAGGCATTGCTGCAGATGGGAGTTGTGTTAGTATATAATAGGGCCAGCAAAGGAAATATTTTCCTGAAATATCTTACCAGCCCTAGTAATACCACAATTTACTTACACGCAGTCTACATAAACAGTTATGCTGGATTTAGCTCATGTTTAGCACCACTTGATAAAAACTATTACCAATGTGGTTTACATAAATTACATGTAGTCTCCTCCATGTGGAAACCATATTTTAGCAGCAACCAGTGTTTAATAATGAACACACTGCCCTGCTCTCACACAGGCGGGCTCTTTCTTGCCGCTCTCTGGCTGTGCAATTCCCGTGATTTAATAAGATACTTAGCTCATGAAACAAGTGATTTGAATATTCACACTGCAGTTAAAAAGGAATTAATTTTATCCCATGCCATACTGGTAACAAGATGACTGGCCTCTTTGGCATTTAGTGCACTAAATTATCCTCATCTAAAAGTTTTTAAACGTAGCCTGATAACAACAATTCACTGCATGAACATCATTATTTATCTAAGTTATTAATGACATTTAATTGTTCACCTTATGATAAATCTCTTTACTTCAGTTCCTATCATATAAAATTAATTAACCAACTGGTCACAAAGAAATACAATCACAAAAGTGGTCCAACATTTTATCATAACTTTGTTTACCTCCGTAACATTTAAGTATCATTGTTTAAAAGTTATGGCACCTTCTACATTTCATTTGATATGATATAAGGTATACATTAAGCAGAAAACATGGAGGACTGTATAGTAATGATAGGCATAGTAATGATAGGCATAAATGCCTTCTTGCAGATTTCAAGCTTACTTAGATTTCCCTACAAGGCTAAGGGCAAAAGAGATAATTTTTCTATCAGGTCTGTAAAATTTTAGGCTGGAATTCTGATCCTTTTGAAGTTCATGGCAATTTTATTCTTTTGCTGTGCCCAGATTAAACTCTCAAGTTTATAAAGTGTTTAATATATCAGTTAGCAGGAAGAAAAAGCAAGTTCTAACAAAAGCACTTCCAGAAAAATAAAAAACTATTACAGCAAGACCAGGCCTACCCCATTCTTCTGTTCTTTATTTAAATCTTTAAGATATAAGAAAAAAAGCTTAAAGATTTTACCTTAATAAGCTAGTCGGAGAACTCTAATGAAAACCATGAACTAAGAAAACAAATGTTAAAAGGAAATGAAAAAAAAGAAATTCTATTATGAGGTAGGGTTTATCAACTTAGATGAAATCTTAAAAAAACAGAATTAATTTCATAGAAAATTACAACATTGCTAAAATCTTTAACTTGCTCTTTCTGTGTATAAATACCTATATCATAATTCCTACCTATAACATCATTCCATACAACTCAGAAAGCTTGTATTAAGGACACAATTTTTCATAGTTCACATACAATGTAAACTTCCAAACATCTGGTGAACTTCAAGGCAGAGCTTTCCCTCTCCCCAGAGAGTTATCAGTTGGGCTATAATGTTATCAGCTTTCGCACACTTCTCAGTGAGATGCAATCTATTTGCCTGAGAACATGAGGGAGAGCCAGGAATTCCTGTTCCAATTCCAAATTTGTGGACTCTCTAAGATTTCTTGTAAGTCAAGAATTCCCAGCTGCCTCACTTTCACAGACTCCAGAGATGGGGATATTTTTATCCCTACTTTTCTGACCAACAAGGATTAATAACTGACCAACAAGGATTAATAACCACTATATACTTACAGAAATTTTTTGAATGTATATACTACATTCAAACCACTTATACAAATTTTTTTGAATGGTAGGGCTTACTTCACACTACCTGAACACAGAGACTTTAATATGAAGGGGAAGGTTTTGAAGTATAAATGACAGCCAACACTGACATGAACAACACCTCTCCTACATGCAGATAGGGTGGTGCTGTTTATGAAAACAAAGCTGACTTTCAGTTGCCCAAATGCTACAGTACTTAGTAGTTTATAATGCTGTAATTCAGAGACAGCATTTCCCTCCAGACCAACTGATTCATCAAAAGCAGAATTTCAGTTAAATCAGAGTGAACAGTTACCTGCCATCATATGCATAGAATACTTTGATGTGTTCTCCAAAGTTCGGGACAACCAGAGTTGTTTGGCCACTTCCTGAAGACTGAGGTGTTCCACAAATCTAATGAGCTACTAGACAATACCGGGTGGGTGTAGAATCCAGGCACTACTCAAAACCTGTCTTCTGACATGACTTTTATTTATCAAGGTCTAATAGCTTTCCCAAACACAGGCTGTGTCATCAACCTCATGTTTCAAGGGCCATTAAGAAATCTGTGCTCCAACAAGGCAGAGGGGAACTGGTAAATACCAACAGCAGTGTTTATTGTAAAAATGTAGGGAGGAATAGCAAGAGAAGCTTGAAGCTTGAAGCTGACAGCTTGAGAACAATGAAATTACTCTTTAAGGGCAATTTTCAAAATTTTTTATAGAAGAATACATTTTCTTAAATGAGAAATCTCATAAACAGGATAAAGTATTATATAAACAAATTACAATTAGACAGCATGCATCACTCAAAGCTTGAAAATGCTGCAAAGACAAACACAATTTACAGATCTGAGGAATACAAAATGGAAATTGGAAGTAATTAATCAAAATCCCATTAAGAAAGTTCAACTTCCATAGATTTAGAAAACTCAGAAATCAGTGAGAGAGAACAGCCAGAAACCAAATGGTATTAATTCTTAAAGATCCTTTTACTAGACAAATTTCTTTTATACACAGGTGATGAAAAGACCTATAAACAGCATTCCAATGGGTTTATAATTCTAATATAACAAGTATCCTCACACCAAATAAATATCTACAAATTATCTCTATCTAAAGCAAAACTGCTCTAAATTCTTCAGTTGAGTTAATTAAATCAAGTATCCGGTGAAATTTCTAAGAATTTCTCATCCAACACTTCACAAATTTTTGGTTCTTGTTTTACTGGTGCTTCGAATCCAGCTATTCATAATATGCTGAGATGCCTGATTCTTACATACAAGTACACAGAAATCTACTTAGCATGGGCAGTTTACATGGACAGTTTGGGCAAATATTTCAAAAACTATTTAATTTCCAAATGAAAGCCTCATGACTGATTCTGTTTCATAAAACCAGGTGTAATCACTGATAGTGATTACTTATTTTTCAGACAGCAATATGAATTCTTGAAGAACCTTGTGAGTTTCTATTCACAGAGAATATATCAATAATCAGTCATATTTTTCCTTGTGCAGCTATCAGAAAATTCTGAATAAAATCATGTGTTGTTTTCACAGACAATTATGTACAGTTTGGGCCAGATCTATTTATTACAGAAAAACTGGCAGACTTCTCACTGTTATTGTGCGAGTCTGTTACTACTGGCACAAATTTTATGTTCATACTTTTTAAACTTTTAATTTCAATGTTCTGCTACTAATTACTAATGTCAAAACCAGAAAAAAAGCTCACTGCTTGGCTCATTGACTTCTGCACACAGATGTCAAACACACAGAGTTCATTAATGATTTCAAGGTGATGAAAACCAAAGAGATGGCCAAAACTGTGCTGTTGATTATTGATTCTTTTCAGATTAGCATGTTTATTACTGGAGAAAGTACAGTTAAAACCTAAATTCTTAATTTGGCATGCATTCCAATTAATTTTACACTTACATATAGTATAAAGGAAAAATCCAGGAGAGTCTAGAATAGTCAGGGATGTAAAAAGCCATGAATATAAACCTGTTTTGATGAATAGCATGTCATCAAGTGGTTACCATAAAATAAAGTCTAATACTCAAGATAGATGGAAATAATGTGCTCTGTAAACGTAATATCTTCTGAAACAGGATATACACATCTATCTACTTCTGTTCAAAATGTCTAATTTGGCCAATTTTTAAAAACTGCAAAGCAGCAACAGTGAGAAGTTATCTGTGTGAGAGATGTAAAACTAGTATAGGAGATTATGTAAAATTTACTGAACATTACAGAATGGGAAACTACAGTTATGATCTCCCCTTTCAGTCAGCACAATGGTTTGTTACATTAGGTCGCTGTATTTTAACAAAATGTCAAAGCTGCAGATTTAAGTCTATTCTTTTACTTAGTGACTCCACTGTAATATAATTTTTTCAAGCCAATAAAATAGTAATTATTATGTTCCAGTTTCTACATACTCATTAACATATGGCTAGAAAATGGGGTAAATGTATTGTTCTTTTATGGAGCTCTGAATTGCACTGTTTTTGCAGAAGCTGAGATTAGTTGTTAGGGACGAGAAACATGAAAATCTTAATGTGAACTCAATGCATAAGAGGAGAAATCATCACAGGCTTTGCATCCTTACTTCAGTCTCTCCTAGCCATTTTTGTAAGCTTACATTCATATCTGCTATTGTAAATTGTTTTCTCCCCATATTGTAATGCAGAAGTTCCACAGAAACAGCACAGGAAAGCAGATACGCATTGATGTCAAACTCACAATTAAAATGGGGTGGGATAGTTTTCATATCCAGCACCCTACAGTTCCACCAATCTGTGGCAGTACATGAAAGGAGAGCAGGTAAATCACTTACAGATGTATGAGGCTGTTCCCTTTACAGTACCTCCTAAAATTATTCTGTTCAATACTGAACAGTCTAATCCTCAAAAACACAGAAGCGTTAAAAAGTACCAAGAATTAATTGTTACTTATATTACTCTGGAAGAAATGTGGGACCTCAGAAGGTAGCTACCTAAACTAAGTCTCCTGTATGCTTGCATACTATGAAGGCCATTTTCTGAAATTCTCTATATTACTCTCCTGATTCACATTCCCTGACCTACTTTTGGCTTGACTAGAGTAAAGCTACTGCAGCTGCACTCCCACTAGTAACACAAAATCCACTGGCAGACAGCAGCCATTTTCTCATCTTGCTTTGTTTTTACCCAATATTATTTGTCGATATTCCCACCATTAAGAGATTTATTCACAGGTGTCACTATAAGAACTTGGGAGTTACAAGCACCGTAACACCTGCAATCCCATTTTATCTGTGATAAATCCAAAGTCAGTTGGTTACTTCTGTGTTTCAGCTAGGCCACCTGCTTACCTATAAATCATAACCATGTCCAGCACCTCCAGATAGGCTCAACCCCATTCTATATGTACTTCACAGAAGGCTTTTAGGACAATTTATCTCTCTGTCAAGCTTTCAAAAAACTACCACACAACTCATACACAGTTACTCTGACTTTTCAGGAAGGGTCAGTAGCATACGTGGTCTATTCACGTGCACTAATCCCAACACATCCCACAGGCACTGTCCTTCCTCACTTTGCAGAGACTCAGTGCATGTGCAGTAGGCCTGGCATTTCTTGGAAGCATGAGACTCATTGAGCATGTGCCGCAGTGAATGTGAAGACATTTTTATGTCCAGGAAATCCTAGACAAAAATACAATGGGCATAGTTACACACCACATCAGCCTTTCAACAAGGCAATCAGAAATCAGCTTGCTTGCTGATGGATTATTTGTCCTCATGATGAGAATTATGTAGAATAAACAGGACTAGTTACAATAACTGAGTGGTTACCCACATGATAATGATACCTTTGTTCTATTGAAAAACACCTCCTTGGGAGATCTTTTCTATGTGAAATAATCCAGTGCTACAATTTCTGTTGATTGTACCAATCTGAGAAGCAATTTTAAATATTTCTAAACAGCCTTGTTAATTCTTAGCATATTAAAAAGTATTTTCAGATAAGAAAAATTCTAAAACATTTAAGCAACATTTAAGCAAATACTACATGTTTTAATCTGTGTGGTATTTTAACATTATTAACTATCAGCATTCCCTTCTATCCTGTAAATCAAAATAAATATTTTTAAATTGCAGCCTTTTTTGAAAAAAACACACACACACAAAACAAACAAACAAACAAACAAAACAACTCAGCTGATTTTTCCCCCCACAAACAGAAACAGATTCAACACAGATACTTGCAAATTAACTTTTGAACACTCCAAATACTGTGACTGCAATTATTCTCTTTCAATGTCTCTGGATGGGTTGTAGGAAGAGAGGCATTCTTTCCCACCTCACAATGTATAAAGAAAAAAAACTCCTCCAGCAATTTATCCTTTGAGTGCTGAAGTTCATTTGGGGAATTCAGTACATCTAGAGAGTGGCTACATGGAAGCCATTGACACCTCAGCCGTAAAGAGCGTGAACCTCTATATACTTGAAGATGTGTATGTATATACATAGATACACACACACACACACACACACACACACACACACACACACACACACACATATATATATATATATGCCCCCTCCCACAAGTTGCTTCTCCAGGCTATCCTTTACCCATTCTTCTCATCTGGGCTGGAGCTAGGACATCAGAATGAATATGGTTCCAGAAAACTATCCATACATACTGCCTTGAAGACTGAGCCTTAGATCTCAGAAAGTGATGGAATTAGGAAATCTACCCATATTGTAAAAACAACAGGTACAATCTAACATTCATAGAATTATTACCTGTACACCCAACTGCGTCCAGCTCCATAGCAACATCCTACTTCTGCTTTAAGCACAATAATAGTCTTTACTAAAATTCAGTGATGTGGGAGAAAGAAAAAAGAGAACTTTCCCATATTTCCCAAGTATTCTCATGCCATAAGCAACCATTAAAAACACGTTTCTTAGCAGCATTTAGTATTTGGCTTAAACCTGCTTATCACAGTTAAGATTTATCTTAATTATTTCATAAGCCAAAAAAAAACACTGACCACTCCCCCCCCCACACCCCCCCAAGCAGCACTCTTTTCACAATTTGTTAGCAGAAATGCATTGATCACTTCTACATTGTGTCACATTCTTAGCATGGCAGCTTTAACTTTTCTGCTTCTTTGGTCATTTCTATAAAACAAATTTTGATTAAAAGCAGGTAGACACACAAACAAGGACATCAGACCTATGCACAGAAATGTGTGAATTGGGAAATTGAAGCGATTAGTTATCCTTGTTTAGACACTTAAATACCAAAATGAAAAAGAGAGCAAGCTGTTCTTAAATAAATTCTGTTAAAAGTTCCTAGTGATGACAATAATAAGAAAACATTATGGTTTAAGTTATGTTTTCTACTATCTCCTCAGGTGCTTTAAAGAGGAAAGAAAAGGGATTGGATTCTGTTAAGGTCCTAAGAACTCTTGTAAAAACATTATTGAAGTGAGAAATCAGTTATTGGAATAAACACTTTAAAATTAGGCAATCAGCATGACTGAAAAGTTTTCCTAACATTTCCTCCAATTTCTAAGCCACTCTTTAGCTGTCTTGATGCTTCTGAAACAAAACCAAGATGCTTCTTTGATTCACTGTATGGGAAATAAATTACTAAAGTCAATTGCAGCTCTGCTGAATACTGTGCTCCTCTGCATAACCATCACTTCTCTCATCACTTCAGCGATGGGCACATGGCTGGGCAAGAAGGCAGGGGTAGAAATAGAAGTGTGTCACTATTATTCTTTAACCTGGGTAGTAGTAGACAAGGCAGTAAAATCTCTCAGAACCTACCCAAAGAGAACCCTGGCCTCATACTGAGAAATACTGCATGAACACAAAGGAAGCACAGTCTCTGGTCTCAGCTAGGAAGAGAGAAAGTCTCAGTCAAGGAGCAAAACAGACATTGTAAGTCTTCAGGAACACAGGTATCACCACTGTGCTGGATACCATTTGCTCGCTTTGCCAGATCAGGCTTATTTTGCTTTTTTTTTAATTTTAAATTTTTTGGGTTTTTTTTCCATAAAACGGTGGCCAGGGTAATAAAAAAAAATGGAACAGTAAGGGAAAGAATAATGACATCACAAAACAAAGGAGCACGGATGGCATAAAACTGAGTGAGAAATAATATCAATTAAAAGAAAAAAGTGAAAGGGGAAAATGAGCACTGGAAGTCTGAGATAATAATGCCATTCTGGACAACCAGTGACAGAGTTAAAAAAGCATCTCCGTTTCACTGCAAAAACACAAAGGGATGTCATGGGCAGAGAAATCTGCAGTCCCCTATCTTCATGGTTGAAAGCAAGCACCTCCAGAAAAAAACAGTTCCAAGCGTTCTCTGGATATGGAGACATCTTATTCTAGTGTAAATACTGTTATCTATGAAGCATCACAGCAATTCTTAGGGAGGATTATGTCGCTCAACACTGCATTTTTAAAAATTCTCTTTAACAAAACTAGATGTGTATATATTAACAGGTTTTAATGAAGTTACTCAAAATGCTTCTGAACATTCCCTCTGTGTACCCTTTGTGCTTACTTTCTGAGGATTGTTTTCTGCCTAGAAAGTGGCAGCTTTCTAGGAACTACTTCCAAGAATGTAGGAATCTACATTTGCAGGAACCATTGCAGGAAAATAATGAAGTCACAAGGACATATGATTGTATATAGGTTATTAAGTTTCTAAGTTACAGCAGCTCTGTGCATAACATGAAGTGCCTTTTCCATACAAGTCTGTTTAAGTTTCCCTATTTACACAGTCTCGATACATCACAAAGAAGATTCCTATGATTTCAGCCAAATAAATACTGAAGAAATAAGAAAAAACTCTATGTAAAAAGAGTAATGCCCTTTATCACAAAGTGTCACAGAATCATGGAATTGTTAGGACCTCTGAAGATCACCTAGTCTCACCTCCTTGACAAGACAGGGTCACCTAGAGGAGGTGACACAAGAAGGCATCCAGGTGGATTTTGAGTGTCTCTAAAGAGGGTGACTCCACAGCCTCCACAGGCAGCTGTTTCAATGCTCTGCCACTCTGAGTGCAAAGAAGTTCTGCCTCATGTTGAGGTAGAATATCTTGTGCTTTAGTTTATGATCATTGCATCTCATCCTGCTGCTGGGCACCAGGATGAAAAGAGTCTGGCTCCTGAGCCCCACCTTTGATATGTTTGATATATTTCTATGTATTGATGAGATCCCCTCTCAGTCTTCTCCAGCCCAAACAGTCCCAGCTCCCAGAGTCTCTCCTCATGAGAGAGAAGCTCCAGACCCCTGACCATCCTTGTGGCTCTCCACTGGACCCTCTCCAGAAGCTCCTGGTCTCTCTCGTGCTGAGGAGCCCAGAACTGGACCCAGCACTCCGGCTGTGGCCTCACCAGAGCTGAGCAGAGGGGGAGGATCACCTCCCTCGACCTGCTGGCCACACTCTTCCCAGGGCACCCCAGGATGACATTGGCCCTCCTGGCCATGGGGGCACTGATGGCTCATGGACAGCTTGTGATCCCCCAGGAGTCCCAGGTCCTTTTCCACAGAGCTGCTCTGTAGGAGGTCAGCCCCAGCCTGTGCTGGCGCTTGGGGCTGTTCCTGCCCAGGTGCCAGACCTGGCACTTGCCCTTGTTGAGCCTCATCAGGTTTCTCTCTGCCCAACCCTCCAGCTGATCAGGGTCCCACTGAATGGCAGCAGAGCTTTCAGGTGGATCAGCCACTGCCCCCAGTTTGGTGCCATCATGAAACTTTTCACAACTGCCCTATATATATTTATAACATTGAAATGCTGGTACATCTTGCTAAGACTTGTAATTTCTCTAATGCACATAGGGTTAGTGTAAAATTTTAGAGGACTCTAACCTGTCCAAAGTACTACTAGAGATTTTTGTTATTTACTGGTTTTTGCAAGTTGAGTAGTTCAGGCCAATAGAGGTATCATAAGCAGGCACAAGATTGTTATGAATATAGATTGAAGACCCTTATATTTACGGAGAATAGAAAACATTTTGGCTAATTTCAATATCTCCTGGCAAAATAAAATCCTGAAGAACTGTAGTAGTAGTCTGAAGGATTAAAGAGACTATTTATTGAGAGACTTGAACCTAGTTTCTAGGTCTCAGCTATCTCTCTCAGGTAAAGGTCCCATTGTTTCAATTGGGATCTGCAACACGGGATTTGTCATAGAGCTTCAGGATCTGCCCTATTTATTTAGATCTGAAAACTATCCTTACCTTTCATATACCCTGTGTAGTTGTACTGTAACCAGACTGGAATACAAAATGTGTGATGACATAAAAACTGGAAGGCTGTCTTAAATCCAGAACATAAATGATATACATGGAGTAGTTGTAAAAAAGGGAGTTTACTTTTCAACCTCTTTTAAAGGGATAAATAGGATATTAGTGGGGCATCTCTTTTGAGTTATGTGAAAAATATGGATCCACAGTATATAAGTCCTTGGCAAAGACCATTATAGATTTGGCCATTGCTCAAATGTTTCGGTTTTTCATGCAAAATACTGTTATAAATTCTGTAAAGAGTGTTTTCAGAGCTTTGCCTTCTAGACTATGTAACCAAGGCTTTTTTTTATGTGTGAACTGCTGAACTGCTTCACATTAAAAAAATATTAAAATCTACCTGTGAGTTCTTAACTGTATGCTAGTCTCTAAACTGTTCTTGAGCCATAAAAGTAAAGTTTTCAAACAGTAGTCTCATTTCAAAAATTCTCAAGGACCTCTTAAACTAATAGATGACAGATTATTAATTTATCTCTTTATTTAAAAAAATTAAGTTTAAATTCTGAGTTTAAAGTTGGGTTTTAAATCACATCATCTAAGCAAATCAATTCTATAGCTAAACATTTGTGCATAAGCTTTGAAACCTACTAACTCCACTAAAGTTTTCTGTTGTTGTCATTTTGATATAATCTAGATTTGATACCAGATCTTTGACAGCAAATTTAGAGATCAAGAGAAGTAAAAAGAAAGGTTGAAAAGACAGTGTTACTTAACAATGCCAGCAGGATGGAAAGATTATTAAAAACAAAGAATTAACAGGAACAAGTGTAGCAAGAGGTTAGCCATTTTGTTTTTGCCCTTCCTCCTTCGCATACAATTTTTCTACTTCCTTCCAGTGGCATTTTCCATACATAAAAAAATACCTGATATGTAGTATGCTCCTATTGTCAGAGGTTTGATGTTAAGCAATTTCTCCCATGAACTGCATGAATACTCTTTTGCTCAAAATTATTATGCCTACAAATAGTCACTACAAAAACAAAGTCCTGATTTTATATATTTCTGCAGAAATTCCTGCTACCTTACTACACAAACCTGGACAAAGCAGCAACCAGTAGAAAAAGCACAGTGTAGACGTGTTTACTAGCCATATACCAAAAAAACCAATCATAGAAACTCACTATTTTTTATTGGTTTTTCTTCTTTTATTAATTCCTTTTTTCCCTTGTCTACTGATTTTCTTAAATATTAATTGCTTGACTCCATATAGTTCAGCATAAATCTTGAGGACTTTTGGAAAATTTTGTCACATATAATAAAAAACTTAATCTATTTCATAGTTATATCAAAGTTGAAATATGTCCTTATATCCTCTCTCATTTCCCCACACCAGCCAGATTTTATAAGATGTTATATACACTTTTGTGATAGTATTGCATTGATATCCTGTTTAATATAGTATTCAAAGAGAAAGGAAAAAAAAAAACTTCATAATACAAGGGAAAGCATTTTTAAACTTCTAACTTTCTAGCCTTTAATTAAAATTGAATCACTTGGTCTATGAGCTTAGTAGTGTTTTCAGTTCTCTGGGAGATTATAACTGGTAGCTCATTAGACTTTTTCACGTTAATTTAGTGAAAAGGGTGATATATTTGTAATACAGCTTGTAATGCTATAAAATGGCTCATCAATCTGTTTTATTCATGTAAAGTCCACATAAGGCCACTGGTCTGTTACTAGCAATAAACCTTTGGTGCATTTTCAAAAGACCTGCATAATACATAGTGATTTATAGACCCTGTCCTGACACCACACTAACAAGGAAAGGCATAACCCAGTCGACATTACCAAAAAGCAAAAGTACATCATGTGACTGTGAGATACATGAAGAGAAGAATACCTTATTCTTGAGTATAATATGGGTTTCATAACACCTGGCAGCATCCAGTGCACTACAATTTTTAGATTTGAATCATGGCTGTTCCAGAAAAATTAAATATAGTACCTGCTCCTTTTATGTCTATGTTGTAATCTTTAAGTTATACATTGTCCTTATTGCATCCCCACCCTGTGAATCCATATTACCATAAAGAATTTTTTTCTGGGATTCATTTACATCTCTGAATACTACCTCCACTCAATATTTTGTCATGGAATAATAAAAAATCCCATACATTTTTAATATATTTTTTTAAACCTGGAAATAGGTTGAAAATAGCAAAATTATCTTATTCTATAGCCTTACAAAATTATAAATAATTTTATCTCCTTTTTTTTTTTTGTTACAGTGAAAACAGATTTTTTTTAAATGCTAGTTTTGAATACAAAAAATAAATTTAATTACAGTAGTACTACAGAGGGCATAAGGAATAGAAAAGGTATCTCTCCAGTTTGATTATGCTCTTTATAACAACTAGAACCAGTTTAAACATGAGATAGCACAGGTTCCGCTTCAATATTAAGCTTTTTCTGGTGACAGGAAGCAATTTGGTGTAGAAGAATTTTCAAGAATTTCCTTTAAAATTGGATGGTTTTCAGAATGCTACATAAAGCATTGAAATGACACAGTCTGCAAGACTGCTAATTTAGGAAGTTTCTTTTTCATCCTTCTCTCAAAAACCTAGGCAATTAGATAAATTTCAATCAATTCCAAACTGTTTGCAATACCTTCTTTGCAGCTACTGAGTGTAAAAAGAGAAAATTACTATAAATGGGAACAATAAACACGCAAAAACTACTATAAAAAGCACAAAGCATATAATACCAAAAGAAGAAAACTATTTTGTGCCAATATATTTTCATTACTGTAATAGGAAGCATTTGACAGACCAATGACAGTGATGATGAGGCCCTATGTCTCTCAGAAGCAAGGGCGTTTTTACATGCAAGCAACATATTTTTTGAATGAAGAGCCTTACTAGTATTTATTTATTGTATGAATTTTCAAAATTCACAAGCTTCAAAAGTTATTTTGTTTAGCAGGATTTATGGAAAGTTGTAATATTCTGGGAAACTTAAGGGACTTCTATTACCAATCTGCTTCATCTTTTGCCAACATGACAAAACTTCTCTAACTTGGTGATCCAGTGCTTCCATGTCACATAATATGGTTAAGCGACAGACTTCAGCAGAAACATAGATTTAGATAGTTTATAGTTTATAATACAAAGATGAATGAATCTCTGTTTGGACCAACACTCTTCCTTGGAAAGCTGCAAAAAATAACTAAATAACAGCCATAATGAAAATAACCAACTCATACAGAGTAAAGCAAATCTCTAATAACAAGATCTGTACACTCCTTTCTTCATTTATCCTTTTTGATTTTCTTCATCTGTTAACTACATTAATTTCTGTTTTAGGTAAAACACAAGTAAAGTATTAAAGTAAATTTAAGTAAAACACACTTACATAGTACTTTTCTCTCCATTCTATAAAACAACTTAAATAGAGATAGCAAATAATGCTTAAGTTGTTAAATAGTCCAAGGACCAATTGCATTGTTTTAAGGTGTGATTTCAAATAAAAATAGGATTAATTAAGACATAT
Source organism: Chloebia gouldiae (assembly GCA_003676055.1). Classification (NCBI taxonomy): domain Eukaryota; kingdom Metazoa; phylum Chordata; class Aves; order Passeriformes; family Passeridae; genus Chloebia; species Chloebia gouldiae. The sequence goes on from QUSF01000011.1 coordinate 9,084,423, forward strand.
ACGGTTACTTTTATACTCTATATGCTCCCACAGCAAAAAATTATTAATCAAAGGGTAATGGAACATGGTGATGTGTAATGTCAGAACATGGAGCTGTATTAAAACTCAGATGAAGAATGTAACTACAGATAAATTAAGGCTTTACAAAGCTTTTCTACTTTCACAGATACCAAACCACATACACTTGTTGGAGACAAATTTGTTACTCGGGTTAACCTTTAGCATAGGGACAGTATTCCTTAATACTGATTTCTGTTCATCATGGAATGAATGAGGGTGTTAGGGCTGTGGAGGGGAACAAAACTATGTTTAAAAGGAGGGAAATAATATCGATAAAATAGTGAAGCCTTGAAAAAGACACCACATAACTCTAACGCACAGAAATACATTGTAAGAAAATGCAAAAGAATATTTAAAGTCAACGCAAATATCTCCCAGAACTATGGTGATGTTTTTAAACATACAGTATATCTGAGTGATTTTACTATACTAACACGAACAATTACAATTCTATTAAAACATTTCTGCCTGTGATTAATGCAAAGTGGGCTTGTTTCTCACTATTCACAACAGGCCCATAAAAAACAATGCCAGTGCTTTTTCTTTGTGAGAAGTAGATGTTGTTGTTGTTGTTGTTGTTAGTATTATTGTTATTATTGTTATGGTTATTATTTTCTGTAGACAGTTTTTTTTTAATTCCTGAATGATTAAGTAGAATGTTTCTTGAATGCTGAAAAAGTGGAAAAAATCAAATTCTCTGTCATAAGGAATGTGGTGCAGAACTGCTACCATGGACCTCTGGAGGGTGAGATAGGAGCTGTTTCGGCAGGCTTGGTTTTCTCTCTGTTTATGTGAAACGGACATTGGCATATCTTGCCTGGACTTTTCCTGTGGGGTTCATATGGTAGGCAGGGTGGGGAATAGTTGTCTGAGCCATACCAAGGTCAGCCTGCTAGAGCTGACAGTTTCTGTCTCTGTACAAAGAAAAGAATCAATACTTTTGGACTACGGCTGTGCCCTCAGTGTAAAACAACAAACATGCAGCGTCTGACATGTTTCTAGGTGATTTGTGGCAGAACCTCTTGTCTGATCTGTATCCAGGAGCTGCTGTGTTACTGCTCTGTGCTTTTCTTCTCTCTCTCGCCCCCCCCAGCTCTGTGATGTCTAATACTTTACTCAGGTACAGAGGCGTGTGTTCTACCCTACAGCTACTTGTCACTCAATAAATCACACCTACAAGCACAGTCTGCACATAGTGATCTGGGCTTTAACAAAGGATCAGAGGGACAAAGTGCAGGCAAGATACTGTAATTATAACAAAAATAAAACATTCAGAGGGTTGTAGCAAAGGCATGGGCTCCCAGGCACTAATAAAATGTTATTAGAATTGCAGTTTTGTTTCAGTCCTTCAGGTTTCATTTTTAACAAATTTTCCATCTTAGATTCTCTTGTTCATCATCCTTCCAAGCTAAAACACAAAGTTTGGGGAGATGACCTATTTTTGTCTGTCTATCTATCTATCTATCTATCTGTCTGTCTATCTATCTATCTATCTATCTATCTATCTATCTATCTATCTATCTATCTCTATTGTAAAAAAAAATATATATATATATATATATATATATATATATAATTTTTTTCCTTTTTCTTGGAAAACAGAATAACCCTTGTATTTTATTCTGTGGGTCACTGTCACCTACAGTCAGTTCCAGTATTAATTCCTCAATTTCTGTATGCCAATTAATGGGACAGTTCTGTTAAAACAGAACTATAAATATGACCCAAAAGCAAAACAAGCACCTGAACATAATTTGAACCAAATTAATTGGACAGTCTTGAAACTATCAAGGTTTATGCAGTATGCATTTGTTTTGTCTGACAGCATAATTTGTGTGGAAACATTTCCTCAGTAAAATTTAACATATATCACACAGGTATATTTGCCTTGGAAGGAGTTTTACACCAAGCATGTTCTTCCAGGTACACTACTTCTCAGAAGTTAACCTGTTAGCCAGCTCAGATACAAGCGCAATGGACAATTATTACCCATTCTGAGTACATTAAATGAACACATTCATGTTAATTTAGCCATTTCATTCAAACCAAACACCTTGTAATGCAGGATGAGTAACTCACGACCATGAAGACATCATGAAAAGAACACGGGTTAGAAAAACTCCAGATTTCCTTCCTATCTAGTCAGCAATCAAAAGGCCAAGTTTCCTCATCCAAATAATGCAAAAGCAGAGGATCAATAATTGTCATTTAACAAGAGTTAGTCACCAATCATCATGTGATGGATTGAAATGTGTCTGCATGCAAAATACATTTTAGATTGCCTGGGTCACAAGATCAAAGCCTCTATGCTGGATTTAATTCTGGCGGATGAAATCTGATTGGGAAGAAGCCCAGGGTAAGGGGGAAGGAAAGACAATCAAGGATTAGGGAAACTCTGGAGCAAATGCTTTTAATTCATACTGGTTTTGGAGAAGTGAGATCACCACATCTGCTCTATGCATTGTTCACCTTGGCACTTTCCCACCATTTTGAACGGTGGCAAGCTTCCACATACATCCTTTTGCTGTTCCTCATTAAATCAGCATCTCACTAATCACAGAAAGAACAAGCAGCTTTGCTCGCATATTTTAATGAACAAAGACTTATTTAAGCACAGTCATTACAAATGAAAGTCATGCTGATGAGCTTGCAAAGGGTCAGCACTTTCTGACTGGGAACAACTGACCTTCTGCCCATACCATATTTGCTGATCTCTCCCACTGAGGAAAGCAAAGGACTATCACTCTTGCTTGCCCACACACAACAGAAATGATGTCACTGTCCCAAAACACCAATATTTTCATGAAGCACCTACTATTACTGACCTGAAGACCACCCCTGCATAAACAGAGGGAAAAAAAAAACCAAAATAAAAAAAAAACCAAAAAACCAAACCACTCCACAGAAAACAATGTTAGAAAGTTAACAACAGTCCTAAATCTGCTGAACATTTACTGCTGGCCTGAATAACTCCAGATGGTCCACGGAGAATATCACTTTTTGATCCTTTAACTTAATACTCAAAACCACAATTAGAGCCCTGAATGTCAAACTCCTAATGATTCCCTTACTCTTCAGAATTCTGGCTAACTAGCTACACACTGTGACCCTTTCAACAACGGATCCAATTCTTTCCTCAAGTTTTGTGAATCTGTACACAATTGGAACTGTCTACTGGGAAACAACTGCATTTGCCATATGGTTGTCCTCCAAATAAACAAATAAAAATGATCCAAAACAAGAATTCTCATATTCTTTTTCTTTAGTTATCATAAAGTCCCATGGAAATCATAAGTATGATACTTCACAAAGAATATACCAAAATAGCACACACGCTGTTTTTCATTGAGGTAGATGGAACTCACTGGTTGCCAGTTAAAGTCCACTAAAGGACTGTTCTCTCTTGTTCTTCCTAACTATCAATGTATTGCTTTTGATTTTCAGAATGCAAACACTACATCAAAAATGAAGAAGGTTTTCCATGATTTGACCAAACCATTCAAGGTCTCCCTAGGAAATAAGCCGATTTACAGATTGAAATGAGTAATTCTTCTCCCACATTTAAAGTTATCCATAACAATGCACCACAATCAAAATTCAGCTTAAGGGGAATGTAGGGGTGTAGAGACTGGCAACAGAAATGTATATCACACAATGTGCAATAAAACTATGACAGCACTTTGTACAGTGTCTCTAAACTCATAGAGGCTTTATACTGGCTTTTCAAAAAGTGCCATACAACATGTATAGTGCAAATTTAACTCACGTTTCATACACAGCAGACTTTCATGATTTCCAGAAAACATATGCACGAGCACATTTGTAACTCACATGCTTTAAATCCAAGTAGGCTTTAATCTGTAACCTTTTTTCATACATGCTGTTTTTCCACAGCATATTGTTCTACAACTAGCACCAGTGGTATCTAGTAGACAGTAGCCCAAACCGTAACATCACAGATAATTGTAAATTTAAAAAAAAATAGTCTGGATCCAAACTTATTTCACATTTTATATTGAAATTGAACAATAAATTTGGAATAAACAATTTTAATACAGGTTATTCTTATTTCATATTTTGCAAATCTGCTATAGTATTTTTCTTGCTTTGTTTTTCACATGTCCAGGACTCAATACTGTGAAGTTTTAAAAACATATTTAACTTTATACACTTAGGTAACAGCACAGATCTCAAGACTCTATTCATTCTTATTATGAATATTTGTCTATGCTAGAGGACCTTAGTCTTCTACATGAGTAATGCTTCATAGAAACACAAATATATGTGTGTATTTTTAGTATGTAGAAACCTTAATTATCATAGATTTATTTCTATCACTTGGTAACCTCATAATGAGTATGGATTGCACTTCACTTTATTTTCTACTTCAGGGATATATTATTACACTTTTAGAATTAGGAAATTCACATTTCTTTTACATATTCATTTTTGCTTTTATTGGATTCTATTTTATTCAATTTCATTTTAAGTGCTATATTATTATCTCACTGTAGTTCTTGGATACTTGCATCAGAAGATGTTCTTTTGCTCTTGGGCTCTGATTTCTACATGTTACCCTAATTTTTATCTCATCTTCAATTCTTTCTCTGCTTTCTTTCCTTCTAGTAATTTTGGATCCTCTTGATGTTACTTATGTTGCTTACTGAACTTCCCTCTCTTTCAGTCTTCCCACCCCCTTGTTCTCTTAATCTGTGTGCATGTGTGTGTCATAGGGACATACTTCCTATTATCTGCAAGTCAAAAATATTAAGAAGACATAATTACTATCCAATAGAGCTCAAAACATAAGAAAATAATTGCACACATGATAAGATTAACAGATTATTTGAATTTGTATGTGCTATATTGATAATCTGTATACAAAGACATGTTACCATACTAGATATCAAATCTGTATTTCTTCCAAATATCATTGGTCACCTTTCATCTTATCTAACCCAAGCAAACTCCTCAAAAATATTTTAAGCAATGACTCTTTCCCCACTCCTGTTTTTTTTTTTCCTTTTTAAATCAGAAGCTCCTAATTCACTAAACCTGACATATTGCATTTTTATAATATTCCACTGGTTGAACTTGTACAGATGTTATGTTTCGTTAAAATACTAATTCTAGGCACACTTTAGATCTACAGTTACAGTGTAAATCTTAATTAGAACCCAAGTTTACCAGGCTCACAGAAACTAAGTCAGTCAGATCATGCACCAAGATTTCAGAGTACGCACAGAAACATCCTCGAGAAGACTTTATCTTGGTGGAATGAGGACTTGAGCTTTGTAAAATTGTCACAACCAAGTGAGAACAAAATTGATATTAAAAAAAAACCAGAACCATCATCTACATCAAGCAACAAGCAATAAATCTTCAGAAAACTATTCTATCTGGGCTATATTTGCTTATATTGTTCTAATGGGGTAATGATTTTCAGTTTAAGACATGCAAAGAGCCTTATTGCTCCTTGAAGAAACCTAACTTTTAGCAAGCACTAGGAAATTAAGGAGTGGACATTTCTAGCAGCTGCTAGCCAAAGGGCATATAACTGACTTGGCATACAACGTAATTTTAGCCCAATTATGAGTTTTTAGTCAATAACCAGTAAACAAAATTATCACATCCTATTAAATTTTGCTATTATTATTATTAGAAAGTTAGGTTATGCTATAGTCATTTCAGCTATCTTTCTGTCTGAGTCAAGTCTATGTCCTGCTGTGGAATGGACTGCAGATGGCTATCAAAAAGGGTTCAACTCTTTCTCTTGATTAGGGTCTTTTCACAGGTAATTTCAAAAAGGAGCAGACTAGAAAAACTGCACTTTCTATGCTTACAACTAAAATACAGAAATATTTGACAGTAAGTCATTTGCTACAAAAAAATAACCTAAAATGCATCTGCAAGAAGCATTGTAATAGTTATATACACAAATACACACAAACTTTAAAGAAAAGAAACAAAAACCAACATAATGTGACTGGCTTACCAATGAAAGACATAAAACTTAGGTTTGTGTTTATACTGTACCTCTGACTGGAACTTGGATAAAGCTACTGTTGTTAGCTGGAATAAAATGTACACTGTAATATTGTTGACATTACTCATGTTGGACAGACTGTAATGTAAATATACATTTTGCTACAGCTAGAAATATGGTTTTGATAGATTCTCAGATTTTAAAAATTTCTTTAAATCAGAGCAGGTCTCTGCCCAAATGATTTGATATTTCACAACCATATGAATGAAAAATATATGACAATGGATCAAATATAGATCTGAATAACTTGACCTAGTGGCTTATGGTATTGCAGTATCTCTCCAACCTCTCCCAGAATTTTCATACAAAGGAAAATATATCAGGCTGTACTGAGGAGAATAAAATAAGTCACAGTATCAACATGTTCAGAATTTAAAAGACTTTCAAATTTATCAGATCTTCATAAATCACATTTCACATTTTTAGTTCATATAGTAATTATGACGTATATAAAATACTTCATATATTGACTTGATTGATTGAATATGGTAAGTTTTATGGTAAATTATTACTAGACAAAGGATGGCAAAGAACAAAATACAAAACAAACATTAAGCTACAAATTTCACTTTTTTAAACCTGAGAGTCAACAATTTTCAAAGGAAACTTCCACCTCATCTCCCCATAGTATACTTGAAGCTAGGAAGTGTCTTATTCCTCCCAAGTGCACATCAGATTATATTTTGCCTGCATAAGCTGTTCTGGTTTTGCCTACAAGGTTGTATCACAAACCTCTTATGCCACTTTGTTATGTCTTCTTACCAATATTTGGTTCTGCTGGCAGACTCTCTTATCTGATGAGCAATAGATCTCATAGATCTTCTAATTACTTACTAAAATTCTGTGTGAATAAAACAAACAGGATTACCTTATACAACTACTAATGACCAGGAAACCTCCAAACACACCCAAAAAACTCAACTATATTACCTCCTTTCTAGTTTCCAGCCTCAACATCTTCCTGGTTGGCTATCATCCACATGACAAAAGAAATTTCAAAATAATGTGCATAGTAAAATGAAAATTGCATCAAGCACATGCAATTTCAGGTAATGATGCTCTACTTCTGTTGAAGTCCTCTCTTCATTTCTAGAGCAGTGAGCATACACAGTTCCTGATAAACCATCACAAATTGTTGGGATGAAGATTTACAGTACTTGCAGCATCCCACCCTAGAATTGACTCATTGTAAAAATAAGGTTTGTTCTATGTTTGTACAATACTCAGACTCCTGGCCCATAGTTGGAACTTCTATGCACCATTGTAATAAAAATAATGAACACAGTCATAACAATAAAGAAAAATAATATTTTTATAAAGCAGCTGAACTTATTTCTATACTAGTGCTCTCAGTCATACAAGATGGTGACAGCATCCAGCACTGATATTTGTTTACAGTTTTGGAGACTCTGGGCTACTCCTCATTGCTCCTTGTACAGAACAGAAAAGAGCAGAAAAAGCACTTTGTGGTTTCTGCAGCTACACAAGCAAATACAGCACTAAAGAATTTAGTTTCACCCTAAGGCCTTCTGACTTAATCTTTGATCTTTTTTCATCTGCTTATCCACTGTCTCTTACCTGGTAATTTATGAAAATAAATGCATAAATAAAAGAATTCCACTATGAAATCAATAAAATAAGCAACAAAAATAAGCCACAAAAAAAAATCATGTTGCCTCTCTCCCATTATAATTCATGAAGAGTGTTTACATAATTCCACCTTCAAAGGCAGACATTTGCAAAATTGAGCAGCTATCACCCACCTCTGAAATGCAAAATTATATGCAGATCCCCTTTAGCTAGCTAACATATGATCCCAAAAGCCTGCCCCAAGTAACACATCCCAAATTATTTACCAGTCTCCAGTATCCCTACTTGCAAAAAGAGAGTTACATTAGACGATCCCGATGGGTCCCTTCAAACTTGAGACACTTTATGATTCTGTGAAGAGAAGACCTTGTCCTCAGACCGTTTCAGCTTAAATGAGTATCTGTCTCTTACTGGTGGCAACTTACAAGTCTCAGAACGATGGAGAGATACAGTGTGGTTGTTGCCACACTCTAGCAGAGTGACAGCCACCTCTTTAGATAATAATTTTTATACCTATCCATCCTGGTTTACCTGCTCCCTCAAGCCTCCCTTCTAGGCAACAAAGCACACCTACACATGTGAGAAAGTGTATCTAAGGAACAGAACTCAAGAACCATACAAACTAAGTATCTACATCTATTCAACTTTTAAAACATGTTAAAAAATTGAAGACCAATTTCATAACTTCCTGGTTTTCATAACTTCTTGGCTTCCAATATTTCACTGAAATTAATCAGTGTCTTGTGCAGGAAACTCAGGACCCACATAGCACCCGTTAGTTCTCCTGTTTAAAGTCACGCCCCAATCCTTGCAGTACTCCAAACCTATAACTGAGCAAGCCTAAGTGTTGGTGCCAAATGTAGAGATGTTCTGTGGACCTCTCAGTTACCCAAATTCATGTATTTTGTTTTCTACTTAATTGTTTTTTTCCAGCAATGAAAAGAACTTTGTAACCAACTAATGCAGCATTTGAGGGAGGTTTCTTGCACAACTTAACTACTGATTTTATGGTTAGTTGCTAAAACCATGATTTGTCTGAACATCAAAGAACACCTCTTTGGTTTACATAAGGAATATCTAATAAACTTAACATGCCAGTGAAATATTTTTTGTACCAAAGCAGCACAAAACAGCACTGCCCACAAATGTTGAGCTGCATTTATAATAAACTTTGATGTGCCTTGAAAAAGCAGTGTCTGGAGGGTATTTGTACTTAATGAGGCAGGGGACAATGGGTTAAAAGAGTACAATTCCCATCTTAGAAAAAAAACAAAAAACTTAACTGTAATTGAGAGTAGAGCATGTAGCTGTTTTAAGCAGAAGTTTAAGCAACTTCCTTCAGAGATCTGTTATAAGAACTGACAAACAAAAAGACCCTAACAGATCACAAAAATATAGCACAAAAACTTGTTTGATAACCACAATATTTGTGCTATTATATCACAAATGTCACACAACAGCTTTACAAAACAAGGTTAGTTACCTTAAAAGCATATTGATATTCTGTGCACAAAATGGGTTCAATCTAAATCTCTGAATATTTTTAACCTAACATTATTTTAGAAAGAGGGGGTGGCTTGTTTATTTCTGTCAGAAAAAAACAGGGTCCTTAAAATATTATTTTATAAATATTACTTTGAACAGTTTCCATTACACTGTAGCTAGCACACTAACAGTTACATCCATCTATTACAGCCATCCTCACAACCCATTCTCAAGTTTTACTTTCAGATTTAGTCTAAGTTTTAACAATGTCTGCAACACTATCTCTTCATTCTGTAGTTATTTTGTTCCTTCTCACTCCTCCTCTACTCTGTCATAGTTTAACTCAATTATTTAAATAATCTAAAACATACAGAGAGTGTTTCACAGAAATATCTCTCGGTGTATATTAGCTCAAAGAAACTAGTCTGAAGAACACAAAGCTTTTATTTATTCATTTTCTAGTGACATCACTAAAGAATTGTTTCTTCATAGCTTCATGCAGTATGGAAACAAATGTGGTTGATGTATGATAGGGATTAGGCAGAAGGAAAGTGACAGTCTAGAAGGCCAGTATGTAAACTGCCGGGCTTGCAGAGGCCTTGCAAAAGGAAAAAGTTATTCTGAAAGGATGACAGAAACATCTAAAACCAAAAATTTTCATTTTGTTTTCTTCAGCTTCATGACCTAAATATACTGCAAAAACATTTCAAATATATTTGAAGTGGGGTACAACCTGTGCTATAGCTATTAAAGCACTCTGGGGAAAAACATTTAACATGCTTTTCATTTAGAAATACTGGTAATATTTTAACTGTTGAAAATGAAACTTTTGAAATTCACTGGCTTGCAGTTCAGCACGCAGAGACATATTAAAATCCCTTTATCTGACATGCACCATTTTTCCATTTTACCTGGAATCTCAACAGGGAATGAAAGTGCTGTGCACCTCCAGGTCCCACCGTTCCACCAGTTTCCCAGGCCTCCACTTTCTGACTCCTGCTCCTACACTTAAATAGCTCCCCAGCATTCTACAGACTGCTCTCATATGAGCCTAAATGTGCTGATAAACACAGAATAGATTTCTTGCTACAGGCAGAGGGAAGAACTGGTACAGAACTCTCAGCTACAAATTCTAAAATATTTTGAGTCAAAGCTGTATGTATATAACTTTTTTATCACAAGTGTTTCCTTAGTATTTCTATACAAAAATAACTTCACCTACAGGATATGCAAGGAGAGGTTTATAAGCCAGAAAAACTGGTGTTCCGTACACTGTCTTTCCTGTGACCAAATAATCATTTTTCACCAACTACTGTACCATTGCATCCTGTTTGGGCACCCTTAGACTAGGCAATATAAGTGACTAACACAAAATACATCAAATTTTAGCAATGAAAATAGTTTAAAAGTCCAAAGGAATAACCAATTTTTCTTATTACTATTTTTGACACTGACTCCTTCAACAGAAATGGTTAGACCTATCTAACCAAAACTCATCCACTGCAAATTCATGTACTCGGATATTACAGTACTCTCAATTCCAAACAGGAACTGACCAAAGAAAACTGGAATTCCACAAACAGGCAACTGGACAATGGAACAGAAGTGAGTACTACTTTAGAAACTGACTGTAATACAGGCAGAAAAAAGTCCCAATCATGTATCCATGGTCTCTTCTGCTCATAGGAAGAAAGCCCAACAATAATTTGCTGGTAACTGTCAGAATGTAAGGCAGCCTTCCAGCTGTATCACTGCAAGCAGCCTACCAGTACATATGCTGACGATAGTAAAAGCATGGGCTGTGACCTCTGGCTGGGTGTCCTACCTTCAGCTAGAGTCTTGCACAATTATTCCAGATGCCAAAAATCTGCCTAGGATAAATCTGTCAATTTGTGAACTTTCTTAACTTTAGAGATGTCCACAACTATCACTTTCAACCACTTCTGCTTTCTCAGGCCACTGCTCAGCCAAAGTCAGTTTATATCTGCCCATTTTTAGAAACAACTGCATTTGCATTTAACAACTATTTGAAATAATTTAGTTTTGTACAGACATTTTCTCTGTATGTTTATGAATCCTGATAATTGTTTACTTGAGGAACATTCAGGTAAAAAGGAAGCTGAGACCTTTTACTAGTTTTTCAACAAGTTCAAAATTGTGTTTACTTATCTGAAATCTGATACAGTAAAATTTCTTCATTTATTAGGTCAGTTGATCCAAAGTGAGGAAAATATCATGTCAATAATATTGACCTTCAGCAAAATGAAGCTAACAAAATTTTAAAAGCATCCCTCTGCACAGGGGTCCCAATCCCTTATTTGTAAATACCTCTGCTATGGCCCAGTTCCAAATGTATCAGACTGATACATACAGAATAATAGATAGTTGTGCTAAAATTTGTAAGCAAAATTTCTGCTCACAAGATAGGCTTATGTTTGGAAACTGCAATGTAAGTTTTTCAAACCATGCATCAAACCATTGCTTGCTTTACCCATCATCATCAGGTGTGATCTTAAGCAAAACTTTATCAAAGCAACATGCCACTTTCCTGCATGCTGATTTTACAAAACTCACTCTCTGACTGTTGTTCAACATGATGTCATCACACTGTAACTCACTTCATTTACAGTATCTGTTTCACTTCTACTCACAAGCTAATATAACTCATTTCTTTTTTTTAACTGCACACAGGCTGCTAGACACATGTGCACAGCAAATGGAATCTGAACTTAGCTTAACAGCCTCATTTATTCCTGATGGTTTAAATTATTTCATCACAATTAATGACACCCCCTCAGCTTCCTGTGCAGCACTGCCAGATGTTCAGAGACCACAAAGCCACTCTCTTCTTTGACGGCTAGTGACAAGTCGTCCTCTGAAGGACGTTCCCTCAGTGCACAGGCCGGATGACACCTCCATTGCTTAGCACCTCTCCACCTCCCCAAGTAACCATGGTGAAAGAAGAAGGAAGACATGAGAAACCAGTCAGCACATTAGTAAGAACAAATTAAGTGAAGTGTTCTGAACCTGAAGTATCTCATCTCCTCCTACTGGAGTTTCAAGACTGATTGTTTCACGAAAAGACAGACAACTGTTTGTCTTGATCTTCAATGTGTGAAGTTTTCTGTGTACCTTCAAAAATAACTTTTCCTTTCTTTAATGCAAAAAAAAAGGAGAAATTTAAACGGCAACCACATGGCAAATGATCTCTAACCTACAATATTATCTCACTATCCTATTATCTTAAAAAGCAGAATGCAAAAAACCTGAAATCTTAGAAAAGTTTTAGTCATATTCAGCTTGGGTTTTGGGCTCTGTTTTGCTCAGTGGGAAATTATTTTCCCTCAGAGGTTTCTTCTTACAAGTTTCAGATATTTTTCTTTATGGGAGGTATCTAGACATCTTAGAAGGGGCAAAAGTGAAATAGTGTGTCTGGACATGCTAAAGATGAGGATACACCATCATTTCTTAACTGGCATAGGCAGAAATGTTAACAACTGTGGAACTACAACTTTGGAATAACAAAGCAGCAAGTGTCTTGCATTTTTAAGATTAAAACCCAAGTACGTCTGCTCTGTTTCTGAAGTTCCGTACACTATTTTGAGCACATATGGCAGACATTCTTCTACTGACTTTTTTCCTAATTAAAAAGAAATTGCTGATCTATGTCAGGGACTGAAGATTTACTCAGTTTGCCAAAAAGTGTAGTCTTAAAACAGAAAGGACACCTGTGTTAGCCCACCTGATAGGAAGGTCAGGAGCTGGAAAGTCTATCTCTCTGCCTCTCTCCCTGTTTTCATTACTTTCTTTGTTTGGGGGGGTCATGTTTGCTTTGGGTTTTTTCTTTCTTTCTTTTTCTTTTTTTTTTTTTCCTTTTGTTAGGCATTTGTAAAAGCAGACTTGGAAGGGAAAAATAACCCCCATCAATACAAACTCTAGATAGCAGTGCCAGAAAACTTTTCTACATTAGTCTCATTATGTGTGTGGTCACCCTAGATTTATTAAGGTAAAAATTAGTTCATTCCTTAGATTACAGAAAGTTACTTTGAAGGAAAGTCTCCTCAGAATTTTCCTAGAAATCCAGTAGTAAAACTAGAGGAAAGTGAGAGGTAACACATCATCTACAGTTTAAAACAGACACATTTTTTCCAATCCAGGATTTTTAAAGTGTTTTAAAATCTTTCACAGCACAGATATCATATGAGTTGTTTTTAGTTGCTCATTTCAATAACTTCATCGGAGAATCCTGTAAAATGTTATGCTTTAGCTTCAGCTTCAGGAGGAGGAGAGAGTCATATAATGTGACAATGACAGGAACTCCTGAGGAGTCTCAAGCTGGCATTACTTTTTCCACATAAACATGTGGATATATATACATGTGTTTGTATAAACTTTTATGTGAAATACAAGCCAAAAAATAAACCAAAGTTGCCTAGATATGTACAAATGGAAAAAAACAACCTACCCTGAAATGCACTGAGATTTATGGAGAGTCACATGGACTTCATTCTGTTGTCTCTAAATGTTTTATTGGGGGGAGTGGAGGAGCTGAATAAACTTTAAACTCTCATGTAGGGATGTACAGCCTGTGTATCTTTGGCAGATGTGGAAAGGAGATGAAATGGGCAAGGGAGAATCGAATATCCCATCACTGCAGGTTTGTGAAGGGGAAAGAGCACAGCAAAGATCTCACATCTGGCAATCATTTGTCAATAGCTGGAAAGAGAACGGCAGGAAACTTTCTGGCTCTTGTAGAAGATGAAAAGACAAAAAACATGTGTCACACATGCACAGTACTAGTACAATGACTACTACATTTATTTCCCTGCACCACCTTTTTTTTTTAATTTAATGATCTTCAGATATACTTTAATCCATGGTCAAAATCATGCACTCACTTGACTTGTTAAAGCTGCAGTGTATGTACATTTTTCAAATAAACCCCAGGGCTGATGTTAGAAAATCAAAATCATTCATGCGTAGGCTGCCTGGTACTTTGGGCAGGAATCCTTGTGGTTTAGTCAATAAACAGAATCTAAATGAAAGACACCGCAGTAACTCGACAGTAATGTTTCGAACAGTTCTTAACACAAAAAGAGAAAGACAGAGAAACAGAGGCTGACCAAGTGTCCAGATACAGTGCTACTGAGTCCACAGAGATCATTCTAGTGCAAGCATCTGTATTTGAGCACAAGATCACTTGCTGTTTCTTAAAAAACCCCAATATTTAGGGTTATTTTTATGGTTCTTCTATAGTTCTGGGTTTGATTTTGTTTGTGCTTCCTCCCCTCCCTTCCTCTGCCTCCTTAATTTTTTTTTTCCATAGAGATTTACCCTGAAGAAGTATCTGCTAAATAAAACATAAAAGGGTCACTTGCTCTTTTCTGAGCCACAAAGCTGGATTTAACTAACTCACAACTATCACACTGCATAATATTACAAACACTCCTAGGGAAAATGTCATTACAAACTACAAAAATTGAATAGCTAGTGGTACTACTGGTGGCTTTTCATGCCTAGCTATCAGTTTATTCCTCTGATTTTAAGGAGAAACTGCTGCGGCAGAAGTACAACTTGTCCCTGTGATTCTGCAAGTAAATGCTGCAGTTTGTTTAAGCTGGCAAAATCACAGTAGCCTGCCAAATTATAACAGGAATAAGTTATAATTATAAAACAACTCTGCCTAACAAGTCTGATCATGGTTAATTACAACCCAGACCAGAGAGCAGCCACAATTATTCATTATTACAGGAAATACCTTATTTAAATTTTATGGAAATTAGCATTTGTACTTCAGTATGCCTGGGAAAAGAACTCCACTCACACAAGGAAGGACCTCAAATATCTGAAACACACAAGATGCTACAAACAAACTGGAAGAAAAATGTTGCCTTGATATTTAGATCAAGATATAGTAATGGTGATATTTACTGAGTTCAACTGCCATGAAATATTGTTCTCAAGCAACTCTTTTTAGTTTAATCATAGGAGTTGTAAATGTCAGCAAAATGCTATGAAGTGTATTTTAACTGAAAAAGAAAATTACCCAAACCTATGGCTATAAAGATATAGGCAGACAAACAGATAGATCGATAGACAGATGAACAGACAGACACCTACAGACATGTACATATACATCTTTGTGTGTGGTGTTGCACAAATTGCACCCATCCTTTACAACTGGCTCGTGCTCTCCTTGATACCTTCCACAGTGCAATGGACTTTCAGGTTCCAAACTTGCAGACAGTGAGCAAAAAGGGGCAGAGAGATGGGGATGCTTTTTGGAAGCCCATCAGTATCAGTATATCAATGAGACCATATCATTAAGTGTCACTGGCATAAGCAAGTGCAGCAGGGCACCAGGGAAGAAAATGCTTACACACATGTGGGTATGGGTAGGGAAACACGCAGTTTACGAAGCACTGTGGCACAGGGGTTCTTTTTTCTTTTTTTTTTTTTCCCTCTTTTACTTTCTATGTGTGTATAAACAATTCTGCTGATTTAGCTGTCGTTCGGTGTTCCTCCACCAATTAGCTATATATCAGATGGTGGTTGTACCCAACCCATTTATGCTCTGAGCTATCATCTCACTCTCACTACAATTGCAAATACAGGCCTCAGAGTGTAAATTTACATGAATCATTATTCCTGGCAATATAGGAAGCTTCAAAAACAGGTTTAACTTTGTTCTAATACTTCAATATCACAAAATATGACAAAAGATAACTCCAGGGATGAGTTAGCCCTGAAAATGGTTTTACAAAACATCAAAGAAGATGATTTCACCTCAGATCATTCTACAGATCAAGTCTGCAGCATAGCCCAGTGAACAATTGTGTTAATAGCAATGGAATGGTGGGGTGATTGAGCAAAGCTGTTGCACCATACAGAAGCCACGATGGAGAAAAGATGTCTTTTCTATCAGAGAAAATTCTGAAAATTTCACAGCAAACAGGAATAAAGCACTAGAAATAATATGTTACACTGAAAAGTTCTCTATCAGGATTGTATGGAACTACAAATGGAATAATTATTTTCTGCTGCTAGATCCCCCTGACTAGCCACACATAACAGTGAGATAAGTAAGAGTGACAATATTCAACACTTAATAAAAAAGTTCCACCTTCAAAACACTGTCTAAACATTAACAAACAACCATTCTACCAGATATATCCTGTAAAGACAGTAGGGTTGCTATTTAAGCTGGAAGTAAACTTTAATGACTGCTGCAAGTCATTCTGCTTGCACTTGGGGATTATGTTTGCTTTTATACACTAATAAAACATTATATATGCACTCACAGACATACTAAGATAACGAAGATACCCTTTTTCAAAATTCTTTATTGTGAGGGTGGTGGGCCACTGGAACAGGTTTCCCTAAAGAAGTGGTGGATGCCTCATCCCTGGAAGTGTTCAAGGACAGGTTGGATGGGCCTCTGGGCAACCTGGTCTAGTGGAATGTGTCCCTTCCCATGGCAGGGGGGTTGGAACTAGATGGTCTTAAAGATCCTGTCCAGCCCAAACCATTCAATGATTCTGTGGTTCTTACTCTGCTCTCTACCGTCCTGTGTAGTATTCTAAGTCGGAAGAAACACCACTGGTTAGCACGGCATCATCTCCAAGCTCTCCTAAGCCACTGTAGAAAATAAATAAGGCCTAGAGCACACTCTCTAAGTCCACTCACACAAACATATATTTTAGCTAACATGAACTTAGTAACCTCTTTATTGAAAGTCTCAGGTCTAATATGAACATACACTTTCTTGGTTACTGCTTGAAGGGAAGGAATTCTCTTATCTGAGGAGGTTACAGAATCAGTCTCCAGTTAACTGAATATGTACCCATTAGTTGATGTGGTGTTTGGTTTTTTCCCTTGCTTTATTTGTGTTGGTGTTTTTCTTCATAAAAGTACCAAACAGGGCAAAGAGAGGGCTGGGCAAAACCTAGCCTTTAAAAAATGATAACTTTTTGATCAAGGGAAACATTCATATCTCTTTCAGTGCTGGAGATACTTTGTTATTTTTAGTGGAAACTATGTCAGCTTCCAACAATTGCAGACGCAGCTCACAATGCTCATTAGGTAACACCAACACAGACTCTGAGAATATAAGGTTCTAACCCACTGCTCTCCCTTCTGACCCACTCAAAACTACCAGCTCTGATTCTGCTTGAGAGGTCCTTCCAAATGTCCAGTGCAAATCTTCTCAGTTGAATGAAATAATGAAACATACAGATTTTGCCAAAATTCAAACTATGCATGTCTCAAGCAGTACTTTTCTTATTATCATCTCGAGCCATGTTTTAAAGTAATTGTTGGAGCTTTCTACACTGCAGGTTGCCATGCAGGGATAGTAGAGCTAAGACAGAAATGAACTTGGGTAAAGAAAACGTCTGAATTACTCTGAAGCCATGAATTCTGCCTTCCAATAGCAGAATATGTTACTTTATTTTGCTCTAGAGAAAAGCAGCCCACACAGAGCTTTGTGAACTTGCAGTTGGGCTGCTTTTTGGGCTGTAAGCTATTTTGAATCACCTCCACTACAAGGCACACTACCACACAGGCAAACTGAAACACCTTACACTATTCAAGCTGCTTTCAAACAAACAAACAAAAAGCTGGTGACCTGCTAAAAGCCAGTGGCTGCTAAAACAAAACTCAAGTCTGTGTCCATTTTTCAATTATTTACTCTTTCTGGTTCTGAGCATAAAACAACAAAGGAAACACACCATGTTCCCAAAGCCAGTGCATTGCATGCTTTTTCACCTCATAAAATCAATGTCATGTGGATCTGTTTCTCCGCTGTACACTCTGGACCAACATTACTGTGCAGGCATGCTTTTGCCACAGAAGCAGTACTAAACAAAAGATGGCTACTGACTGCAGCTTAATTGTCAAATTAATATTTCTCACCTATGGACCATTTTGTTAATACTCTTTTATTTACCCCTCTCTCTTAAATGCCTCAGTTTGTAAGTATGTTTCCTATTAATGTAGCATGAAACTTGTAATATAAGTACTTTCTCACCTATTCCTGAATCACGTCACTCCCTTCTTTGATGTGGAAGGTAAAGGAAACTGATTCAAGTCCAGGCTATTCATCCCAAACTTCAAGGCTCTAAACAACTCTGCTCCTGGCTATGTTTCTGTTCCCCAACATATTCTTTTCATTCTACTCCCTGCAGCCAATAGCCTTCCTCCTCCTTGCCTATTTAGTTACCTCTTGTCTTCCATGTCGTTTTTCACACCTGTGCAGAAATCCTCCTCTCCTGCAATCCACTCATCCTTTAAAACAAGTAGTTTCTTATGTAAAGAACAAAGACTTTAAATCACATAGAAAAAGTTGTCTGTGTCTTACATAAAATGCCAACTGCAAAGCTCAGAGAGACAGTCACCTGGGGCCAGTGTTTCACACCTGGACCACTCCAAACATCAGTTTCAGTTATGAATGTTTACAAGAGTGCCATCTACTACTTCCCTTTCACATAGTGCTAGGTATATTAACTACCCTTCAATAAAATACTCATTTAAAATCATAATTAATACTTTAAAATTTTTTCTTACAAATAAATCTTTCTATCATTGGCTGTTACTATACCTATATGCCTTATTTTTTGTAAGAGTTCAAATAATTTTAAATGTAAATTATGACTTCACAGCATAATATTTACGCTGAAACATTCTCAAGAATCAGAAAACTCTGATGTTTAGGATTTTCAAGAGATTTAGAATCAAATATATGAGAAAGTAGATGAATCTTCTGTCCATAACAGCAGGATTATTGAGCAGATGTCACAAGAGAAAAAAGTGATGACCTGAGAATAATCTTAGTCCCACCTGGAAGAAGAAAACTGAAATAAAAGAGCCAGACTGGGGTGTCCTTACTTTGGAAAATACAGCTGGAACCAAATTTAGTTGAAATGTTACATCTTTTTAAAAGAAAAAGAAAACAAAACATTGAAGGAAAAATAACTTTTTTCTCACTGTCATTTTTTTGTCAAGTATCAACTGTGCAAGACACCTGTCATGTCAAAAAATTTAAAAGTCTGGAAGAAAAATACCAAAATAAATTTACACTGTGAAACTGAAGGGAGAATATCTTCAGGCAACTTCCTTCTGCACTCTCATGTAGTGATAATTTTGGGGGTTTCTTTGAGTTTGTAAGCCTGTTAGGAAGGCACCTACGCAAGGATAACATGTCTCAAACAGCTTCGGAGATTTTATACAGCAGAGACACGGACAGTAAACTACACAGAGATGGCAAGGACATAAAGGAATTCCAGAGCTATCACAATGAAATGAAAGCAGAAATGCAGTTTGATAAGAAGGCTAAAACATAGTACCAGGTCCTATCTGAATGTTTATGCCTTCTTTATATAAACCATTAGTTTACATTGAACTCTTAACCTCAGAAAGACTAAAAAGTAGTAGTGACCTGATATAGCACAGCAATATTCCAGCCTTAGAAGTCAGCTTCCTTTGTTATGGATGGAATGTTATTCCACATAAATGGTGTTAAACACCTGCCCTCTCCACCATTTATTCCATTTCACAGCTCTTAAAAAAATTCATTTCAGAACTTATCTAAAAGGATAGAGAATTCATCCTTCACATGAAAGGTCTTCCATTTTGGACAATCCAGCAATTGAAATCCAAGAATGTATCACAGAATGGAGTCACATGTTTAAAACATTATGTGGTAGCTCATAAAGTGCACACATTAAGTGCAATGTGGCAACTAAAACTGACCTCTTTAATCTAGAAAATGTATTTACTTTCCAGAAAACTATTGCATAGACAAAATTCCATGTTTGAAATGAAGTTATTTATGGAATTTAAAATTTCCGCATAGATTATTATAAAAAGTATCTTTTCCAAGACCTCCAAAAGATATTAGATCCACTATTAACGGTAAAAAGTAATTTGCGTGGTTTTCTTTTTTTTTTCCTAAATGAGCAACGGACTTTTATATGATGTTGTTATTTTTCTTGTCTAGCCAACCCTCACAGCCTCAGAGTCACAATACTGTGTTCTCTTCAGAACAAGACTATTGTGGGTTTTAGCATGATGATTAGCTCCTGTACCTTCTCATCCCATGGTCAGTTCAATCAGTGATATGACACAGGTTTATTTCTGAGTCTTAAATCTCAGGTTATCTCAGTTACCATCAAGCTCATTTCTAGAGTCACAGTCTAGCTCAATGCATTCTGATCTAAAAACGACCAAAACACTGAACCCCAAAGAAGCTAGTTTCTCAAGAAAGAAGATTAATATTGTATCATTGTTCTCAGTTTCTGATTCTGACCGATATCTGATATGAAATTACCATCCTGGTTTTCAGATGTCTTCACAGAGGTAGAAATCTCAATTTCCAGGGATCTGAATGCACTCCAATGACTAATTTTGACCATGTATTTTAACATAATGCAAATAGCAAATATCATGGCCTTAATTCTGACTTCTTTTATTTGTCTTTTATCCTTCCAATTTCACTGCTCCATGAATGTGGGACTTACTTATCTTTTTCAAGCCATTAAGACAGCTTTCTTCAGGTCTCAGATTTTTCTTTTCTCTTCAGTGTGGCCAGTTCAACCTCAGTAACTTTTTATTTTCCATTTCTGCATCTTTCTGTTCTTCTATAACTACAGTATCCTATGTAAACAGCTGCATTTATAGTCCAGCTTTTCTTTCTTCTATGCTTCAAGGATTCTCCTGCTTGGACAAGAATTTGGAAAATATGTTCAGATACAAAACGCTGTGTGGGACGTTTCCTCCCATTCATGGTCATGTGGAGCCCCTCCCACATGCAGTTACTTAACATCCCAGGGTAGTTGTATACCTAGAACACTACAAGCAGGAAAATATGCATGCAATGCAGCAGCAGAAATCAAAGAAGAAAGCCAACATCACAGAACTAGTCAGAACTCTGTAAGCCAGCAGCAAGTGCTTCACAGACCATCAAAAATTAATAACTCTGGAAGCTACTCCATCTTGCTTTTCTACTCATGATCATCAGTGTAACCATTCAAAACAATACGAACAGCAATATGACAAATGAGAGCACAAAGTAATTTCTAGAACCTTGTCTGCACCTTAGCCTTCTTCACCTTCTTCACCAGGCTCAATGCATTCCCTCCACTCCAAATTATTATATCCAATGACCTATTCTATCAGGATTTGAACTAGACCTTAATTTTCCAGGAAGGTGCTTGCTATCTGCCGAACTCCACAGCAGCAAATGATAAGTTTTGCATCAGTTTTAAATATATTAAAAGTTGAGGACTTAGATTTTAAACTTTAAAATTTAAATACACAACCATATACATAATATTTCAAGAACAAGGAAGACAAGAAGGTTATTACTCTGAACGTTAGCAAATAGATACCTGTACACAGAGAAGCTCCCTTAACACATTTTAAGTCACACAAAAAGCTGTCAGATAAAGTTGATCTCCCAGGAATGACAAAGTATTCTCTTACAAATGTAATACAGAAATATAAACTACAATCTGCTTTGTCATCTATTTTCCCAAGTGGTAAAAATATTAAAACCAGGTTGAGAACAAGTATAATTAGCCAAGCATTTAGTGTCTTTCACTTCATGAATTCTAATATTATCCAGGTCTCTGAACCTTATTTGAATGATGGGTGAATAAATGGAATAAAACTCCATTATTACTCTGATAAAATTTGTACCTGAGCTGTCTGTTTTTCTTTGGTTCTTTTTATTTTTGTGCTATGTTGTACATGGCAAGCAGTGCATGAGGATTCAAATGCTTTGGATTCTGAGTGTCATGCAAATTCATAGTTTGACTTTGATATTGTGCTGACTGTTACTAAAAATTTTGAAATAATGTTCAAGCTTTAATATTGGATGACATTTGTCTGATAAAAAGCTAAATTTCTTTCTGTCAAAAATGCAGAAATGAATGAAAAGGTCTTTAAAGTGTCCCTCTCTGATCCCTGGGGCACAGCAGTGCTGAGAGCACAGCATTGTGTAGAATCTCTCTCAAAGGAATAACAACTCTATCTGAAGGAGCTATTTACAATTTGCCTAGCGTATCATCAGCAGAAACCAAAGACACAACAAACATAAAGGTTTTTTGCCCTATCTATCCCTTCTGACATTTATCTCTCCCACCCATACAGGAAATAAGTGGAGAGGGAAGTAGAGGCATGGCCTTTTATATAAACTAGGGGTGTTTGAGGTAATACTTATGCTGAGGTATGGGAGAAGTATCTGCCAAATTCTTCACTCCTCCCCTCCTCACACTGATATGAACACACATGCATACATTGTCTTTCCACACTAAGCCTGTCCAGGGACTTTAAGAATATGGAATAAAATAGGAATTATGCTGTTCTGACCAGGAGTTGAAAAGACAGGCCAAAGGGAGAGAAGAAGTGAGAAGAGGTAGAAGTGAAAGACACTTCAATGACTGGTGCAGCTAATGGAAAGTGCCCAGGGCCAGATGTTTCTTGTAAATAACAATGAGACTCAGAATGCCTTTTCAGGCCAGCACCAGTGACTGTCAAGGAAAGGTTAAGAATTATGGAATTTTAACAGGTCATAGGGAAAATCTGCAACAGGCAGTGGACAGATCAAAGACATGTCACCAGTGTGGGAATATGACTGACACTGTGGAAATTTTTCTGTAGTTCAAAGGGACTTGAGGGCTGCCAGAAGACAACCCTAAAACTCTTGTGGAAGCACTGCATGTTCTTCAGTCCCAGAGATGGTGCCAGGATGATGCAAGTTCAGAAAAAGATGGAAGTACAGTCTTCTTTTCAATATTTTTCCCTATTTCATAAAGGCAATTTCTGTCCTTTCCCTGTAACAATTTTTATTCTCTACCTAAACCATGCTAGAATGCTGGTCGATGCTTGTGGGATTTTTTCCTCATTGAAAGGTTCTGGTGTGGCTCATTAGCACCAACAGAACCCTTGACAGCCATGCATGCCTTCAGAAATACAGAGCAAATGTGACGATAAATAAGCGGATGGCCCATAGACTCATATGAGTAGCACAAAAAAAAAAATCAAGAGGATTTCTGAAGCAGAAGGCAAAGCTTGCAACACTTACTTTACACAGTTCTGACATTTATGACACAGTCAGAGAAGACACCTGTGCAGACCAAAGAACTCAGGTACAACTATGGGTAAGGCTTAAGAACTTTGGTAAGAAAGCCATTTCACCAGTATTGTAATGACGCTTTGCATATCCACACACTAATGACTGAGAGCCGCTGAATGCAGTATAAATGTTTTCAACAGTACCAGAAAATTGCAACAGAAGTTGCCGCCTGGAGGAAGAGAAAAATCCCATGAGACAAAACATGGAGCCAAAAAAAAAGGTATCTGATTCAAGAGACACTGTTGTGACAAATATATTGTTAAAGGCCATACTTCCAGTTGATTCTGAATATTCAACTGTTTTAAATGTTAGTGTCATTATAAAATATCACATACTGTCACTATTTAAAGCATACTTTGCAAGAAAATTCAGTAGATGATTACCCAACTTCCTTCCTAGTGCAGCTTTCTAAAAAATGGGCAGCATATCAGTAAAATCCTAACATTAAATCAACAACTTATTAGTGACAGAATATGAAAATATAGTCTTTAGGACAAGATCAATAAGTTAAGGTAGTTTACTCCACAGGCATGAGGTAGAATTCCATTATCCACAATTTGGTTGTGGATAATGGAAGAAGAAAAGAGAATGAACATGATTTGCTCTACAAGAAATACAAACATTGCCAATACACATCTTGATTACTGAATATGGTCATTTATGTAAGAAACTCTTCCTACTCCATTATACAAACTTTTCAAGGCCTAAAAACAGAAGCTATTTACTTCCACTTTGCAATTCACTCTTTCTAAAATTTACATCATATACTCGGTCAAAATTTAATGGGATATCTAGACAGGCTGAGGAGATTAAATGCTATCAGATGGAATAGAAATGCAGTAAATTTCTCCAACAGTACATCCAGCAGCTTTTTTTTTAACATTATGCAGAATCTTCACATTAGATGTTAGATTAGATTTCTCTTCCTTATTTCTCTATATTTCTATTTTTCCTATGTTTCTGTAATTCTAAGCTCTACACATAGCTCTTTTCAATTAAAATTCCTGGAGATCGATTAAGTGCTTCCAAATAAAAGTATTGGAAGTTAAAGAGGCTAGTAATTTACATTGTGATAGCATTATGTAGTGGCTCCCATCTTCTGTGCCAGTCAACCCACTCAAAGTCAGATTGAGGTAGCATCCACTGTTTTTCAGAGAGGAGAGAAAGGCTAGCTAGCTAAATAAGCCAAATATTAATATCCTAAGTCTTTCAACATGCAATTTTTAGATAACACAGACATGTAGAAGGGAGGAGTATACATTACTCTGTAAATCAGTGCAACTTGGCACATGTTTTATTGTCCTTATCCCTGCTCATCCCACCACAGATAACACTAATCAAGTGGCAGTGCTTATGCAACATTTCTGCTGTGAAAAACTATCTCATGTGCAAATCAAAACAAGAAATACATGAATTTATTTCTAAGCATTTTATTACCATTCTTCAATTTCCCTGTAAGGAATGAGCAACCTGTTTGTTTGCTTCTCTCTCTTTGTTAAATACAGACTACTCCCCAGAGAAACCTATTTATTTGTTTTAAACGAGTTTTTACAGGCCTTTTAATAAAACAGGAATGGGTGGGGGTCAGGGTTTGTGCAGGTAAAAAGTAGTATCTGAAAGTTGCCTTAATAGTTTGTCAGTTAGTGCCAAGGAACATCAAGCTTAGTCCATATTCAGAAGACGCAGATGTGTGTATTGCTGTCTTCCACTTCATATCCAAGTCTAAGAAAGAAGAGGACCAATCTGCTGAAAACATAGTGCATGCATGAAAGGGTCCACACTGTCCTATATGGGCATCTAAAGATCAGTTATTTGGTTGAGGTTATGTGCTTACCTAGAAATACAAGAAAGCAGCTAGAAACAGACCAAAAACAACTAAACAGTTCACTAGCTAACAATCTACATTCTAAGGCAATTTTGGAAACAATTCTATAAGGCAATAACAGGAAACTTTCAAAAACTACTGTGGAAAATTTATCTTTACAATACTCTAAATACCTGATATCCACAAGCAGATTCTTTGGTTTGTTTGTTTTTTAATGAGTTCAGAACAAATAGAGTTAAAAGAAATTAAAACATACGTGCTTCCTCCAGTTCACATTTTATTTCTGGGCCTTGCAACTGTTTCATTTTGCCACTGATTTTTGCAGCCACAGTCAGAAGGCAATTTTTTTTAATTAACAAAACTAACAAACCACCAATGTTGCAACAAAGTCAGCAATGAAACAACAAATCATTTATGTACCTTTCTGTCAAACTTTTCCTGTAGATACACATACATATTGCTTTGTCTATTTCTCATTTTCTTTCCTAATTCAGACTACATATATAAGCCAAGTATGTCAGTATAAACATATGAAACATCACTTTATGCCAAAATGCTTTGCTTATTCATAGTCCAAATATCCAAATTTTTTTTTTCAATTTTGGCCTTGAAAGAATCTGCTAAAAGAATTATTTACATAACAGTGTTTAAAGCTATAGATTGTTGCGGGGGCTGAGCTATATGGGAAAAAAATATTGCAATTCTTTGGCATTCTAAACCAGATGGGAGTACTTAAACCAAAGTGTAAAAGAATATACTGAAAACACAAAAAACCCTCAACCCACATTTCCAACAAAGATGCAATCAAGAAAAAATATAGCAAAGTGATTAGAAATCACTGATTTTTAATTTTTTTTTTGTCATGTCATGTGAGAGAATGGTACATGAAGACTGCACTTAAAATCCTACTTAAAGGATAAACTCTACAACTCAGTTTTGTGCCTTCAAGACCTTTCTCTTTTGATTAACACGTCTTGGCATGATATGCACACCACAAACATGAGAGAGATAAAAACTCATCTTTAAATGATATCTCAAGACCGTTTAAGAAAAATGGTCAAAATTACAATTTAAGCTGTCTTATTATTAGAAATAATAATCTTTTTAACTAAAAAGTTAATATAGGTATAATGTAAATTATCACCTCTGTCTTTATTAGGAAGGTTGCAACAAAATACATGAATTCATCTAAAATTGATGATTACAGTAGTTCAAAACCATAATTTAGGCATATTTAGATAAGATCTACTCACATTAGTATGAATCTAGTTTTGAGTTCATAGACACTATTATGATTTTAAAAATTGTTGCATCTCAGCTTAACAATGATACCTAAAGGCACATGCATTTATCAGCCACTGTAAAGCTGAGGTAAAATGTGGACAATTAAAGTTCAGTGACAAGAGGGGGTTTGCTTACATGTTTTACTTCACATTTGTTGTGCTAAGTAGATGAACTTAATTTGTGTGGCTCAGCAGACTTAGATAATATTTTGAGTCGTTCACTGAATTACTGGTCTAGTACAATGTACTTATAGCAAAATTTAAACAGGTCTAAACAAGTAAGTCCATAATTAGATGAGTATGTACATGGATATACAGACCTTACCAATCTGCATATAGATGTGTGTATACAGATATATTCTAGGTCTGTGTGTATGTACATGTATGTTATCCAAATTACCCTTTTTTTTTTTTGGTTCAGCTTTTTGGAATTTTTTTCTTCTTTTTTTCTTTTATGGTTGGGGGTTGATAGGGCAGGGGCATGAAAACCAAACTACTGGAAGCATCAGTGTAAAATACAGGGTTAATTTCTACTTCATATTTGCAAGCCAAAATATAGAAGTCTGAACTTAGTATCTTTCAAAGTATCAAAAGACAAAAATATTAATGTTAAATGTCTTATTTTTAATTACTTCATTTTTACACCAGTATCACTGTTTTGTGAAATCCAAAAAATGCTTAGCAATGAATGCTCAGCATTCTCTGAAATTCCCAATCATCATGTATTGCACATTATTCCCTTCATAATATAACACTAAAACCAAAATGGTTCTCTTATCTTTTTTCACCTTGAGACAAGAGTACAAAATGAATGTAGTGCTAGCTCTGCTTTAAGTAGAAAGTTGGTTGTATTTTCACATTGCTATGCATACAGAGAAAATGCATCCTCTGTTTTAAAAATGATGGAAGAACCTTATTTTATTTTAACATCAGACTTGTAGCTAAATTTGACCTTCTGTCAAATTACCTCTTTTAAGAATGATATGAGAAATCTGATTGCAAGCAATTTCCAAAATTTTCTTCATCACAGTTTTTAGAAATGTGTTACCATTTACTGCAATTTACTTGGAAAATTACTTTTAACAGTTACATATAGTAGCATAAATGTATTTATATACATTATATGATCATAGATCACTGACCATGTATCTTCAATAAGAGTAATTTTAAAAGTTTCATTTGCAGTCTATCATGTGCAAACTCTTAGTGACTTTGTATTGAATACAGTTTGAAACTTCTCTAATATTTAAAATGCATTTTGTTTAGAATTTATGAAAGGTGTTAATAAAAGTTTCTGAAATTTGAAGTGATTTTTCTGTCTATAAATCATTCTTCTTTATGGCTGACTGCTTGTTGAGTTTATAACCTTCCATAACCCTTGTCAATTTAACTGTTTAAAAACACAAACCCTAAACCTTCATAAATGGGAATTAACCAGATTAGCATATTTAATTGACAAACCTATCTCATTTTTGCAAGCAAAAGAATTAAGCATAAAGCCAAATACAGATGTCCTAATGCCTCTTATGAAATATATAACACAAGGATATAGTTTATTATAGATTGTTTGAGAATTTTTTTCTTTCCTAGTGCGACATTCTTTAAAGGAAAAATGTCCAGTATAACTGGATTTTCTGGGAGATACATCGAAAAATGAGAAATTACAGTATGTGCATCTGCTCCATACTGTGAATCATTTCAAACAAGTCTTGTATTTTTCTTTGTTAGTAAAATGTACTATATTAATTTTTAACTTCAAAATTCAGGAAGAGTAAATTGTACATCAGTATATGAGTAAAAAATTACATATGTAAACACACTCATACGTCTACAGAGAGGATATGTACATACTTACATAGGATGGAAGAATTTCCTCTTGTTTTTATTCATTAATATTTTTCTTATTTTATGTACTGCACTCTTACTTTCACTGCTTTCCATGCTAATTTGTCAATATTAAGCATCATTAGTTTTCATTTACTCTTGCATACAAAATTTGATATCACTGATACCATATCACTCAGAAATCAATTATATATCTATATAATACATGGCCTGAATGAACCTTAGCAAGAAAGGAAACCATCTAGCAGTAAAAATGCTATCATGGGCAACAATAAACTTAAGACCATAGACAATCTTTGAAGTGACTCGGTTATTGCAAATCACTGCAAGACACTAAATCTTCTCTGTGACCTTTGTGACCATTTCTCACTTGCAAAACCAAAACCCATCACACTACTTGTGTCATTTTTTTCTGTAAACAAAAATATTCATACAGCACTCTTGCACCCTAAGATGTTTAGATAAATATATATAAATATCTAGAGCATTTTGCCACATGGGAGACCTAATCAGTCTTTATATCCTTGCTACTTCTTTGACTTCAGCAATTTCCCAAGAGTACATGCAAAAGCCTAAGGGAGTTGTCTTACTTGTGTACATATTTGCAAAAATTCAATGACAAAATTGTCCAAACACAGGTGTCTAAATTTTGTAAAACTAGTCTGATTTTTAGAGATTGAGATAACCCACAAATGTCACACAGGTCCCAACTACACTTCGATATACAAAGCCACACAGCATACTTTCACACTAATCACCAGTAATTTGTACATAAAACCAATTAATTATATATACTATAATTTTTCACCACAAAGAGCTCTGAAGACTTCATAGTAATTTATTTTTAAAGATCCATTAAAAAAATCACACATGGCACGACTTGAGTAGCCTGCCCATATAAAAACACAGAGACACTGAAAAAAATCAAGTATGACTCAAAACAAAATTTCTTTCCAAGGACTGTATCTGCAGGACTGTTGCTCCAAGTTGCTTATTTTTGCTCTACTAAACAGTTCTGTTTAAACTTTGCTTAAAAGTTATTACTACAACTAATGCCAGTTGGAAGAATAAGCTTATTCCCTTAAATAAAATCTTACAAAAGAGCAGTATTGTTATGTTTTGTTACTTAGTCCTTTTGCAGTCTAAAATTAAATCCTCCTGAGTCATGTCAACCATTAATACAAAGAGATGTTTAAAAAATGTAAAAAGGAATGAGGGAGTAGTAACGGTAACATACAGTACCATGAGCTGCTTTGGCCTCTCAGCCAGGGGTGTACAGTTAACAGATCATTCCTGGCCATCAACAGACAAGGAGGGGAAAAATCCTCCCCCCCTTGTCCCAGGCCATGGGCTGGGGCAGCAGAGCAGGAGGGGGACGGGGGAGAGGTCTGGCAGTTTACAGAAGGCAACCCAGCTCCCTCCTAGTGCATTCCTTTCCTTCTACCTCCCAACCTCTTTGCGTGTGTCTTGTCATATTTTCTTCAGCTGCTAATTGTCTGGACTGAGAGATTTTAAACAGCCGCAGCTTAGGAAAAGCGAAACCTGTCTAAGTGACTATTGAAGCCCGTAAGCTTCATGCTGCCGGGTAAAATTTTCCAGGGGAAGTGCTCTTCTGATAGTTCTCGAGTCACTAAGTCACCCTCCCTCCTCCTTTCCCCACCACACACACTCCCCTTGAGGCCTGAATGCACTTGTGGCAATAAAACATTCATGCGACTTGGAATTTTAACACAATGCCATTTCCCTAGTTTAACCTGAAAGGAATGCACTAGTCACAACAGACTACATCATCCTGCCATTAAGCCCTGCCAAGGAACCGCTTTTTTGGCTGTGCTGGGCCAGCGTTGACGGGAAAGGAGTACACAGACCCACACACAGAGCACAGAGGGGCCACCTCTGCTTCCTCAGCCTTCTCCAGCAACACCCAGCTCTCAACCATGACCCCTGGCCTGTGTCAGAACTGTGACAGCCCTGTGATGCATGTGTCACTTCAGAACTTCTGCAAAGTCACAACACTGAGCAGGCAGCTCCTGCCTTTCACTGACTTGCTGTTCTGTCTCAACACGCACTTGAACATCTGCCAGAGGGTGGTTGCTTTCCCCCCATCTTCTTTTTTTCTACATTTTCCAGCAGTTTTTTTAACATATACGCTATTGTTACTGTTGAATGTCTTCTGTTTAAATCCAAAGACCTTTCAGCAACTATATACCCTCCCGCATGCAAGGAAAAAAAAATTTAAAATCATCAAAAAACCATATCCAATCTTTTCAATTGCTAGTGGTAATTAGGCTTTTTTTTTTTTTTTTTGGTACTTGAAGAAAAGGGGAAGAAAAGACAGAAGCATTTCCTTGATGATTTACAAAGAATGATGATGTCAAGAGGAAAACATTGAGTATCGCATTTGCCCTCTGTTAGTGCTTTTGTGTAACAGGAAAAAAACTGGTGCAAAAACTGTAATGCACCAGAATGAAACTCAAGAAGCCTTTACCTGTCGTTTTGATTTTTGAAACAGTGAACACAGAGTTCTAAGACCTGAATTTACTCTGTTGGACTTCTGAGTGACAAGCAGCAGAGACAACTTCACTAAAAAGAATTTTGGTGCTTCTTGCCCTTCTGTACTACTCCCCTTTAATTCCTCTGCAGTTGAACTCCCTTTGATTTACGTGGACAGCGTGCACCAAACAAACAAGCAAGGAAACATTTTCAAAAAATTGGAACTATACCTTTAGCCATTTTAGCACTTGCTCTAAAAAGAGAACTGATACCACTCATACCATGTGTCCTTGCTATGTCCCTTATGCAGGTGTCTGTCCATTATTACAGATGTCTGTAAACCATATAAGGAGATAAAAGCATTCCTAGTTCTGCAGTACACAGCATTGATTGTAACTCATGAGAGTCAACTAGCACTCCCTCGAGACTGATTATAGTGTTATCATAATTATCGACATGCCATTGTGGTTCTACAGATGCTTTACAGAATGACCCAAGAGAACAGGTCCCTTTGCCCAAGGAGTTTACAAAGGGAATGAGACATTGCCATTTGTGCACCAAGTATAGGGTGTAGACAGATGAGGTGGAGGAAGAGAAAGTAGTTACCACATCTAAAGGCCCAGGAGATAGGCTTCAGTCAGATAGTATCTCATTCCTACATCATAACATCTGGAACCGTATCTCCACATGTATTCACCCAGAGGTCAGGGGAAACAAACACAGGTTAGAAAGATATTCCATCAATTCTCAACATCCAAGCGCCGCACAACAGATTAACAGCTTTGCTGATGAAGAATTGCTTGTGTCATTAACATTTAAAATAATTTTTCTGTGACTTTTCCATCGAGAATCGTGTTTCCATAATTGAAAAGAAATCAGCAATTCCTCTTGACTCCAGGTTTGTCTCAATAAAGTGTATATTTATAGGAAATTCAAGCTTGATTCGCTGTTTTCTAGAACGTCAGAGATTTTATAAATGCCAAAGCAACCGCAGTGAACACTGGTTAGTATCACATACTTCACAGAAAGAAATCCACTGTTGGACAAACATAGGCTAGATTGCCCACAGAACAGATTTTTATAATCTTCACCCTGTTATGGATTAGTTTATGGCATGATGTGAAGATGTAGATAATCTGGGGAGAAAAGCTTCAGCTTTGCAAATACTGTTCTGGTGTCTGCAGAATTTCCTTCTGATTACAGCAAATAATCTTGAGTCTTCATTTAAATTGCAAGTAGTACTTGTGTTAGGCAATATGGAAGTAAAAGAAGTGCTTCCTTACATACACATGAAGTATTTTCCAATATGCTTGGATGTACAGAGTCAAGTTTGCTTTATGCTTACCATGAATATGTAACACAGCAATGTAAATGTACAGCATGAGGAATTTCATTAGAAGCAAAGACAAAAGTTAAGCAGGCATATGTGCGATCAAAGCTGTTCCACAGCTGAAGGTAAACAATCCTTTAAATTTTGTCTATGGATGATAATATAGCATCTCAGAACACAGAGTCCCCAGAAACTGTTTTTCTGTTCTGCAAAATCTAGTTTTGCTGCTAGAAATCCATAATTGTTCTTTTAGAGGTACACTCTGCAATTTAGAAAATTTTCAGCAGCTAAATGACCCAAACCCATGAACTGTAAAAGACCTGCCATCATTTTAAAAGGCCTACTTTTAACTTTGCCTAGAATGAGTGTATTCAGCATTTATACAGAAGTCTTGTAGACTCCACAAACCTATGGATGCAAGCTCAAATATAGACAAGTAGCCCTGGATTTCTAGTGCTCAAGATGACCTGTCTGTGCTTATAATCACTTCTCATTTAAACAGGTTTCTTCTCATGCAGTTTTGATAACGAGCACTTGCTAATTTCTACTAAATTCTGCTTTATACAGCTCTATTGAGTCTTTCCTAATGGTCTTTCACCTAAAAGAAATATCCCTGCTCTTCCATTAAATTATTCTGTTAACAGTTCACTATAGAACAGACTAGTCAGCTAGAGGGGCTTCCTTATTTTATTATATCCATTCAGAGAAGGGAGGTT
Source organism: Chloebia gouldiae (assembly GCA_003676055.1). NCBI lineage: Eukaryota > Metazoa > Chordata > Aves > Passeriformes > Passeridae > Chloebia > Chloebia gouldiae. The sequence continues at coordinate 9,117,230 of QUSF01000011.1, forward strand.
AATGGGTAGATAGCAAAGCAGATTTGCCTGTTTCATACGTGTCTCCTGTATAATATCCATTCAAAAGAGCAGCAAAACAAACAGTACTTGCACAACACCTTGGAGAAAATTTACTTGAAAGGTAGCAGAGTTTAGATTTTGCTTGTGACAACTGTCACTTGGTTGTAATATATACCCAAGTAATTTAGAGTACCAGTACTGAACCTCATTTTTTTTCCTATGTATGCCTAAAATTTTCTTACAGTGAATGTATAAACAGATACAGACCGCTCTCTAGGATATATGATCTGCCTCCCTTAAATAGCTTTCACAGCAGCTTAGACACAAATTTCAAGAAGCATATAGACTACAGATGGAGAGAACATAGCTATGCTGGAGAGGGTCTTTCAGGGCTGCAGGGTTGAAGACAATTTTGAGTAAAGATGCAAAAATTGTCTGTTTGCCACTACTGAAATAAGGACTTTTCTTGTATCAACATCTGTACTGCAACAAAAATTTGAGAACAAACATCAGCACAAGCTGATGGCTCTCCAAATCATAGCTCAGAATATCTATGGGTGGTGATATACTTTAATTTCAGTTGTACATTCTTTCCTTCACTTCAGACAGACACTGTCAAGGACTGACTTAGATACAACTTCAGTGTAATTACAGAATGAGTTGATTTTTCTATTTTAGGAGTGGTTTATTTGCCCTTGACCTTCTAGACCTCATGAAGTAATACAAGGAAGTGCCAAGAAGCGATTAGGCCAGCCAAAACAAAACTAAATGCTGAGAAAGATACTATGAGGCACCATATCTATTTTTTTTTCAGGTTCCTCAGTTCCTCAAGGAGTTAAAATTAACATGATGCAGGTTAGGGGAAAAAACCTGATATCCTTGGTTCTTTACTGCACTGTTTCTCACAGGTGACAAAATGTCCATTTAGGAAAGACAAAAGATCTCTATTGAAGCTCCTCTCTGTAGAAAGATCATCAAGGTATCCAAAGTGTACATACTTCCCTAGTATACCAAGAATTTTCCTGTTTCCTGAATCACAAAAGTCTTGGTTTGAGCTGTTCCAAATAGTCCTCAGTCCGTCCCAGTGAGAAAAGAAAACACTCTGCGAACCTGAAATATTCTTTAAGTTCTGTTCCTGGCCTTGCATTTTATATGCTATGTTTTCTTTAGGTTAATCAAAGAATCCTTGAATGACAGAATGGATGAAGGTAGCAAGCAGGTACTAAATGTCTAGAAATATCTGTGCTCCACTAGCCTTTATTCTGCTGACAGGGTAGAAATGAGATACTAGAGTATTAGAAAATCAACCCAGTCCATCAGAATTCTGCCCATACAGAATATGTGGGAAAGAAGGGCTATACGGGGTGGGGGAAAAAAATTCAACTATTTTTCTGAGGCAGGATGCCTTGAGTACTGGAAGTCTGGCACAAACCCAGAGAAAGTAAGATAGTGGTCTGAAAAAAGCAAACAGACTCCTTGGAACTGAAAAGCTAAGGTAGTATCTCTGAGAAACATAAATCACATTAATGCCTTCATGGAGGATGGACATTTAGCACAAACAAAAATGCAGTGCAAGTTGCAAGAGAATTAACATCTGGGTGCCTGTCTCGCTCCTCCTCCACAACAATAAGAATCTTTTGCTATTTAGGATTTGGAATCAATGTGGTGGCTAGTGCCAGAGGAGACAGCTGCGGAGTCCTGAAAAGGCAGCAAATTAGTAAATTCACATCTTCAGTTAAAAGTTTTCTGGCTGCTTTTTCAGGTTCCTGTATCTCTGGAGAAGCATCTGAAATGACAGTTTTCTACTGAGTTCATAGGGCTTGGATGCTGAGGTATCAAACTAGTACAACTCTTCTGTTCCTCCAAAGACCTGGAAGAAGCAGCTTATTCGGTTGCCAAGCTCTGGCTCTGGGGGCTCCCACATCACCATCTGCATGAAAGTCTTCCCAAGGGGTTGAATACAGACTTCTTCCCAGGCAAAATTAGTAGAAACATTCATACAAATGCATAATTCTGGAAGAAACTTGCCTTTACTCGACATGCTAGAAAATGGCTGCCTGCTCTGGAAACTGGGAATAGGGAAATTGGGCACAGAAAGACTGCTACATGAACTCTGCTATTTCCATCAACTACCCTCTTTGAAACCCACACAGATATTCACATAGTGTGCTCAAGAGATTAGGCAGTTCATACAAAAGACTCTTTATCTGAAGCCTGGCCACCAGCACTCCTTTCCTTTGTCCTTCCATCATGACATTAGATCAGTGTCTCAACCTGAAAACTTGGTCAGTATGTACGCCTGCATCTGAGGGTTGTGGAACCAAATCATGGCCTGACACGATGGACATTCATTTCAGAAGGCAGATAAAGAATCATTGTTACTGAAAAGAGGTTTGTGGAGTGCAATAACTAAAATGTAGAGAAGAGTCTGGCAAAGGAGCTGCAGTTCAACCTGTCATTCATAATTTTTTCTTATTTAGCAGCCCTAGTTATGAATTGTTCCTCTTACTGGGAACTCATAGTGATCCTGGCATCTTTGGCAAAAAAGTGATGCACAAATATATTAAAAAACGGAAGAATTTAATTGTGGAGCAATAGCAATACCTCATACTAAATTATCTACACAGACAAATCAGTTCCTTTGGTTACAAACAGGTGTATCATGTAGAAATTCAGTTTCTACTTTGCCATAGTACGCAGGGAAGTAATTTAATTCTCTGTTTGGGTGCCAGCTTCCACAAGAAATAAAGTACAATGATGCAGATTTGTGTAACACTATTTTTCTTTCCTAAAAGTGCTTTCAGATAATTTGAAAATGGGTCATATATATATACATACACACACACACAGACAGATATGTGTGTGTGTGTATATATATATATATGTATATATTTATATATATATATATATATATATATATAAACCTCCAGTCAAATGCATGTAACATACTCATTCTAGTAAGTTCAGCTTCTAATGTGTCTCTCATAAAAATAATAATAATAAGTCTGAATAGAAATCTTTGTTATAAACGGCATTTTTTTTTTAATTGTATGGAATGACCATTCTGGCCTTGCTTTACAGTCAGCTTATCTACAGATGTAGTCCATTCTCTACATTTTCTTGTTCCTTTATTGTGCTCCCATTGAATTTTAAAGTCTGACAAGACTGTGTAGATTTCTAATATGACAACAGAAGGCATGAGCACAACACCAACTGAGGTTTCGATTCAACAAGTACAAGGAATAATTCTAGTGAAGACAGGAAACTGCAATCAGGACACTGCTCCACAGCTTCAAGAAAGAGTCTGCTTAAAATCTGTGGCTGCTACAAATGCCAAATATCCTATACTTTTTTCTATGGGAAGATGGTATGTGTACTTCTTGCAGCTTTAATACAATCCATGATATAACTTGAAGATATGAAATACCAGATATTGCAGATTTTAACCAAATTAAGGAGACACTGATCTCTTTCAGCTTTTGGTATCTGTATTGCGAGTAGCTTTATTTCTAGCTAGTTACTTCTTCATTAGTCCTTCTATAGATCTTCACTCTTATTTCACCTTTTCCTCAAACAGCATCCAGAAGCTTCTGCAGAAACCACCACAAATTATACCTTAACTGAAACTAGGTGCTCTGAGATCACTTACACAGCATTAATTTTTGCAGGGCCCTTAAGATGAGTGTGCTACTTGCACAATTAAACCAGTCTCCAGTGATGCAGAGACCCTCTTTGCCTAAAAAAGTAGAAATCAATCTACCTGCATCCACAATGTATCAGATGCACATCAGCAAAGCACCTCTGATTTACATAAATACAGCAGGCCACACTTTGTCTGTCCTCTGCACCTTGCACAAAGTTACAGCAGCAATGTCGGCACTGCAACTTACTCAGAAGAAAGTAATAACGTGCTACTGAGGCCTAGTGTCTTCTGTTTCTATTCTGTTGGTGGTTTCAGCTCACATCTGACAGCACAGTCAAAAGAAAATAGTTGTCTAATCCCCTCATCTCTATGAAGCCATAAATCTAATACCCCTATCAACTAGAAAATTACTCTACGGACTCTGGACTGGTTACTCAGACAGGACATTATTTTAATGTTTGTCTGTTGAGTTTAGGTTTTGAATGTAAGCATCTCAAGGCAAAAAACGCTTCTGCCTCTATATTTGAAAACTAATATACATTTTGCAAATAGCACCTACTCTGATTTGACTGTGTTGGAAACACAATAGACGCCAAACCTATAAAAAGTTAAAATCTAAATAGGCAACAAACCTAATCCAGAATTCCATGCAGTTGAAAAGTCTCAATGTGTTAATAGCAATTATTATTTACAAAAATTTGCCCCTAATCAGTACAAATATTATGCAATTATTGGAAGATTATGCTAGTAGATATTAACAAAATAGGAGACCCACACGCATCTTACTCAGTTTATTTGAGACTTCAAACCCTGTTCACACTCTGTTTCCGATGCCTAGAAAAATGTATCACTGGAAGAAGAAAATGTTTTCCAGAAGCACTGTGTTCCAAACAACAGAATTTGTCATTCTATAAAAGACAGAAAGGAAAATTTCAGCTGATTATTCCTGAAATTTCCATTATCAGAGGGAAAGCCTGAGAAAGAAATTACCTTAAACTATCAAAGGAAACAATGCTAAGGAAAAGATAATCAAAATAATACAGGAATAATGAATATGCAGTACGTAAGAATGTCATTTCACTGCTCAACTCTAGAAGCATCATTCTTCTATTCCAAGGAACCACAGATAAAAATATAAGCATTTTATTAGCCATCTTAAATGAAATATAATAATAATTTCATGCACATAATCTTCATTACTGCAACATACATATTACTAGTGTAATTAAGTCAATTAGGCCAAAGCTATAAATCAGATACCACCATGAGATATATAAAATGGGAAGTTACACTGAAAATATTAAAAGTGAATAGCAAGGCAGCAGTAATAGGGACAGGCTGAGATAGGAAATTAAGAATGGGAATAAGAAAGTCTTCAAACAAGATAATTACAATCAGACTAAAAAAAAACCAGAGTTATAAATAATGTACTTCAACACAAACATGTAAGCACAAACTACCTTTAGATCCAAGCAGGCATTCACTAATGATCAATTAGACAAAGTAACAGAGGCTTTTAAATTCAGAACTAAGGTATGCAGTTTAATATTGCATTTCAATAGCTTTTCTGTCTTGACATATATTACTTCTTCTCTCTTTTCCCTTTGACTCAGCTGCTGTACAGAAGACCTCGTCACAACACAAATTGAATACAAGAACAATGTGTAACTTCAATAGAGAATTAGGCTGGTAAATGTGTACATTCATCCTTGCAGCCTTCTCCCCTTTGCCCCCTGCTTACTCCTTCCCCAGTCCAACCAAAAATACTACACACGTATGCACACGAATATACACACGTGTATATTATCAGCTTTCTGCAATGAGAAATATGTTAATTTACTTAGCACGGCAAGGCACATTTGGTGAGTGTGGATTAGCTAAAATAACAGAGGGGAAAAGCTGGGGTAAGCAGGCTGAAGCCCTGTGTGTGGCCAAGGCAGCGGGAAGCAAGGCAGAGAGAAAGAGAATGAACCCAACAACACAACAGTGGAACAGGCAGCTGGCCTGAGATGCTAATTCAGCGCTTTAACAAATCAATGCCACTTGAAAAGTACAATGCGAGCCCTCACTGGGTAGATGTCAGGGGACTGAGAAAATGCATTCTCAAGTATTTCACATTAAGAGGGAATAATGTGTTAATTTATAACTCTTCACCCTATACACTTGGATTATCCATCTGTGTCAGTGATTTGACTTCTTAAATTTATCAAAAACATGCGCAAAGGGAGGCATCTTCTGCTAAAGCACTGGGAAATAGTGATTCAGGAACAGTCTGCCCTATTTTGTTGTTGGGTGAACGGCTGGAGGGTTTTTTTCTTTTTCCTTTTTTTCTTTGGACCCTTTGGTCAAACGAAGGCCTTGCCTTAGTGGTGGCTGATTGCATTAGGTACCATCCGTCAAAAGTGACACCACAGAGCAGCAAAATCTTGAATCAGCAACCTGAGATGCCATCATCAGAATTTAGTTTAAGGAAACTTGGCAAAATCCCTCTGCACACCTAGCAGAAGAGAAGCTGCTACGATTAAAATGCCGTTCTAAATGCCAGCTGAGATCTACAGATGCTACCTGAAATACAAAGGAGAGGAGGCAGGGAGGGAGAAGTAAGTTGGGTTTATTTTGAGATGGATGTATGTGTAAGGAGTTTCTGTGTAAACTTGAAGTGGAACTGTCATAAGAAGAGTATTACTGATCATCTTGAGGTCAGATTCTTGAAACTGCTTCTTAACAAAAATGTGTTTGTTTCAATTACATAGACAAACCATTTCGTATGCATAGAGAAGTGAATGTCAGTCCAGGAAACACAGATCAAACCCAAATTGCTTTTGTTTGTCTGTTTCAAGTTTTATTTATGTATTTATTGGTAAACTTTTCATTAATTTAAAGTGTCAAGCTAGCTGCATGAGAATGAAGTCTGGTTTATGTCAATTGAATGTATATGTCATGGACAGTGGCAGTGTACCTTGCCACCTAAATATCTTCATCAGAATGCAGAAAAGCAAAATCCAAAGGAGCAATAGTGATAACATGTACTAATTAGGATCAGCTCGGTAATATTTAACACAAAGATATAGTACTTTCTGACCAGCTTTAAACAGTTACCCATCTGTAGGCTAGATACTAACAAACAAAACAAAATTTAGGCAGAGAAAATAATTTCTAAAAATTCCTGGAAAGCATAAGTGTCTTTTACCATTTTAGATTAAATTGTCTTGGATAACTTTCTAGGTGCTTGCATAATTGCTATTTATATTTCCTTGTACTACACAACACATATATTGTTGTAGGAATTTTTTTGGTCAATTATTCAATTGCAATAGAAACAGTCACTCTCTTAATTTCAGAACATTCATATGTAAATAATATGCTGATGAATGGAAATTAGATGCTATAGATGATACATAAGTATCCACATCTAGTGGATGGAAATTCTGCTTCACTTAAATGGACTTCAGTACTACCATCTTTGCCATCCCTTGCTTTCCTACTAGAGGGAAGCACATAAGATAAGGGTAGGTGGTCTTTCAGGGGGTTTCTAATAATTGTGAAATTAACCTGGAGAAGTACACAAGCTGGAAACTAAATCTAGTTTTGACCAGAAAATGTTTCATAATTTCATTCTCTCATATGGGAGCTTTGTCTTTTCTTTCTGGTTATTTTTTTTAAACAAAGACTTTGGAAATACATATTTTCTTTTCCATGAAGAATGCAAAATTATTTTCTTACAAAACAGAAATCCCTTAAGGAGCACTTTATATTTTTGGCACTGTGTACCTCTTTTCCTTCTCCTTGCATGAAACCTTATGAAGGATATAACATGCATGCTTCATAGGCTTGTTTAAAACCTGAACGGATCCTGAGGGGGTCTTTAGGTCTGTTTATTAATTATAACCCAGAAAGGTACCACATATGTGCACTGATTGCAGAAAGTCTGCATCCTAGCCTCTTGCACAAATTTCTAATCCTCTCTGTCCCATCCAGACTTCTCCCTAATATAAGCTATCTATTCTTATCATTATAGTACATTTAATCCCCCACTGCTACTCCCCTCCCCTCCTTTCTGGACTCACCTAAGGGGTTAAAAGACTAGAGTACATTTGTGACTTGTCAGTGACATATAATACCCAGGTCCTTCATGCAATCAACTTTTACTTGACATGTATTTGCTCATCACAGGACCCGCATTACTACTGGGAAAATGAAGAAAAACCTAAATTAACACTTGACATTCAATATGGTCAAGTCCTTAATTGGCTGGGCTTCCTGAGAAAGCAATTTTCTATTCCCCAAACTGTTCGTGTGTCATGTGTGGAGTGCAGCTCTTGGCCATCACTGCTGTCCCTCGCTCACTCTAATGAGAGCAGATGAATTAGTGCTACGTGACACGATTTTAGCAGGGCTCCCTCATTCCCTCCCCCCAGTCCTTTTCCTCTGTTAGTGACAGCTGTGTGGTGGGGGGTGGGGACAAGGACACTAAGAAATGCCAATTCAAATAGTTGTGTGAAGACTGAATATTTTTTTAAATATTAAGTATTTTCTTGATATTCCTGGAACCTTGAAATTTAGAAGTAATGGATGGAAAAGGAGATGCAGCAGTATAAAGACATAAGAAATTAGCTGAATTTGCCTGGATACAAATTAACTTCCAGCATCTCTCCCATCCCTCTATTAACCTGTAGCAATCTAATTAAAATGGAAATTTCCTACACTGGAAAAGTAGTTTAAAAATATTTATAAAGTTGCTTTCTAAATGAATTTGCATTTTTCTTTCATGCATATTTCATGTAAATAAAAAATCATTTCAACAGCATGCTTCCCTGTATGACAGAGATCATGTACTACAAAAGAACATTTGTGTTTCTCTTTGGAAATGACGTCCATTGTATTCAATTTACTTTTAGTAAATAGGAAATTTCTTTTATCCAGGATGGTACTTTTTACTTCACAATATAATGTTAAATTCTAATAATGGTTTAACTATCTGGAAACCAATGGAAATCCCATAAAGAGCTAAAGTCTTTCCTGAGTATTTGTTGACTGACAGACAAATGCAATTCCTACTGCTAACATAAAAATAGAACAAATGAAAACAACATATTAAGAAAATGGAGTTTCAGCTGGTATCAAAAGTAATGAATTAAGAGAAAAGGAGACAAAGACATTCAAAATGCTTAAATTAAATTGCCCACCAAAAAAAAAAAAATGAAGCATATAAATACCTGAACATCTATTAGTGAAAACGCACAAATAACTACAAAATATTTCAAGGAGACAATTCTATGAGACCATACTTTCAATTGACTTCTTAAATGCAATAGAAAAAGCAACATGTGAGTCATATATTGTGAAAGAACTTTAAAATAAAGCCTCACATTGCACAATCAGTTTAAGCAAAAAATTGTAAGAATTATATTCACAGTATATATGAACTTGCCTCAGGAAGTCCCTTTGTCTCAGATTTTTAAAAAACTAGTTTTGTAATTTGCAAGTTATCTCTCCAAACCTGAGCCTGGCCTTGTAAAGTCATATTACTTCAATAATATAACACACAAGTGCAAACTTTTAGTTACGAGGCAGAAGAAATACATTTTTTGCTGTAAAATACATTCATAAACATGCATTACTCAAAATAGAAATGGGATTTTTCACTGTATGCTTCTGCAGCTATGAGAAAGGTGTGTTGATTTTTATGGCTATGGTTGTAAATATTCCAATGAAGCGACAACAATGGTGTTTAAAGCCTCACTTTTTCCTATTTGCTTTTAAAACACCCTTTAGTCATTTCAGTGGTTTCAAACTACACTGAATGAACACAAACAGCTTTGGACTCCAGAATTTCTAGACGGCTTTAAATGTTCCTCTTTATCAGGTGCTGAAATAAGCCCTCAAAATACAATGAAAGCTCTAAAAGGCAGCTATGACAAAAAATTAAAGTATCAGTCATTCTTGGTGTTGCATCTTCCCACAAAAGAATGGCAAAGAACAGAACTGGACCACCCATCATACCTGTATTAGCAGAATGCTAAACCTCAGAGCACTTCACTGACAACAAACAGCTCCACATTTGAAGCACTTGGTGATGGAAAGTGGTTAAGGTTACCTTTTAGAACAAACCCCAAAGTTTACTCCTATAATTTTTTCAAGAAACAAGTAGTGTAGCAGAAGCATCCTCAAGAAACAAAGGGCATAGTGATCTAGCTAATAGTGTTGTGGTGACCTTTGAGACACTGACTAGTCTGTCAAGCACCATCTGCGGTATGTACAGCAGTTCAGAGGAGGATTATCAGCTGGCCTAGAAACTAGAGAGCCATTTCAGTCTTAAAAAGAATATGAACTAAATTCACTGAACCTATCCAGCTTGAGCATGTGACTAACACAGGTTAAGAAAACCTTCCACTTCACAGGATATGATCCAAACATTATGTTGACTATATGGCACCTCTCATCTTAAATTCATTCTGAGACAGAAAACTGAAATCAAAGAGGCATTCTACCATGAATCACCTTTACTACCAGCAGTATCAGCTGTATCTTCTGTCAACAGATATGAGAGATACAGTAAAGTTCCTAGGAAACTCAGGACTACTCCTAAATAGCATAGAAAGACATGCATTTAAAAAACCTTAGTTTTCCCTAAAAACATTAATTCTCTTTGGTGTAGGATATGCAGTACCAGCATCCTGATTCAGCATGCTCAGATTTTAATCATGTAACATCCTTCACATTGCTGGATGAGAAGTAGAAATGACAGTAAATAATGGGTCAGAGTAACTACTTGCTGCTAAACTGGAAAGCTCCTTTCCTTACTGCCTACAGTAAAACAGCCCATTAAGAGTTGCTTTTTTGATTAAAAACAACTAAGTAATTTCAACTATGGCAAAGTGACATGTTTTAACTTGACATTTTGTTAAGGATGAGTACCCTGTGAAGCTCATCAAAGAGTGAAGAGATTCAGTGGAACACTAGGATTTACTATATATACTCAATGCCACTGTCACTCCTGTGCAAAACATGTCAACCCAGAAATATCTGACTCAACAGCCCTAAGGTTATTTAGAATAGAAAGTGAGATTTTTACATGTTTCACTTTGATGCCATGAAAGCAGCTGCATTAAGTTCTCTCAGTGGTTTTTAAAACCCAAATAAAATGGTTGCTCTGTGTTTTAAAAGTTACTGTGAAAATGTGTGCCACCCACCCAGTCAGTAATAGCTTACATTCACCATTTTCAGAAAAGATAAACACAGCAGAGAAGGAAATGATAATATAAAAACAGCCTGGCACGTGAAATGAGGAAAAGCATTGAAGAGTATCTGGCAAGACAAAGCACACAAATGTTATTTTATGAAAATTAATAGCATCTGAAATTATACTGCCATCCCAATACTCTCACCCAACCTCATGCCCAAATTAAAAGTATTTTATCTAATTCCCAATTGAGAACGTTGCTAAAAGTGTAAGTCACAGCTGTGTTGACATCAAACTTCTTGAATACAGAATAACAACGTCACACAACACACTTTGCAGATGCTTTGTTACAAGCAGCACCACTCACTTGATTTGAAATACCTAAACTAGCTGTAAAATAAACTGATAGCCTCCAGTCTCTTTGCCAGTTAAAGTCTTCTTTGCAGTTCTAGAAACACAGCAACACTTTATTATGTTTATGCCAAACTTATCTGCATTTTGATTGGAATTTCACAATGACCAGTGGTTCAACTCTGTAGTACCTCAGACAGAGGTACTGAGGCCAAGAACAGACCTCACTTATTCATCATTTTATCTAGATATTCTCCCTTTCATTCCTATTGAAATCTGTAACACAAACACACTCAAACTAATTAACTATCCATTCCTTTTAAAAATGTTGGTATAATGATACCTGGCTTGCCTTGAGATTTTCAATTATGAACAGAACTTATCTCTCCCTGAACACAATAGATAAAAAAGGCACTGGATGTCAAATTCTACACACCACTAAATGATGCTTCCTTACAGCATCAGTATTTGCTCGATATACCTTGTTTCAGAAAACTGTACTCTCAAAACACTTTTCTTCAGTCAAAAGAATTACAACTAACTATGTGAGTGAGTGTGCTGTAATTGACTGTATGAAAATTACAGCACTGCTGTAACATCTGCACAGTAAATTCACTTCTGAAGATGGAGATCACTTCATCAAGTTCCAGATATGTAATTTTAAAATTTTTCTGGAGCTAAAAGCATTGGCTTCAATAACTTGTAAAAACCAATGACCAAATTTAGTGCTTTAATAATGACTTTAATAATTACAGCAACCACTGAGGTTTTATCTTCTCAATGACTGTGACTTTCCAGACCACATCTATCTAGCAAATAATGCTGACTTCTGCCTCACACTTTTGAATGGTTTCATGGTAGTCAATGACTATCACACGTAAAACATAGTGCAAAGCTCTCGCAGCATTGTTTCTTACAGAGGTGACCAGCAACCATATTTCAGTTCAATTAGAATTTTGGGAACATGTTTGTCCTACCTATGCTACAATAAGTTGAGCCAAAAGCCTAGACTGAAATTCAGCTAACATTTTTAAACCCTTACTTTGCTTTTTAGTATTTTAAACTACAGGAATTTCTATGCTCTTAGGCCTGGATACCTAAATTTCTAGAAGCCAGTTTCCATATCTACAATATGGTAGCAGAAGAAATACCCTGAATTCCAATCTGAAGAATATCATTAATAAGAGCAATCTTTTTAAAAAACTATGAATTGACATATTTTACTTGCTACCATGGCACCACTGATGGTTTTGCCATTCTTTTCAGTGAGTCTCAGAGAGGATAAACAGTTAACAATTGACATTACTCATAATTCAAAATTATATTCCTTATGAATCAATTACATGCTTAAAAACATAAAGAGGCTATGTACGTTAGCTACCTAAGATTATTACAGATAATATAAGAAAAATGCATTTATACTAGATAAAGCAAGATACAGATAATTTTAAAGATTGAATTATTTAGCACTCTGATCATTTTAAAGACCGCAGAGTTAGCTTCTAGAGAAATTTCCAAGCGGAAAGTATAATTTTTTTAGATATGCCCAGTCTCAGTGTTACAGTGGTTACATTATATACTTACTTTATTTGTTAAAAATTATTTACAAGGATACTGTATAGTTGCTGTGTGGATTTTTTGTGTGGAGGTTAAAGTGTGTTATAATTAATTCAAAAGAGAG
>QUSF01000011.1:9130097-9187597 GCA_003676055.1 Chloebia gouldiae
AGAAAGAAAGAAAGAAAGAAAGAAAGAAAGAAAGAAAGAAAGAAAGAGAGAAAGGGTTACAGAATTCACAAAAAGGATGCAGACGAGATTCAGACTGGCACACAGTGTGTGATAAAAATCAAATATGGAACATAATGGGACATATGGAAACATATCTTTTGTGCAGGGAAGGATGAATCACAAGTTCACAGCTGGAATTTATGTGGATCCTTATTTAGTGGAGCATCTGTAGCCACTGTTTAGCTACATTCCCACATCAACAACAAAACAGTGCCACAGAAGAGAACACATGCATCAAGCTCCAGCTGGTATCTGCGCCCATCACTCCTTTCTATTCCCTGAAGCCACATTTAGTCAGTTTTCTTTTTACAGTTTGTAGGTGTATAAACATGCATATGCAAGTCAGTGGATAGAAAAAAAAGACCACACCTGACCACTGCTGAATTTTGGAAGGGATAGGGATGTGGTATAAAAAGGACAGGCTCAGGAAAAAAAAATTTAAAAACAGTAATTCAAAATCAGTCTCCTGTTTACAGTGTTACTTATGCATTTACAAATTTAGGTATTTCATTAACTTTACATGTTATAAGAGTTTTATTTCAGTTTGGTATCATCGAAAAAGCCAGTAAAAATGTAAATTTAAAAATCATAGGAAACATTATTTATTTGGGTCTGTTTGTAGAAAACCAAATTTCAACTTCCTCTTTATAAAACTGCTTATGTATGGAATTGCTTTAATATCTTCACACCTGACTTTTTTATCCTCAGCCTTAAAACAAACAATAAATATAAATAAAATAAAATAAGCATGTGGAGAAAGACATAATTTCAAGTCTACGCACTTTCATGCAAAAGATACATAAATATCAACTAAAGACATTTACATTTGTGTTAGTTTTGTTTTGGGAGTTTCTGATATTTTCCTTTTTAACATCATTGCTGTCTATGCTATGAGTTAAATAATCTTCTCCCACTGCCTTCTGAAAGATTTCATAAATGAATAAATAGATTAAGAAACCATACATTTTTATGCAATATTAAAATTGCATTTTAAAGTTTAAAAATGTATGAATTATCAGAGTTACTGAACACTGAGTTATCAGAGGATTATTTTTTTAAACTGGTATATACCACACAGCTAGCATATAACACACAGTCTCTCCTAAGTGTATAATTAAAATTTTGAAGAACCTAGACTTTAAAGGTCATGCTTTTACAAATAATTCATTATTTGAAACTAGAGTACAATGCTTTAATTTGTTCCCCAAATTTTAATTCTACAATTATTTCTTCATTCAATATTTAACATGCTCCATCACTGAAGAAGCAGAACATGAATTATATTTTTCTTGAGGAAAGACTGTGGGCAAAGCCCTCACAACAATTCTGTGATTACAGAAGTACACTTGCATTGATTTCAATAAGAAAAAGACTAGGCACTCAAAATTACAATTTTCTAGTGCTGTAAAGAATTGGTTTTCCACAGAAAACCTTCACATAAGCAGAAAATTTTGAGATACCTGGGGTTTCACCTGTAATTGTGTACTGACAGGGTGACTAACTCAATGAAGCTTTCACCACAAGAAAATAGAAATTATTTTATATTATTTTTCAGATAGGTGATGGTAGAAAAAATACTAGCGTGTTCATGATTGTCTGAATATTTTCCATATTTTTGCCTATGTTTTAAACCCTAGCTTTTGCATCACTTCTTAGACAATCAGACTGGGAAGCCACTATTGAAACTAATCTCATTAACAAAAAAAACCACACTAGCATGTGTACCAGCTTTATTTTTTCTCAATTTTTAGTGAAAAGAAAACAAAAAAATGCCACTTTACAATAATTGCTATGCCAAAACTGGAGAAGTACCATTTTCCTTTGAACGAAAATTCACTTATTAGAGAGAATATACGTTTGTCAAGTTATTGCAAATAAATTATCTAAATACTATCAAATATTGCAGTTTATAAAAATTATTTTTTTTAATATTTAGGGGAGACAATGTCTTCAGAATGCTGTATCAAAAGATTAAACCCCCCCACACACATTTTCAACTAAATTTAAATGTTTCAGTTGTCTTTCTTATTTATCCCTGCAGAGAAAAATCAACATCTCAGCACATTCCCAAGCAATATTTTAAGAGGTCTTTCAAAATAGTATAATAAAATTCTATTTAGATGATTTTGTCTTTTGTGACAAAATCATTTTGTTTTACAGGAGGAGGAAATCAAAGTAAGAATACAATGGACATTACACACTGGAAACAAATACAGACAGTCATACATATTTTACAAATTCAAAACAGTATTTACTATTCAGCTATCACTATTACAGTAGAAATCTATACTTTTTTTAAAGAATAGAACAATTATTAAAGAAATGCTGTAAGTAAAATGTATGATAATGAGATCCCATGTCAGACAGACAGATGTCCCTTATTTCTATACATGACAAAAATATACGGTGAGTGGAGGGCTTTTTTCCTAGCAGAAAAGAAGTCATCGATAGACCCCAGATCTAAATATATTTTCTTCTAATCTGACCAGTCACTAATTCCCTTTCTCTCTCTTCCCCTGTCTGCCCTGAATTGAACTTCAACATTCATTAACAATGGACTAGTGGATAGGAGGATCTATTAAAATGAGTAACTCACTGCGTAAGGTACTTCCTTTGCAGTATGCTCCATCTGCATGAAGCCAATGTTTTGGTGTGCTGTCTGCTGCTGTAACTAGTTCTCTCCCAGATATCAATGAAGCTGTGCATACATTCTATTTTTTTTATGCAAATTATGGCTTTGGAGAGGTCATGTCTCAACACCACTGAATTAATAAGCAGCCAATCTGTGATATAAATAACATATTTAAAATCATCAATCAACTTTCAGATTATTACACCGTTTGCAGAATGTAATCAAAACTGCTAATAGGTAGTTCTCGCTGGGCATTTCTTTATGCCATTCTGCATGAAGATGCAGAAAAGCATATTAATAAATCTCTTTCTGGAGAAGTTGGTAAAACGAGCACTTTTCCTGCCATCTTTAAGAACACGCACAATTAAAATGAGCTGTTTCATAAGACTGTACACCAGTGTTTGAGTTACACTTGAAGAACAAGTAATTCAGAAAACAGATTTCTGTTCAAGGCTTTGAAAGGTAAAAAAAATCCCACCCCATTCCAAATTCTGAAAAAAAATCTATATATTAGCAACCTTATGTAATCATAAACAAGATACAGAATCCCTACAATTTTCAGAACAAATAATAAAGTTTTTACACAGTTTTTATGTTTTTCCTGTTTTAGACACAGTAAGCCAGAAGTTGTTTTTGCTTTTCATACCTGCTTTCCACAACTCTTTCTTCTGTGCATTCTAATTTAAAAGAAAAACTAATATTAGATAAAGCAACACATAATTTGACAGCCTACCAGTTAAATTCTGACAGGGTCAATAAAATGAGAGCTTGCAGGAGTCCCAGATGAGGAACACTTTCATGAATGCCTCCATTGTGTAAACTCTCCGTATATCCTGCCTGCAAATGACAGTCATATGCCACCAGCTGCAGGAGGCATTCCAGCAATGTCAACTGCTGTGGGGCATTAAGGCAGGGTAGATGAGTTGGTACTTCTTAATATTTTTCCCTGGCTACTGAGATAGCTGTCACACTTTACTCATTTAAGTGTTATTTTTTTAAAGACTATACTGTTTATTTAGAAATGTAAGGAAATATATAATTAAAGCCCTTCTAATGGAGCTCCTCATTTTAATAGTAGTTTTATTATATAAAGCCAGCTGGAAGCAATTATTTTTTCCTTGCATACTCTTCCTTAGTTTTTACCTCCCTTCTCTCCAAGACATTTATTTCAAATGTTCTTATCAAATATATGTATTTTAAAAAGTAAACTGTTCAGGGAACAAACAGCTACTAAAAGTTATGATACGAAGTGTGAAAACACATCCACTACTCAGAAAAACTGCTGCTACCACTTCTGTGGAGACTGTTTTCCTATGAATTACACTTTACAGATTGCCATAAATTTTTTTTGAGAATTCCTGCAAGAAAGAAAAGGCACATTTTTAATTAAGAACTAAGTCTGAACAGAGTGATAGAGCTTTGTAGGTTTAATTTGAACAACTTAATTTGCTTTTGAACAACTCACTGAAGTCCAGTCTGATTTATTTTTGTCTGCTAAATTTGTGTGGAAAAAAATAGAATTCAAGTATTCCATTAGTTTAGTTTTCCCATTTTTCTTGATATTTTCTTTGCAAATAAATATATTTGATATATTGAGAATACAAATACAATGAGGGTTTTTTTTCAAATATTAGCAATGCCTTGGTTAAGAAACTGTACAAAGTAGAGATCAAATTGAAGTGCTTTTCACCACTTTACATGTGAGAATTCATGACATCACACATTTTTACCATGTTTTTTGCATACAGATGTATTAAAATAAAACAACACTGAAGACTCAATGTCAGCATTTCCATTAAGCCATCCTTGGAAGTGATGCTTCTCCTCTCTGTCCCTTATGCCTTCTTATAGACCCTTATAATCAAGGTTGCTGTAATTATTCAATTATTATCAAGTTTTAATACACATAATACACATTCAGATATATATATATATATATATATATATACAGAGAAAGAAAAACTGCACAGAAAGAAAAATGAGGAAAGACATAAATAAATAAAGGGTATCAATAATGATCTATCATAAAATGACATTTTGCCGTTGTACTTCTGCAGGAGCCGTAACATCTCACAAGACATCCCTCTGAAAGCAGCAATAAAACTGCAGTATAGTACACAAGGTTTGGTATTCTGTGCAGGCAAAGGACAATGAATATGCTAAAAGAAAATCAATCTGCATAAAAAGATTTGACAAGAACATCTTCTGGTTTGTTTTTATACATATATATTTCTAATGAGAAAACAGAGAAGAAAGAACATTTTGGGAAGCCAAATTTTTATGTAAACTAGAATAATTCCTGTCAAGATGCTAGCTTATTGATTCAATCACCCTTTATTGTTGCTACTTTTGCTTTGGAAAAGTTTGCAATTCTAGTTAGCAAGGAGTACTGTAAACATTTCTTTTCCAATTTGTTTCATGTTGAATTACCCTGCCCAAATTTCATTCTGTGATTTCCGGTTAAAAAAATTCAGAAGTTCACAGACAAACAGAAAGCAACCATAATTTTGCACTGGTAACTTCCTAGGTAACACAAAAAACCTGAGCTTTCAGTAACAGAGACATAAAGCCATACAGAGGCCCATAATGTCTAAAAAGCTCACAACTGATCCAGCTTTAACACAGAAGCTTGTTTAATTTCTGGATTTTAATAAACCAGGAAAGCAGATTTAGACTTCCTTAAGTGCAATAGCTATTTGAATTTTTTTAAATTATGTTCCTTTCCTTGGTGTATAAGTAATAGAAGAGATTAAAATACACAAGAGAAACATTCTCTACATCTACAGAATCTTGTCTTGCAAAATACATGCACATTTAGCTTCATAAAATTACACACATACAGAAGGCTTATAGAATTGAGCTCTGCTTACAGCTTGAAGAAGGCTAGCACACTGCTATCTGTGATTCTGTACCTAAACTATATGTTGTCCTTGATGCATGACAGAGCCTCCAATGACATGAATGGAAAACACATGCTTGGATCACAGTGAGGATGTGATCCTTTTTATTCTGTTTTCCTCTTACTAGTGCACCAAGTGTTGAATTGTTCCGCTGAAAAGAACCACACTATTCAAAGCTAGAAGTATTGCATTTTAAAGACACCAATCTTTAAGAAATATACTAAAGAATGCATGGAGAAAACACGCATGCAGAGATTCATGTCATCCATCTCCTTTCCTGGAATTCTGGTAAAATAAAGTTTGAAAAGAAATACCACAAATAAAGAAATTGTGTTCATTAGGTGTGTCGTGCTGTTCTCTGTGTTGTTAAAAATTACTGAGGAAAAGAAGAACAATTAAAGCGCTGTTTTGAACATTAATTGCACTAGGTAACACAAAAAATAAACAGGCATTTATCATGTCACTCAATTTCCTTTATAAGGGAAATATTCGAAAACCCACAGGTCGGCAGAGTGCAGCACAAACCTCTACTGGTGTATATGTGTTGTGGTCCATTTTCAGATAAATACCACCTGAAATATTACAGTAAGTTTACCTGCCAATGACAGTATTCAATTTCAACTTCAGTGACAAGCCCAGAACAAATTTTCTCACTTTCCACAAAACTTCTTAAAGTACCGGTTATTTTTCACTTTGTAGGAGTAGACTGCTGAGTTCTGTGTGGTGCATGGAAGGGAGCAGCATGATCGTAATCATGACATTTTCTTTTCTGAACTCCCATGTTCTCTAAGTGGCAGATGACACTCTCCTTTCCTTTGCACAAGTGCACAGATACGCATCATCAGTAGAGGATGGGGATGCAATGGCTTCCCGAGAGAGTCAGAATAGCATCAATGGTATACTGTTGGCAAGTTCACACTGATCAAAGCAATTCTGAGATGCTCACCTCCCCGCACTCCAAAAGAGATGGCCTTTCTGTCTTTCTGACAAAATATAGCATGACACAGCCATATAAATGGCACTGTTTTCTCTGTCAGTGAACAAAATTAATTTAAAAAACAGTTGTCAAGTATATCAATAAAGGAAAGGAAGCATTAGGGCGTTACAATAATGAGTGGGGTGAAGAGTAAAGCAACAGATGCCACTCCATTGGCTGATGTACAGTCTCTTATCTTAGACATTTGTTAGACAGACTGATGTTTAACTAATGAATTAATTTTACCTCACTGAAGAACTGTAGATAAACACAGAAATTTATTCCATAAAAATGCTTTTTAAGTTTACTTTTTTCTACAGGTCAGCTGGGCAAAAAATAAACCCCTTGATTCTCCAGATGCTGAAATTTTGTCTTTACAGTCTCTGAATTACAGCAAAAAGCTGCATTACTGGATCTCTTTCCGAACTAAATGATTGAGACAGTAACAGTGGAATTCTCCCTTTCTCCCTTTTCTCTGTTTCAGCCTTCTCCTGTTTGAGCCAGTATGATTCATCACCTCCTGGGTATACTAGGAGCCCCAAGTTTGGAAATTCTTCTAAACTGTGAAGAAACATTACTCTACAAAGCAAATCCTTTTACAATAGCACAAGCACTATTGTTCAAGAAAAATAAATGAGTGAAGGAAGCTATACACAACATATGTTTTGAGCATTTCTAGCAAGAAGCAAATGCTCTTTAAAGCTTTTGTTTCTGATTCTACTTTATGACGGCAGTTCTGTATCAGTGAACAGGGTGTTCCTTTGCAATCAGCACAGTGTCACAATGACCTGGCAAATGCGAATGCTTTCACTATCACTACAGTCCTTGCAATCTTGCCTCAGCTGTGACCCATTCACTTTTGCCCCAACTTCACTAAGATGCCTTACTCAGCATCTAATTAGTAAGGGAAGATTTGCCTTGGCTCTTAACCCTGACATAAGAGCAGGAGACTCTGCTGCTGTTTTATACCAAATCTGTTCCGTCACTAGATTAATCAAATCCCTATAAAACTATACATGAATTAATAACTACTAAAACACAAAATCAAAAATTATGAAATTGTGTGTTTTAAATTGTTAAACACTAGTACTTATTGCACAATACATATTTAAGCATGGATTTAATATGTTTCAATGATTTATGCAGATTTTACAGTGTTGTGCATACATATCTCAAAGCTCTGACAGTGTTAGCACATCAACAATGTTCAAACACTGTATGTGTATATGTGCAAGATTAATCGGTATAGAAAGGAATGGGAAACAGTGTGCTGTATTTTAGTTTTCCTTTAAATACTGAACACAGTGAGAGAAGCTGTTGAAATAGATTTTTTACTTTTGATCATGTATCATACACATAGCTATGTATCTATCATTGCATGTACTTGTATGTCTAGTTGCATATGCTACACAAAATATTTTTGTTAGGTGCAATATCTCCCAATACTTCTATTCTGAGAAGCAGCAAAAAATTCTTGACACAAATATTTTTGATTTGATAAAGAGAAAAGTACACATTTAAACCATGCTTTACCAAAATACCCAACAAAATTAAAACAAGCGTCTGAAATAAGACAGTCTAACCAGTAAATCTTCTAAATTCATATTAGCACACAAACTTAATCATGAACAACATAAAAAAATAGAAAACCCCACATGGGTTCAGCTAATCTATAAAACTGTGTTATAGGTAGATAGATAGATAGATAGATAGATAGATAGATAGATAGACAGACAGACAGGTAGACAGATTTAAAAAAATACAAGATAATTATATTTTCTGATGCTTACTTGCAAAGGTGATTGTTAGCTAAACTATGAAATGCATCTTATCAAAGCCAATTTTTGTCTCAAAATGTTCATAGTAAATCAATCTATGGTATTACAGCCTGTTGTCAAATTAAGTTTGAACTCTTTTCACATGTAGATAGTTATATGCTACAGTAAAACAGTTAATTACTTAATAAGCGTTAAAATTGCATACAACCTCTATGACCAGCAACCCAGAAACATTTAAAAAGCTTTCACCTTCAATCCATTAGACATTACACTGCTCTCCTATTTTTAAATACTAGTTCAATAAACAGTTTATGTGTATGTCTACATCAATGCTAGGAAGTATCAGATGCAAGAATATAAGCACAGCTCAAAACAGGCAGTGCACGTTGTGTGCAATATAATACTTCAAGTTAAATAAGCATATACTCCATATATTATAAGTATTACTTAATTTTCTTTGGAATAAGCATGCATTTATGCAAAGAAACAAAGTTGAATTTACTGTACCATATCTCTTGTGAACAGATGCGTCTATATTAATATACATCGATTTAATTTTTCGTTTTCTTGGCTTCTCGCTCACCTATCTAGAAGTGATTCCTCTGGTGATAACTAACACATCATGCTAATGAGAGAATCTAATGTACAATAGAGAAATGTCACTACTAATAATATTTGCATGAAGTTAAATAAAGCAACTGTAAGAGAATGTCAGACAGTTGTTCTTTAATAAGATACAGTTACACAATGAAATTATGTTGTTAATTTTGTTACATCATTGAGTGAATCCTAAATTACTATATAATGATGCACAGATCCATTTATAATTCTGTATACTGCTTTTTCACTCTCATGTTGAAATCAGCTTCTGGAGAGACCTTTTTATCTGAATTGGATTAAACATACTTTTTTCTCAACAAAAAGGTGGATGGCTCTGGCATTTTGTGTCACTGTGGGTTACAGCCATTTCTCTTAAAGTCTCATTTCTGAAATGACTTTTAAGTATTTTAGAACATTACAGCCCTTAAGGTAACTGGAAAAAGAAAAATGGTATTTCTTATTCTGACAAATGCACAAAACATTTATGAAAGCAGACAATCACAAAAGCCTGCTTTTTTTTTAATCAATCAAGCCCAGACTTTCTTTTCTGTTGTTAACAACTCCTTGCCAGAACTAGAATGGGCAGTGCGTGCCCTGGACCTAACCAGATGAGCATGGAAAAGAAGCCAAGGGTTTCTGCTCATTCTCGACCTGTCACTGATCAAAGTGACCCAAAGAAGCACTCCTTTTTAAAAGTTAAGATTTACGCCCTTTGAGGTTATCAGACATTCTTCTGTATACAGAAGGGATGACCCCTTTCAAGCAAATCACAGTCTTTTACATGGACAAAAGGTACATAGGCAAAACAATGCAGTCAAGTGGCCATGTCATAAACTTCTCACAGGTAATTTAGGATAGTATTCGTTTTCCCCTCTCACCCCACCAAAACCTAAATTTGCTCTGGAATGTGGAGATAGCATTTTTTGCTCCCATTTGTGAAAGAAAATGGTCCAAAGTAAGTACCATCATACTTGATCTTAATAGCCCAAACTTGTACAATCAATCCTAATTTTTCTAAGACACATATCACAGTGAAGTTGATTTTATTCTGAGGAAAGTTATTTCCTCCTATATTATGCAAATAGCAGTGCAGTGTGAGTTGAGAGGTAAGAAGAGGGAGGGATTGAAAGGTTTTGTTTTGTTCTAAATAAATCTTCTTGCTATGCTTCAATTTTTCCACTGAAAACCTGCTTGAGATTAAGTTACAGTTCCAAGGAAAAGTGATGGTGATCAGAGTTTGTTTGCTTCTAAAAATATGTGGAAAAGCGGCATTACACTTAGAAATTTAAAAGATAAATGTCCCTAGCATTACTGGATATAGCTGGAAAAGTTTCACTAAATAGTTCTTTCAAAGCATGCCAAACTTTGCTTTCAACTTATGTACATTTCATAACTTCATGTTATTTGTACTCATGAAAACAATTTTTCTTAAAGCATAGGAAAAGCTGTAAAAATACTTACATTTCCAGAAGATGGACTGAAAATAATTGACTAGCAAATGAATGAAAATAGATAACATAAAACAATATTCAAAATTTTAGTGATTTACAAAGAAACACTGGCAGTTAGACACAAATTTGCAACTGCACTTGCACACTGTGTGTGCAAGCCAGCAAGATCCAACAGTCCCAACAAATTAGAAATTTAAGACAAAATGCTATCCTTAAAGAGGAAAGAAATGCATTTAGCAAAATAATTTACCCTCCTCTTAAAAGCATGATGAAAGCATATTTGCACTGGATGTCTTTAGCACACGATAAACAAACAAACAAAATATGACAAGGAGATTAACAAGTACGCAAACATGTCAACAGCAGACTTTTAAGAAATAAATCTGTTTGACGTTACCACCTTTTCAGTGCTACTGTGTATGTATGACAATTCACATTGATGCAGCATCCACCACACATTTAGTTATTTATACATTACTTCTCACTTTCTATACAGAGTATATGGGCAGTCATATTCAATAATGTAAAAATCCAGTTATTATTCAAGAATTAGTACATTAAAATATTATTTAAAAAGAAAAATAGCAACCAAATAACCTAGCTTGAGTGTATACATACATGTTTGGTCTGGTTTAATAAGCTAGTTGTCTCAAATTATTTGACCCCCTTACATATTGTGATGCTCTTCTATTTAGTTTTGTTTCCTTTCTTTATCAGTGTTGAAAATTTTCTGGTATTTCAAAGACCACACAGTCTAAATCTGTTGAAAAAGATCTAATACCAAACAGGCAATCTAGTGCTACCTATGTGGTTCAATCATCATTTATCAATTGATTGTTATCTGGATCTAGTTATGTTAACTCTTTTGTGGCTGAAATCTAAAGAACCTTTCCTCCAGCCCTAAAATTTAATCTGCCTTCCTGCTAAAAGAATACAGCAGGTAATTAGGATAACTACTTTCTATGCCATTGCCTAATATTACTGTAACCAAACATGTTATGTATGACACACAGGCATAGAGCTGATAATGTTTGTAAGCACTGCATAACAATTCACACTTCCTGGTGCCAAGCAGTGTTTTGGAAATGTGCATCTCTACCAGGAAATGAACTTTCTTACTTTCAAGAATGGGAAATTGAACAGAGTTGCTTATTTGCCTTACGTTGATTACATTCTATACCAGCATACTGTATCAGCAGTAATCAGGGTCCCTCTACAGGATATATCAAAATATTCCTTATTCAAATGCCTTCATCCTGTCCTGAGTTATACTGCTTAAATGGTCACCCATAGACAACCGCTATTGGTTAATAACTATCTGCTTTGGAGTTTTTCTTGGATTTAAAGTTTTTTTAAAATATTAAATTATTGTTTTATGGTCAGTATTCAAGCATGCTTTCTTTAAACTACAAAAAACTATTTATTTTTCCTCTCTTTTCATACAGTACAACGCCTCTCAGTTAAATTAATTAATTCAATTTTATTTCCAGCATTAAAAGAAAGTCAAATATTACTACACAAATTTATTAACTCCTCTTGTGGCTAACACAATATTTCAATTATTATCCATCAGTGTCAGACCATAATTGGAAACTAGTTTTCAGAAGGGCAAAACATCTCCTGGTAGGGAGTCACCCTGCTAAAAACCTCCAGGTTGAACTTCCCTCCCCTGCTTGAGCCCCATCCAAGCTGAAAGTTTGTCACTCTCTTTTTTCTTTTTTTCCCTCTCCCTTTTTTTTCCTTTTTTTTTTTCCTTTTTCCTTTCCTCTCACCCAGAGGAGCCAAGCAATTGTGCAAAATTTACTGTAACACACAAGGCGCGTATCACCAAGTGCATGGTACAGAGACACTGGCTCCTGTGATTAATTATCAGTTATAACTGGCCTTGCAGTAACATTTTCGCTTTCCCGTCAGAACCGGCATACCAAGCTGCCTTAAACGCGGCCCCCGGTGAAGGAGCAGCTCTGGGGAGGACGCCAAGGCTCAGCTCCGCAGAGAGAGGGGGAGCGAGAGAGGGAGCAAGCGGGGAGAGGGAGCGGGAGAAGAGAGACCCGAGGACTGAAATTGTCTCCTCTAACGACCCTCACCTCCGTGCTGGCAGCAGCTCCAGCAGGACAGCTCGTCGCTCCTTCCCCCTGAATAAAACTGTGTTCTGCCACATGAAGTCAATTATGCCGTTCTGAGGGGCCCCCTAAATTTAGTATCAGTTTGATTTTAGGGGCTTATGCACTCAGGAAGAAAAGGAGTTTTCATGGGATAGCAGATACTTTTATTTATGGGACGGGGGGATAGCAAAGGGGAAAAGACTGGAACAAAACAAAAGCAAAGAAAGAAAGGAAAACAATCTTATTCGGAGTAAAGCTCCATTTGGAAACTTTAAAACAAATGCTCTGCTTTTACTTAAGGCTTTAATATTTTTTTCTTCTTTTAAAAAGGAGCCCTTAGGGAAGAAATGAAGTAACCATGCACATTCCAATGACATAGTTATGACAGTTCAGAGGCTAACTATGTAGTGATGAATGAAACAAAAATGAAACGTGGAAAGAAAGAGAAAAAGGAGGGGGGAAAAAAGCACAAAAATTCCATGTTTTAAAATAAACAAAAGTAACGTACCTGTTGGGACATTCTGAATAAGAGGTTAGTGTCAGTGTTCTGCCATGTCCCCATGAAACCAGAGTCGGTCGCTGCCGTTCTTGTTCCGAACTGCATGGAGTTGTCAGTGCAGGAGTCTCTTAAAGTCAAGTCTCTTGCCCTCTTTCGCTCTCTGTGTCTCTGTGTGTGTCTGTCTCTCACATCCACTTCTGCCTCTTCTGACTGAAAAGTGAAGGTGGATTTTTTGAGCCTCTTGGCAGCGAGTAGCAGGAGTGTAGTGTAGTTAAGAAGCTAGCTGCACTGTGCATTTCATTTGGGAAGGGGGGATTCAGGGGAGAGGGTCAGAGCTTCTTTCGCACCTTCAGCAGAGAGACCCCTATCATTTATGCATAGATTGTGACTCCCCAAGCTCGCCTTTGCTCAGTTTAACAGCTGCCTGTCAGGTGTGCATGCAGCACTAAGGAGACCCAACCATCAGCTTCAAACTCTCAGCCACTGGATGTCATTGGATAGCAGAGCAAAGAGTCAACTGCACTGCTCCACTGTCAGGCACCAAATGACATCCTGCACTAACCCTTCAGTCTACAGATACACAGATACACACACACGCACATTCTCTCTAAGTAGCACAATGATTAGAGTGAATTGGGAGGAAAAAAAAGGCTGTGGCCCTTTCCCTGTCTTTCTCTGTTTTTTCTCAACAATGCTGTCATGTACAGCGTGTTATATATGACACTTGCCTACCACACAGGATTAGCAAATCCAAAGAAAAAGAAAAGAAAAAAAAAACAAAAAAAAAACCAAAAAAAACAAGAAAGCAAGCAATTAAATACAGTCAATATTAACTTAGAAATAAAACATAAAAGTTGGCCTGATTATTTTATAAATATTAGTCAGAAAAGAATTGCAGAGCTCAGCTTCTATCCCAAAAGAAACTCTTACCAAAGAGGGGAAAAAAGACATGATCCAACTTCTTTTGAAATAAAACTAGAAAGTCACACACTCATTTCATCTCTCATACCCCTCTCTCTTGTTGCCCACTGCTAAGAGTCTTAAGCAGAATCGAGAGCAAGAAAGGACGGAAAAAATTACAAAGCTGGCCTTTCCTTTCCCTCCCCCAAAAGATCAAAAGTATTTTTTGGTGTTTTTTTTTTCTTTAAGAAGCTGGTTGAAGCAGATACAATACACCTTTCAAATAGTAAAGAACAAAGAAATTAACCACAGCAGAAAAAAATCTGGTCCCACACAGCTAAAAAGTAATGCAAAAAACCCAATGTTTTTCCTTTAAGATCTCCTGTACTTAAAGTACAGTACTATACATCAAATTAAATAATACTATTGCAATACTGCTCTTAATTACAAAGGCTTTTAAAAATTAATCTTATTTGAAAAATTCTCTTACCCATGTCATCCTTTATATACAGAAAAGAAATCATAACTCTGCAAAAAATTTCATAAATAGAACAAAATTCATGCAACCGTATAAAAAATGGCCAGAGTAAAAAAAAAAAAAAAGTTATCCTTTCCAACATAAGGAACATTCATCTTCTAATAAAATCTACAAATTTAGGAGGACAAATGTACCACTCACTGCTTTTTTCTTAACTCAGGAATAACAATAAACCTCACTCTCTGAAACAACAAAAGAAACAGAAGAGAGCTTCAGTGGCAGCTCTGTGTCATTAGTGTGCAATGAGAAAAGATGAGAAGATGTACACTATGTTGACACAAATGTGCCTTCCCCTCTAGACCCTACATCTCTTGAAAGCTTTTCTGTTAAACTTTCCTTCAGTTCAGCACCATTAAGTACAAAAAAAAAAAAGTCTCAGAAGCAGCAAATTCAATATCCAAGAAGAAACAAGGAAGAACCCCAAGAACTGTTGCTTTAAAATATATTAAGTCCACTTGTGGTCAATAAAAATATTCTCTACTGGGGAGGGGAAAATGACACTTAGGAGTCAATTGTACCAACAGTGGCTGTACCTTTACAGCTAGCTATTAGCCCCTCAAACTCCCTCTAAAATTTGCCAGCCTCTTCATTTCTGAAGTGGCACTCAGTGCCTCAGTCAAGCTGCATGCTCAGCTCCTGACCTTCCCACTAATGGCTGTTATTTGTGGGAGGCTTAAGGACACTGTCAATAGCAAGCTTCCTCCTCTCCGTTCTGCATCTCTTGTGTGCTCTCGCTCACAGTCTTTATCTCCATCTCTTACCCACTCCCCCCCCCCTCCCCCTGCATCTTTTTCCTGTCCTGCAGTGCTCTCCTCTCCCAGAGAATAAAAAAGCCACCCCCACACACACATCCATGCACACACGCATGCATGTGCGTGCACACAAACACACAGAAAATCAACTGGAGTGCAGCAGCAAGCACCTGCAGTAATAGACTCTTTTATTAAAACTGTTATTCTGCAAGACTTGAAATTCCCAGTGGATCGGGCCATGTCAAAGCCGATATAATTAACTAGAGGCTCAGCAACGGATCAATTACCAGACAAGCAAGTGATAGTGAAATCAATGAAAGATCATCAGCCACATTATCAGTGTTGCAACTCATTAGGGTAAAACTGAGAAATGTGCTCAAAGCCAGACCAAGCAAGGTGGCATTACAAAACAAAGGGCTAATTTGGAGACCCTGCTGTGAACAATCTGTAACAGAATTAGCCTTTTTTTCCCCTAAACTGCAGAGCTAAGTAACGAAATGTGACAGACTGAGAGAAGCAGTTTATTAAGACACCAACTCGAAGTTTATTTAGTTCATAAACTCTCTCCTAGAAAATCAATACAGTCTGTACAGGGTTATTAGGCTGACTAGCTAATACATCCAAATCTGGTCTTCCCAAGCAGAAATCTTGGCCAGAATGCTACAACCTTACAAGAAATCTAAGCTCATTCAGATCACTGTATCAAAGGAGGACTATCATTTAATTGTCAAATATGTGACTTCTACATCCCAGCTTCAGAACATTTTCAAAAATATATATTCCACCCCCCACTAACATGACAGAGAAGAAACAAAATTTAGTCTGTCAGTCCCAGTCCACCTCAGGTCATCCTTAAATTTACAGTCTCTCTACTGCATCTTGCTTGGCAAAATAATGCCAACACAGAAAAACCAAAACAAGAAATACTGAATTTCAAACAGGGATATGAAAAGTAGCAGTCAATAAGGAGATAAAAGTAACCAAGCAGGAAAAATACAACAGAAGCCAACCTCCTCAAGTAGCAGTTGAAGCCTCATCCAACTGTACAGCAATGAGTTCTGGGATTGGGGAGGAAAAGGGGGGAAGGGAGGAGAGTAGAAAGAAGAAAACAAAACCTAAAAAAATTAAACCCCACAACTTCAGTATACAAGTCTGGCACAAACTGAGCATTTTCTCTCTTCTTTGCCTAGCTCATAGGAGAATATGAAACATTACAGTAAGGTAAGGGCTCTAAAGGTATTTGAAAAAAATCCTTTTAAAAGCATTTTAAAAAATCTCATTTTCAATAGATTTTTAATCAGGAGTATGTTCTGCAAGTATTTTACTGCTATCCAATGGCATTTGTGCTGACAGATAAAAGGATCTGTGAAATTATTTTACATTTTCACCTCCTGGGAATATCCAGATGCTGAACAGAAGAGGTGCCTACAGAATCCAGGTTCTAATGGAACTTAAAACAGAGTGCAGTTGTAGTTGTCTGCTTGTGTTTTTTGAAAATGTTACATGCTTTGTGTTAAGGGTTTTTTTCTTCTTTTCATTTTAAATAATATTTTCAAAGACAATTACGTTATCTGCATGACTTTCTGAATCTTTAAAAAATATAATTTGTTGATTTCATCTCTCCTCTGAAAACTACTGATACAGAAATGCACCATATGGCAAGAAAGGATAGGAAAGGTGATTACAGAAAATCCAGGTGATGCCAAGAAGAAAATCTAGCCAGCAGAATATGTTATATAATGTAAATATATCCTACTTCTTTCTAGAATCCATTACTCTGACAGTTTAAGTGTTAATTATTCAGTCAAAGGGTTAATGCAAATAGTTCAAAATTACTAAACATTTAAAAAATATTTTCTTCTTTTTGTTCCAATTATTCTGTACTATTAATTAAGCTGTTAAAACATGCAACAGTTACTATCTCCTTAATGTTCAATAATATGTAAACTCTTTAAAGAGATTTTTGTTCCACGTCTCAGCTTTAGATATTAATCAAGAAAATAATTACAGAGGAATTTAGTGAAAAAAAATCTACATGCATATAACTATGTACTGTACATGTACATTCAACGAGGTCCAATTAGTTAGAAAGAATTTGCATTTCAGTTAGTATGAGCTAACAAGACTGTAGGGAGACAATGTGATTCTACTCGCAGGGCAAGAAAGAATGGTGTTTTCCTGTAAGCATTAATTCCCATAACTGATCATTTTAAAATGTTACTGATCTTTACAGTATTTGTTTTTCAAACATCTAGGAGTTCAGTATAAATGTTTATATTAACTGTACATGAAGCAGTGTCCCTGAGACGACTCTTGGGAAAAAAAAAAAAAAAGATAAAACAGTGAGCATAGATTTATTATTTCTCTTCATTTAGTATTTACAATTCTATTTAAAGATAAAGACCAATCGATTATTTGAAAGGAGAGGTCCTAATATTTGATGTTCATTCACAGGATTCATCAAAATCACTGGGAGAAGATTCAGAAAACTGTTGTTTTATACAAATGTACCAATCTTCAATAGTAATGATAGATACACACACCATACACAGTTACTGAACTTCTCCCCTAAGCCTCTCGACTCTCAACCAGTTTACTGGCTAGTACCTGTAACTCCCAGAGTTCATTTGGCTGCAGGTATTAACAGTTTCTCTAATTTGTAATGACAGCAAACTGGCCTTTGCTCTTCCCACATTCACTATTCATTTCTAGGCTTGGTTAAGTAGATAGCTGGGTTAAAGATCAGTGGTTTTTCATGTGACACATTCTGCTATTCATCTAACAGCTCGTCAGGACAAAACTGTCCCTGTTCTTGCCAAAATAATGAAAATGGTCCTCTACATCGCATGACAATCAGCCCTTGCTTGTGCTGAAACAACTAAGCTTATATAGTTGAGTTGTTTTAAAGACATTTTGGAGCTGACTATTCCACACTGCCTCCAAAAAAGTATTTATTTGACCAAGTATGAAAGAATTCTTCTTAGAATAATGTGTAAGCAGAGACTGTAACAATCACATTAAATACTTTATCCATGGATAAGAACGAAGTTGTGAATTGTGTCCTATCAGGAATATTATCTCATACTTGAAAATTATGCAAAGCCATCTTGCTGCTCATATTCAAAAAGGTGGTGAATCACCCGTGATAATGTCATTCTTTATCAACTCCTTCTCCCTAAGAATTATATAAGGGACTCACTCTGCAACATCTGTTCAACTCTATGAAATGTTAACAGATGTCTAAAATGAAAAAAAGAAAAAGGCAGAAGGGGTAATAAAGGAAACCTCCTCTTAACAGATAATCCAGCCAAATTTCCACATTTTAAAGAAAAAATATTGACAGCACTGTATTCTCTCTGAAATGTCATCCTTACTTTGTAAAACATTTTTTCTGTAAGTTTTAATAGGCTCCTTCTGATTTTTAGCCAAAATGCATTGGACTGATTATGTCATCATGCAACAATGAGACTGAATACCTCTTAGTCCCCTGCCCTGTGTTCCAAATGTCCTTGCTGAATCCTTCTTTATCTTATCTAAACTATTGTGCATTAATGAATCTGTTTTTCACTTTGATTTGGAAGTGTCCACATCTATATTTCACATCTCTTGTTTTGTTTTGGTTTTGGTTGTTTGGGTATTTTGCTGTTTGTTTGGTTTTTTGTTAGGAAGAATTTTCAGGTTGAACTGAAGCATGGCAAAACCTCAACTGAACTTTCGCTTTAATTTAAAATCATATTTTTAAATACTATTTACTCTAAATTAGTTATTCAGCCTTTTCTTTAGTATGTGATGTGGCAGGATGCTTATCCTTAAAGACAGCTTTTGATCATGAGTCTTTCTGTTATGAATTGTAGTTCCTAGCAAGCTGTCACACTGCAACTGATCCTAGTCACATCTTTGCCAAACTGTGTATCAGCATTCCATACCACAGAGCACTTATGGAGACTGCTGAGACATGGCACTAGCAAAGGTAAGGTGAAAACTGTGACCTATTGCTGGCAGATAAACATCAAACAGAGATTATCGTGATTTAGTCATGCAGATGATACATTTTAACAAGTTAAAGAAACAAAAGAAAAGTGAAATCGAGAAGAAGTAAGCACACAGAGAAGACAATTACATCTATGTATGTTGTCCTTCAGTATGTAACATGACATTGGTGTCAACTTGCTGGTTTGAGGGGGAAGAAAATAAACATGGAGGATAATACAAAAATTTGAGGAAAGCTCTTGTTATCTTAAAGTGCTTAGTAACATACAAGTTTGATTTCTTCTTTTCCTTTGGTTGTGGGATGTTTTGTTTCATTTTATTTGTTTGTGGGCTTATTATGTTTGGGTTTTTTTATTTAAACAAGCCAATTCTAGAGTTCAGACCACCTGCAACTCCTTTTTATAGGGAGCTCACACCCATGTTTCTCTACTTTGTAAGGGAGATGTGTCAAATACAGTAATTTGTCTGCTCAACAACAGAGGAGTACACACATGAAGCTGAGGGAACCAAAGAATAACAATTCCAGTGGCTACACATAAATAAATGAAAAGTGCAGGTGAAATGGAGGAGGCAAATGTTAGAAAAGTAAGTAACTTGAAAAAAACAAACATAATGCCAAGTTATAGCAGTTTGCTGAATATACCCATTAAATCTTGTGATTAGTTGCTGTTTAAAAGGTATTCTTCATATGAACATGGCTTTTAAATAGCAATAATCACTACATATATGTGGCTAAAACAATAAATGAAAAAAAGTCCACGCTTTTCTCAGAAGAGTTTTACATGTCCAGCAAAAATTTGGCGCACGCTCCTTAATTTGCAGGCTGGTAAACAGGGCAGCTTGTTCTGCACATATGGCAGTTTCACATCCATTCTTCATGTCACATCAGTGGTTTTTTCAGTGTCTTTTTCTTACAAGAAACTATCTATATATTACTTAATTGTTTAAAGCAAATGGTAATAGATAACACTGTTAGGTTATGAGAATCTGGTTCAAAGCACAGTATATACAAAAGACTGATTTAAACTGTGCATTTAATGAACTGTCTATATAGCCCATCACTAAAATAATAGTGTGATTTAAACATTCTATTTTCATTTACTAGGAATTAAGCAGACAGAGTACACATGACATGCCATATAATATAGGAAGTTGTATAACACAAAAATAATTGTATTTCATCTTTAAAATAAGATATTTCAAAACCAGTTGTATCTGCTGGAACCTAAGTTCAAGATTCAACAGCAACATTAGCAAGCTCACAGCAATGGTTAAACAAAAAACACATTTATGTAAATCATTGAGAAAAACAATTCAAACACTTCAGTCTGAAAATCTTCATTTACATAGGATTACATCCACAGAGTATCGCTTTATTATTATACAAGTATACTACTACAGTAAAGCATCCTTCAGCTATTGATTATCTCGGTTAAGCAAGGCTTATTGTTTTAATAATAAACTCTGAAAGTTTATTTTCTGAAAAACATCCTAAAACTGTGGAAATTGTCTGTTAAATGCTAGCTTAGTACAAAAGACCTTTACAAAGAGATTTATTCTTTGGTAGCTAATTTCATTACTCTCATCCTTTTAGTAAACTGTCTATAACAAGCAATGCCTTTGGATCCCACAACAGCCTAAAGGGCTTAAGTGTAGGCTAAGTTTATGATCTAATTACTTCATAGTATAATCCATTGTGCCATTTCCTAGTTACAATTACTTTGTGTCTAAAAAATAAGTCTGTCACAATTAAATAATTAACATTACCCAAAGGGGAGAGGGGACAGGCTGAATATTAGATAGCTGAAAAGATATTGCATGCACAAATGCAACACTGAATTAAGAGCAGCTATTTTTTTCTAATTACTGACTCATTCACAGTACACAGAATTGCCTGAACTGCCCAGTGTCCTACTACCTCTCTGGACAATTAGGAAAAGCTGCATTAGCAAGAACTCAGCATTCTCTGTCTCACTTCTCTCTGGAGAACTGGGGAAATGATGAGCTCCATCACCTGGCCAGCAGTAGCAGCAGCCACAAAGTCACCTCAGGGACTTGGACGAAGAGATTCATCTGCAGCCTTGGCAGCAGCTGAAGTATGCCTTACTAACAGACAGTCACACGACCACACACTGGCACAAGGTCCTTTCATTAAGAGCTGTTGTCTAAGTGACCTGTCACAGAGTTTCATAAAGCAGCATTAATACTGTAGGCCAAAATGAGATTGATCTTTGAGCTCCATGGTCTCCTGTTGACAACAGTGCATTATAAAACCAATACTAAATACTTTATAAACAGGTCTCTCCTCTAGTGTATTAGAGGAACAGAGCATATTTCATGCCCTATAGTTAGGTAGCCACATATCCATCAGACAATTAAATAATTTATAAGATACTCAGAAGTGCAATAAGACTCAATAAACTTTTAAATACTTACAAGCTACTATTTTGTTTGAAAACATACCAAAACCAACCAACTAAAGAAAAAACTTTGCTTGCCTAATGAGTACAGAACATCAGTAAAACTCAGTTTTTATATTATCTTTTCACCTGAAATATCCTCATTGTACACAAAAAACAATCCAGCTCTTCACTCATTAAAAAAAAAAAAACAAAAAAAAAACAAAAAACAAACTTAATTGCTTTAAAAATATTTGACAAATTTCATACATTATTACTTTCATTACTCTATATTTCAGTCCTCTGCTTGGCATCAGATTGGTTTTTTGTCCTTTTGTACACTCTGGCCAACATGGCTGCAAGAACCTTCTCCTCTGCAATGCCTGCCATCTGGAACCACCGTGCTGCATTTCTGTCCCTCATTCTCCATCTATTTTCAGCCTTCATCTGGAAACAATATGTCTCTCTTCTCATGTCTGGGTCTCTTAACTTCTAGTAAAAATGGAAAAAACTTTTAACTTTATTAACTCTGCATAGTGTTTTGGAGATAAATTTTGTGTGAAAGATACTATACAAAACCATTTCTTTATTAAACCACACAATTACAGGGGCAGAATTTACAATAAAAAGTGATCTAGAAATACTTCCTATTCTGTTGAATTTAATATACAAGGCAATAGTCTGTGTGAATTTCTTAAGAAATGGCTTCAATATAGAATGAAAAAATATTCCTAATTTTAGTAATTCATTCATACTTTCAGAAAAAAAGAGACAAGACTTGGCTCACTTTTTAAAAGTTTTGAAAATCATGCAGTTCTTAAAGGCAAATATACCTGAAAAAGTTGAGCACATTTGGAAGAAAGTAGGCATATGTATTTCTCTTTTCCAACTCTTGTGCTCCTAACAGCAGATGAAGAGATGGTAATTGCATATAAACACTGTTAGTATATTCCTACAATATTTGCATGCTGGTTATGTCAGCAATGTAGGAGGTTCATCTCCTATAATTTTAAGACATTATGGAGCAAATAAACCTGCTTCTTCCTTGGTTCACCTGCAAAATAACAAAATGCTCTGTAACAGGAGTCTGAAATTTTCACATACAGTAGCATCTGAATCTCTCTTAAAATTAAACACAAAGGCAGAATTTTGTGTTCTCTATTCTGAATGGGTGTCTGTAAATTTGTTCTAACTTTAAAAAGTGAAATTTCTGTTGCTGGGAGTAGTTCCCACAGGCATGGACGTTTGTATAGTACTGTGGATGCCATGGTTTCACAGACAAGCCACATTAATACTGGATAGCAAGCATCTGGAACCCACAGCTGTACGAGCTCCAGCCCCAAAGCACCCACAAGTCTATGCCAATTCAAACCCCTATTCCCAACCCACAAACAAACCACGCTGGTTTTCTTTAGGAACTAGACCTGAATTTGAAGCTTTCAGGTTTTCACCATTCACACAACTGAAGAGAGAATAGGAGTCTTTGGGGAGAAGGGGCAAATATGCTCCAAAGGAAGATTACAATGGACAGTTCCTGCTTTGGCTTTCTCATACGGCCTACTTGGGACAAGCTGACCCACAGGGACCTTAAAAGTGCTATTTAAAGACTAAACTGGATTTCGTTGTTATAATAATTGCAACAGACTTACAGGGCTGGCACCAAAGAAGTATCTACAAGTCTATCTCTTATGGAAATACCAAGGATTTGAGAGGCGGGGCTTGGAGTGGAGGCAGGGTTACAGGACGGGAGAAAGGGGGAGCAGTGTTTTCCAGAAAGTAGCATTGCTCTTTTAACCCTCATTTGTAGAACACTCCTCTTCTGTTTAGCCTACACCTAAAAGGCACAAAGACAGCTCTAACCAGCACTTCACAATAAAACTCTGTGCCACACTTCAATAGTGTTTGTAACTTTATTACATGTACAATAGAGAAGAAATTATATGTCCTTCTCCTTACTAAAATACCTTATAT
Organism: Chloebia gouldiae; assembly: GCA_003676055.1. Lineage (NCBI taxonomy): Eukaryota > Metazoa > Chordata > Aves > Passeriformes > Passeridae > Chloebia > Chloebia gouldiae. The sequence goes on from QUSF01000011.1 coordinate 9,153,649, forward strand.
TGTCCTCTGCAGGACAAACCTCAGATGCTTCTGAAACCAGATTAGGAAAGACAGGTACCTTCAAGTTACTTTAGTCTGAAATTTTTGTAAGATTTCCCATTGTGTGCTAATGGATCCTATAACAAAAAGCTATGCCTGTTCATCTTTTTTTTTCTCTCTGAGATGTGGATGTTTCATCCTTTTACTTGCACTGTATACCAAACAGAGGCTTCATCTCTGGATATACACGTTTTATGACCTGAGTTTAAATTACTTTTCTTACTACTTTTAATCTGAAAACGGCTTGCACATTCCTGTGGGATACATAAATGTCCCTTCAAAAATTCACCAGTTTTGCAAGAGAGTCTCTTCTACTTTATGCCAAATACATGGTGGAAACACCAGCAATATTCAATCATAGCAAGGAGTGACAGTTTCCAAAAAAAGATGGTTACTTGGAAAATGTGAAGGAAGGACACGAACATCAACAGATTTATCCCAGATCTGGCTGATACAAAGTGAAGGAAGTTCACCCAGAGTTGGCATTCATCTGCAGTCATGTTAATCCTCTAAGGACAAGGAAGACTCAGGGAAAGGAAATGGCTAAGCATCAATAATAATTACCAAGCTCCTTAAGGATGCCAGTAGTTAGATGCCAGTGTTTCTCCCTCCTTATCAAAAAAATAAATGTCACTCTTTTGGTTTCCATTGAGAAAATGGAGCAAGAAAATGAGTAACCCATTAGAAGCACTCGTGTAGGTTTTATTTGCTGGTTGTATGCTAAAAACAGAACTGGAGAGAGCTATTAGAGACAGGATAGTTATAGTACCATAACCATCATCAGCTGTCTTTCATCCAACTCACTTCCAGGACACCTGCGAACATGTCAAAAGCCAATCATAAAAAACCCAAACCAATCCAAAACTCAACACAGATTTATTTTAGAAAAAGCAAAGATTTTTGTAGGTGGGATGACAATTCTCTTGTCACTCTTACAAGGAATCTTAGATGAACACAGAGTATCATCTTAAGCAAAACTGCAAGAAAGGAAGGTATGTCCTGCTTTGCTTAAAAATGAAATTTGTCTTAGAAGTAAATTTAGTTTGGGGGAGAAAATCTGACTTTCAAATGCAAAAATTGCCTTTTCTCTTTGTTCTGGAGAGCTGATCCTCTAGGTTTGAGCCTTCCAAAGTAGAAAAATCTCAGTGAGTTTTAAATCAAAGAGACTAAAAGAGTAAAGCAATGTAGAAATTTGAACAATGAAAACTTTTCTTGTATTTTTACTCCCTTCTCACATACAAGATTAATACAACAAGACTTGAGAAAAAATAAAAACTGCTAAGCCAAGCAAAATCAGACCACAAGCAGGTTTATTTGCTTTGCAGGTCACTTTTCAAAAGGAATACATGATAAGCATTAATGTAAACACATGGAAGACTATACAGTATCATATGTTTCACTTAAAGGAAGAATTGCACAAAAGTAATTGACGTAAAAAGAATACCTATAAAGCATTAAAAAAAAAAAATCAGCTCTTATTTGTCAAATAATGCAGAGTTCTTAAAATAATAAATTTATCTTTAAAAATTTTATTTAAGAAATTAACCTTGAACTCACAGCTCCCATATTACTCGGAATGCTCCTGCAATTAGACTACAGAAGTTATCTCATACCTATACAGGAAACAGGAACAAATTTCTAAATGTTTCTCAATGACCTACCATTATTTTTATTTGAATTGCTTTTTTTGTGACTGTACTTAAATTGTCTTTTTGCTTATGTGTTTTTATAATGCATTTATGATTTCAGAGATAGTAATAAAATCTTCAGCTACTTATTTAGGAATATTTTACTTCCCATTCTTTCTTTCTTTTGAAACCTGTCATGACAATTTTCAAAAAAATTAAAAAGCAATCTTTTGGTATCCCAACATGTTTTATCAAATTCATTCAAAGTCTATTTCTGATCTTTGAAAAACAAGAAAACATGTTTATCTGGCAAGCTGGAATCTAATAATTGTACACAAATGAACAGCAGCTGATTTTTACAAGGTATGAAGCAACGGATACTTTTTTTTTTTTTAAAAGTTCATAAATGAACTCAAAAAATAAAACTCTCTAAGAAACTGAGATATTTTGAATTTTCACTTGTAGATAGTTTCTCTCAGGGTTACTTACACAAGAACTAAGAGATGGCTTCATTGCTGTTAGCTACATCCTATATGTATTAAAGCAAAGTCTAAGAGACTTAAAACCAGGCTGATCCCATCTCCCTGCTCCAGCTGTGCTGAGTGCTGTAGAAGCAAAAGGAAAGAAAAATTCCTGTCTAGAAAGGTTTATAGTCTGAATAATCAAAAGAGACAACAGACAGAAGAAAGGAATAATCTCATTCTGATTTTTACTATTGGGAAACTGATACATAGAGCTGGAATTTTAAAAAGTGCTTCACACCCAGAGTTCACAACAGAATTTCAAAGAGCAAAGAATAACAGGTATCAGCATACAAACTGAAGGGTTACTGGCATGATGCTTCACCAGAGCATCTCTGTAAATGTAGAGTTTATAGTTAAGCTGAAAATGAAACCATATTATTGAGAAAATATTGTTAACATTCTACAAAATATTGTAAACTCACTGATGCTCTTGCTCTCTTCCTTCTTTACCCCTGCCCCAAGGATACGCATGTTTTTCTGTCACCTCAAATACTAATTTCATTCAGTGTCTCTTATGATCCACTAAATTCAAGACATACCATTTCTATCACAGCATAGAGTCAGCAATTAGAAGTACACTGAAACAGCTCCCAGGTTTTCTTCCTAATCCTTAATGCAACTTGATCACTGCAGGTCAGGTGCATGACTTGATATTGATGCCTTAGAGGACCAAGTCAATGACTTTACAGTCTTATTGCTGTTTGTTCCACACAGCAGCATCAAGATTCATTAATCCTGTAGTAGGTAAAACATCCAAGATTGCTAAGTAAATAAAACAGGTGAAGGAAACTGCAACAATAGAAACTGAAAATTGCAGTTCATTCATATAGATGCCTACTTCTGAAACCAATTCTGATGTACATTTCATTAGAATTTGAAATGCATGTTTCTAGTGAATTTCAATACACATTTGATTTACAAATTCCAGTAAAAGTGTGCCACGGCTGGCAGGATAAGTTAGTGTAATAAATCACTATTAAATAACTGTAAATCTTTAGAATGGCATAATTTCTAATAAAAATATATGCATGCAAAAGTGAGTATTTGTGGAGAAGCATTCTCATGTAGAGGAAAACAAATTACAAAACTTACCATCCTGGTAGTACAGGATAATTCAATGAGTAAATGTAGGAATATAATTCACATAAATATTGCCTAATCTGTTGAGATTTCATGTTAACAATTGCATCTGAACAAATTGCATGGTAAACGGTGATGGTAAATGTACTATATTTGAGAGCTTTTTTATGTTAAACATTCACATTTCTGGTAGAAAAGTCTGGGTCTTGCAATATATCATCAAAGCAGAAAATTTACTTTCCAAAAACCATGCAAATGTTGCTAACTGTTCCTCTGCACTTTAGAAATATTTTTCAAGTTTGGATATTGTTTCAGCTGGGGTTGTATGTGTGGGGGTTTTTTTGGGTTTTGATTTTTTTTTTTTTGGGGTGGGGGTTGGTGGGTGGGAAGCTGGTTTGGTTTCTTGGGGTTTTTTGTTTGGTTTTTTTGGTGTGGTTTTTTTGGGGTGGGAGGAGGTTCTGGCAGGATTTTGGCAGGAGTGGGAGGGGGAGGAAGGTTGGGGGCCTTTCAGGGAAAGAAACAGCCTAACAGCAGCCCAACAACAAAAGACACCAGCAAACCCATCCCAAAACATGGTATCAAAAAAGCCCCAAATCCTTTAATTTTAACCTGTGCTCTCTCTGATGTGCAGCAGATGGACATTTACAGTAATCCATTAATGCAGAAATCAGCTGAAGAGCTATTTGCTCTTCCAAAACTTCCCATGCCTTATTTAGGTCTTACAAGACTTCATTTGTCAAAGTGCAGACACAGTGCTGATGTCGCAGGGAATGGCACATTTCTAGGGTCAAGATGAGCTGCAGCACTGTGACAGGCCCAGGAGTACCTTGCTCCAGAGTGTGATTGCCTCCACTGTGTCTTGGGATGGGTAAATTATTAACTGACACTTTCACAACTGAAGGACTGTCTAAGATAAACCCATTAAAACTGTTAGCCTACGGAAAACTTCACACTCCTGGTTTGTTAAATCTTTGTCAAAGTCATAATTTTGTCAAGCTTTTTAAATATATATATGCATCTATATAAAATCTATTTATAAAACTTACAAACATTTTCTCTACCTTTTCTTGTCTCATTTTTTTTGGCTGAATGGAGTGAACCTTGCAGTTAGAGGAAGGCTGCTAAGGACTACAGTGTAAAATAGAAGCAACAGAAGCTTATCAAAGACAGCATATACTAAGCACTGTAATTCACCTTAATAACTGAACTTACAAAATTCAGTACAGGTGGTAATGGTTGCTGGAAAATTTACCTCAGACATAAAAATTTATTCATTCAGAAAAAAAATCAATAAAACTGTTTTCTGTTAATATTTTTAAAAGTTTCCCCCATGAGCAGACAAGCAGGTTTTTACAAAGCCAAAAAACGGTCTGCTGACCATACATACACTTCCTATCTTTATTAAAGACAATAATGATACTAACATTAAGATCTGAATTGGCTGATTCTTAGACATACTATTACAGTTACTTCACTGTTAATTGTAATCTGGTCTGATTTCACTTTAATCCAAGGACAAGCAGAAAAAGAACTAAGATTTTGTATGTTGATGTGTTACTACACATCATTTATTAGCATAAAATTAATTGAACCCAAATACTTAGTGTACATTCAACTACCCTACTGCCCTACTACCTCAGAAACAAAAAGAAAAAAATAAGAAACCAGAATTGATGAATCATATAGGAAGCAAAACTGTTTAACTAGCAAATTTCTTCATTCACAAAGTTGCCACGGGCACTCCCTCTTATGTGAGCATGGACGAAAAGCCACGCTGTAACTCCAAATCCAACCACACTTGCCATAACATGATCATGAAACTGCATGCAATTAAAATGATTTGCAGACAGTAAGAACACGCCTGAACATTATGGGTATGCATGGAAGCTACAGAAAAATATTTCAGTGAGGTACCTTTTTTAGTGGACTGAGAAAGCAAGAAATAAACATTTTTGTATTCTAATCCAGGCCAATTTAATAGCACATCATACAACCTCTTCATAGAGAAAAATACACAGTCTCTCCTACAGGGATTCAGTTTTGGGGAGCCTAATTGAACACTCATAGATACTGATTTGCTGTTCCAGCTGACTTCTGTCACAGCAGTGAATGGTTAGAGTAATCAGAGCTTGACAGGTCCTAAATCAGGAAACCAAATTTACAAGTCACTTCTGAGGATGTATTTTTAAGCTGTATATAAAATCAGAATTATGCTTCAGCTAACACAGATACATAAAATATTTAGATCTAAAATATTACTTGCATGAACATTACTTGTGCAAGAGACAAATATTACTTTAAGAATAATTTAATGATTATTTTAGTAAGTATTTTACACTAGTGAAAGCACAGTTTGGCACCCCAACTTAAAAAAAAAATTCAACAGCATTACTCCAGTATCTGCCCAACGTGTGTGCCTCTGAGTCCATCTGTCTGTGTATACATGTATCATGTACATGTACATGCACCCACACAGCATCAACGACTGTTAACAGACACACACACAAGTTAAAATTTCTCTTTTCTAGCCAAAAGGGAGTGCTTTTTTTTTTGCTTTTTTTTTTTTATTAACTGGAATTCACCCTGAAGCTCAGAAGGAATTTTGAGGGGGCAGGACAAGGGTTTATATTCTTTGTTTTATCCACACTGCTCTATATACTTTCTGATAATTTGAGATAGGTAACTAAATTACAGGGTTACAGGGATTCTGATGATCATGAAAATTACAGAATTGTAGTCTTCAATATGACATTATATCCACAGATATATGTTTAATGCTCATGCACACACAAATAGTGTGTATCAGTGAAAAATAATCTGATCCCAATCTCATCTGTGCACCTCATGCCCTGTTGTACATAGGGCATACATATTCTGTATGAATAACAGAAGTACTCATCTACTTATCCATTCTCCTTTCAGCTAGTTTGTATTCAAATGCATAATCCACAGTCCCAAACCTATTTTATCCAAAACTTTCTAACCATAGTGCTTATTTATGTCTCCAAAGACATACAATGTTCATGACACCCACTGCTACTGCATTTTCTTTGCAGTAGCAGCATTGAGAGATTCTCCTGATTTAGCAGCACTCTTCACTAAGCTACAGATCAAGACGTACAATGTCCTTTCCTCATCAGTTCTTAAATGTTGATTTTAACAAATCATGAGTACCATATAGAGATTTATTACATGACTTATAGTGCCACAGGAAACATTAGGGAGCAAAATCTAACAACTTCTTTGAAGTTTCACCATGTTAGAATTCACCCTTAGTTAGAATTATTCACCCTTAGTTAGAATTCACCTGGTACATTGCGTCATGCAGAACATACCACACACATGATCATACATGACAACAAAGGGGCAGCATAAACACTCAAGAGCATGTGTATGAAAGCAAGAACACTGCAGTTACAGCTCTTTGGGGAAAATCCCAACTGCCAGTATTTTACTATGACAAGTCACAGCAGGAAAGACCCTGAAAAAGTTTTTCCTCAGAGAAGTCATGTTGCAGCTTTACAAAGGATGGTAAAATGTTCTGAGTTTGACTCCTGAGGCTTTTGTTCTGTGTGCAATAAGGTAGCACAGCTGCCAACAATTAAGAGGCCAAGACGTGAGGAGAGAGAGACTCATTCTTTTAAAAGATAGAAAAAGAGAAATTGTCAGAAAAGGCTATGTCCTTCATTAGACCAGCTAACATGGAAGAAGGGGACATAATTTATGTTCGCAAGGCATTCAGGCTTCTCAAGGGCCATGAATACTCCTAAGACAGTAAGCATTAGAAGCTCACAAAGATCAGCAAGAGCCTAAGTTTGGAGGAAGGAGCTATGCAAGGAATGCGAGTCAGTAACACATGAGAACGTATTTCTCTGAATGAAAATAAGCATCTATTTGAAGTAGACAACATGGAGTACTTGTTTCCATTCCATGTGTGCAAACCATGTGTTACAGATAGTTTCACTGGTGTCAGAAAGCAGAACTCCTCAGAAGGCTGCCCTGAACACCCACAATTGCAAACACATCACTGAACAAAGGACCTGGTAGACCTGGCAGAGCAATCACAATAACTTACAGATATGAAATGGAAACATGAGGGGCAGCACTGGTTTACTAGAAGTAAAATTAACGTGCTGAGAAAAAAATGCAATGTACTATCTCAGCAACCAGAGACTTGGCTGCAAAACAAATGGAGAAGTAACTTTCTGCTAGATTTGCATTTATACCCTTCATAGCTTAAAGATTTTTACTATGAAAATTTAACTGTCTTCTTTGCAAGTATTTTGACAGAGAATGACAAGAAAGACAAGAAAAGGTAACAGAAGCCTAACATGGACTATTTTTTTTAGTATTCATTGTATTAGGGAGTATGTGATTTTCATTAAAATATGACTGTTTTGCTTCACGATAACAGTTAAAACTCACTCTTTTCCCGCCTACACAAAGTAATTTTGTTTAGAAACCTCCATTTCTTTTGGCCTTAGCCCATCAGAGGGGCGTATGATATAGTCGGTGCCAGTAATTGCTTCCATACAATACAAATGTTTGAAAACATTTTGCATATTTGTTATGATTATGTATGACATTTATATCATATTTAAAACTCCAATGGGCTTGCAGATTTTATTTTTGCTTATAGAAAACAAAGATATGGCACAGAATGTTCCTCTGATCCATCTAAGAGAACTAAGTCAATTTTATTTTCAGTTAACACACTATGAACTCTTAGCCTCTAAACATTTGTTTTTTCCATTGAAAACAGAACTATGTACATTGAGGGTAAAGCTTTGGGAGCTACATGCACAACTGTAGCTATACATTCACAAAGCACATGAAAATGGGCAGTTAGGCAAATGGTTGTGTGTTTTGCCTAAGTGCTGACAGAAATAACATCATTCCCATTTTTTAAAAAAGGGCAAAACCCCTTATCCCCACTTATATGCACTGCTATTCAATCCCTTACTTTGCAGGTGTAAGATTACTCAGATACACTTTTTTAGTTATAAGGCTTTTGTGTAAAAATGTTAACACATTAGAATATTTTCTTTTATAGTTTCAGTACTATATTTGTCACAAATCACTAATCAAATCCTCCATGTACCTAATGATGTATTATTTTACCTGAAATGTATTTCTATTGGGTTTGTTTTGTATCTGCCTATTTTAATCTATGACTTTAGAAAACATACTGTTGTCTAATAAAGTCTCAAATTTCCTTCAACTGAAATAAGAGGAAATTAAATAAAGTACATACATCATAAAGCAGTTTGGGAGATCCCTAAACTTCTTTTGGAATCCAGGTTTAGTTACCTGCCAATGCTCCAGCAGAGGGTTGCCATTCCCCCTACTTTCCTGCCTGCTTTGGAGATGCCACCGTTGATGCCTCAAAGGCCAATTGCAGGAATACAGAGAAAACACAGCCCATCTAAAATAATGCTGATCTGGCAGTACAAGTGAAGCAAAGACACCTGTAATGTAACAAGTTCCCAGTTTTCTAGCAAGGTTGTATCTGAGCAGTTGATAGTCAAGGCCAAACAGTCCACCTTCTTGCCTAAGAAATGCAACAGTACCAAATACACGTTTGCAACATTCATCAAGCTTGCAGTATTTAAGTGCTTACCAGGAGACAGATGATGAACAGTAGCAATGGAAAACTCTTAAAGTTGTTCTAACACACTGCAAAAAGTAATTTTTCCACTACTTTCTAGGTGAAACTAGGAAAAGAGATGGCAGAAAGGTCACGGAAACAAATGGTTTCCTACAGCTGTGGGAAAATCACAGATACAGATCTATAGCAGGAAAGTTAGTTATAAGAGTGTCTCAGATTGTTTATTCCCTGACCTTCTCTCTCTCTCTCTCTCTCTCCTTCCCCATCCTCTTCTGCCCTACTCCCACTGTTTCCTAGTCATTCTGTTTAAGAGAGAAAGTCTTAAGTCCTGACCACTAAACACAAAATCCTCCTGACTGCTTTCATTTGCTTTATCAATGCTAATACTTAGCATAACATGCTGCCTGCTCTGACAAAAAGCACTGACATGGGTCATGGCAGATCCTCATGCTATTACCATGATCCCTGCTACCTTTCCAATTAATAAATATTTCTGTCATACATACATAACTTAATTCCAAATCTGTTATGGCCACACATATTTTATCCCTCTTTTAACTTTGAAAGCTTCATCAGCCATTCTTGTGAGACCGAGTGAACACCTGCTTTTACCATGAAACATTGTCTCTGTTCAGATTCTTCAGTTTCTTGAATTTGGACTAACACACAGAAGACAATTTTTAATTTACAGTCCTACTCTAATTTTGTAAACATTTGTGCTCTGCTTCACAACTTGCAGATTTATTACAGCTATGTCATACACTCTTCTGTCATTATGGGGCCTCATTTCCAGTTTACTAAAAACTACTCTGGCCTTCAAAACCACCTCTCTGCAAAGGCTAAGGACTTTCTCATAAATCAAGATATTTCTGTGTAATCCTGAGTTATTATAAGGCATTCTAATGTTAAATTACAATAAAGAAACTGCACTTAAAATAATCTGAACAAACAGCATCACACCACTTACATTTCAAAGGACTGTCACTTTTTATAGCAAGGTTTCATTGAGCTTATAGCTGTGCCATTCCACTCAATGGGATTCAACCATGCTAATTCTCTGGGAACACATGCATTATCACCTAACAGATGGTTGTGAAATGTGGCTTTCCAAACGAATTATCACTTCCCTTTCTTCTTTGCTCTAGACAGAATCAGAGAGGGAAAAAAAAAATTCAAAAGTTGCAGATTCCCAACAGAGAAGATGAGTCTTTGACTCCCTGTCTTAACAGGAGATTCTTCCAGAAAGGAGTCAAAAGAACCTCTTTAGCCTACTTACAATCACTTTTTTACCAGAACTGAGCATATGTATTTCAAAAGGAATGGATACTTTTAATAGTTAAAAATATCAACTCTAGATTACATGAGCTATCTCCTGGGCTGCAGAAGGGGACAGTGCTTTTCATGTGGCTTACTGTGCACGCTTCTACCTAAAACATGCTCCTGGTGAACACAATGTGTCAGCAGATGATGCAGCAGAGCAGCGCCCACTTGACAAGTATTGAAAGTGAACATATAAACAATGTTACCTGTTATCACCGATCCACACAGACAAATACTAAACTTAACTGACAATTTAGGTTGTCAAAGGCAAGTGATTATTTTGGTGTTCTTCACTTCCAATTGATTAGACCAATCGGTGTCAATTACAGCTGACGTTCTAAGGTTCCAGTCACACCCATATATATTGTATATATAAGTGATTGTTTCTTCTGTCTAATAGATAATTTCCTTATATGACTGATAACCAGCTGCTTAAGCCATCATTTTTTGTTTACGGAACTTCAAAGAATTTTATCTCAGAGGAAAAAAATTAAGAAACTAAGCACAATCTAATGGAAAACACAAAATAGATATTCATAGTTGAAGGGGCCCAGATTTTCTGTTTAACATATTTAATGATGCTGAGCAACAAAATCTCAGCAAACCAAGCTGAGAATGCACCCTGAAGAATCTTAATACCTCAATAGGGGATATTTTTACCTAACTCTGTACTGTGACCTATTACAATTAAATAATAGAAGGAGATGCAAACAATTTTATATTTCACTCTCCGTGGCCGATTTCTTCAGTTCAATACTTTCCATCAGAAATTTAACATTCTTTTAATGTACTTTTTTTTTTTTCTTGAGCAATGTATCATATTTAACTCTGTAACTATCAATCAATATTCCCTTTAATTGAAGGCAATTTCTTTCAACTTTTCATAAACTTCCCCTTGGAGCACTGAGGGCTCTTGCACCTGATGAAGAGCTTAAGTGTATTTCAAAAACCAGAAGTGTCGTCTAATCTTACTCACAGACAGGATCATCCCCAAGTTTTGTAAGACACTGTGAAAACATTATTTCATTTAGACACCTTTAAAGACAAGTCTGACACCACACCATCTGAAGATGAGAGGATGGGATTAGTGTGTTAAAAAAGAATAACATAAGACCCCTTACAACTATGTTATAGCACTATTTATTCGTACCACCTTGGGGCAGAACCTCTAAAGTACATGTGATGTAAAAGTACAACAATGTCTTTTCATACATGGACACATATAAAATGAATATATTAAAGGAAATATATTATAATAATAAAGGAAATAATAATAATAAAGGAAATAATATTAAAGGAAAATCTTTCTTTTATTTCCAAAATAGAGAAACAGAGGGGAAAATTGGGAAAGGATGCCCTTCTTGATCTGACTTTTCTAGTATAATTTAACAAATCTCCTGGTGTTAGTGCTGCACCATTCCATACTGTGTCAAATAAAGAATTTTTTAAAGAGTAACTACTTAGTTGATTGCTCCAGTGGGCAATTATTAACCCATTCCCACTCTTTATGCAAACATTTTCAGAATGTCTTGACTACCACTGGCAACATTAGGGAATGGAAGGAAACCAAGGTGCTGGGAAAAGAAAATGTAAAAAGACTTGGGAAAACGCCAATACAGAAAATTCTAGAATAGTACACTAAAAGTTTGCTCCCAGCCTAGACAGCTAAACCCCTGGCTTCCCTAAATCAGGCTGCAGGGCAGCATATGTAAAGCAGACGTTCACACTGATGTTCTGATGATTGTTGTAATACAGTAGTGCCTAAGTCAAGCATCCTAAATCAAAGATGTGAGCAGTACAAGTCATTGTGTGAACACTAAGTGTTATCAAATACCTCACAGCTTAGGACCAGATGGAAATCAAGTGGGGAAAAGGGGAAGGGAAAGGCAAGGAGAGGAAAAGGGAGAGTGTGAAGCAGGAGAGAAAGAGTATTAAGGGGATGAGAGAAATTAGGAAGGGGCACCTAGGGGAAGAAAAGGTAGGATGAAAAGTGAAGTAACAGTAGCTGTATACCACATGGGTCAATACTGTGTCCAACCCTCTTTAATGTTTTAATCAATTATCTAGGTGATGGGGCAGAAGGTACCCTCAGCAAGCTGCAGATTACACAAAACTGGAAGTAGTTGATATGCTAGAGGGATTGTGCTGCCATCCAGTACAAACTCAAGCTGGAGAAAAGGATTGACAGGGACCTCACAAAGCTCAAAAGTGGGGAAGCAAAGACCTGCACTTGGAGAGGAAAAACCACCAGCAACAGTGGGTGGTTTTTTCTTGGGAACAACTAGTTGAGAAGAGCTCTGCAGAAAATTATCTGTGGGGTCCTGGTGTAAACCAAATTAACCATCAGTCAGAAACATGCTTTATGGCAAAGAACGGTAATGGTGTACTGCATTAGATAAAGCATTGTTGGCAGACAGGGGGAACACCTTCCCTCTACTCAGCACCGCTGAATCCAGAGGCCAGGTCTGAGCTTCCTGGAATGAGATAGAAATGCATGGACCACTAAAACAGTTAAGGGACTGCAGTATCTTTGCTATGAGGAAGGGCTGAAAGAAGTGGGAATATTCAACCTAGAGTAGAAAAGGCTCAGAGGAGACCTCAGGAATCTGAATAGCTGATAGGAAGGCACAATGCAGAGGGAGCTTGGCTCTTTTCACTGGTGCCCAGTTATAAGACCAGAGGTGATGGGCACAAACTGAAACATGGGATGTTACTTCTGAACATCAGGAATTACTCTATTCCCTGTCACAGTGACTGAGCACTGGCACAGGTTGCCCAGGGAGGCTGCAGTGTTATCTTAAGGGATGAAGCTATTGAAAAGGCATCTGGATTCGGGCCTGGGTAACTGGCTGTAGGAGTGCATTGGACCAGATCACTTCCAGTGATTCATTCCTTCCAAACTCATGCAGTCTGTAATTTTGTAATTCTGTGAAGAGGAGAGGAGGAAAAGAGAGGAGGAGGAAAGATAAGAAAGAGAGGAAGGATGGGTGATAGAGGAGGGAGGAAGCAAAGAAAGGAAGATAGGAAATAGAAGGAGTAAAGAGAAGTAGAATGGCAGTAATATGAGAAAAGAAGAGCTATACCTGCATAATTACCACTAGATATTACTTCTCACCTTCTCTGTCATTACCAGTTGTCAATTCCACTTAGTAAACACAGCAGAGGTGAATTTTATAATTTTACACAAAGATTAAAATCTCACACAGCTGCCTTTTTTGATATTGATAAAAACAATAGAAAACAGCAGCAATAAACAAATTAAAATATCATTTTGCTATATGAGGTGCAAAGAGCTTCCTGCCTTCCTGTGACTTGTATGAAAGCAACAACTGCATGATAAAACACTGGTGTTAAATTAACTCTTAAAAAGAGTGCTAGCATGCTGTGAAGGAAAGGCACACGCTTTATATAATTTGACAGGCTGTCAGCCCACGCTGAAAGGTGCCTGGCCAGCTGCCTGAAGCAGACAATATAGGGGACATTGTAGTGGATGTCCATTGCAGACTGCCTTCAGGAAGAACAAGTGGATGAAGATTTCAATAAATGGCTGGAAAGAGCATCACAGTCATAAGGTCCTCATGCAAGAGAAATTTGCCAAATAACTGCTGGAGAAACAAAATAGCATTGTATAAGCAATTCAGGAGGTTTCTGGGGAATGCTGATGAAAACTTTCTGACCCCAGTGATATAGAAGCCAACACAGATAGGTGCTGTGCTGGACCTTGTAGTCACAAATAAGGAAAGGCAACGTCACTGGGAGATGTGAAAGTTGCAGGCATCCTTGTCTGCAGTGACCAGTTCAGGACACTGGTTATGCAACTGACCCTGCCTGAGGAAGTAGTTTGGGCAAAATGGCTTCCAGAAGTCCCTGTCAACCTCAACTATTCCATGATTTTATAACTCCATCTTGCTGCCTCCAAATACCCACACAGATTGCTGCAGACACTTTTTATGTATGTACATCTGGTCAGCCCTCTGTATGAATGACTTGTTGATTTGAATAGCACAGCTTTGGGACAAGAAACACAGTATATTTAAAAACCAAATACTTAAGCTACATGTATCACAGAACACAGCACTTGTCTGTTTACTAGCACAGACTGTTAAGAGCACCTCAAGGTAGTTCCGTCCTCACATTTTCTCAAAGGAATTTTGGACTAAATATAATGCTAAATTTGAGCAATCCAAGTACCTGTTTCAGAATTCCTCGGTTGTTTTAGCAGGCATCCATTACTTTAGACAGTCAATGTCTACAGGAAAAAGTGTGCATTCTCAACAAAGAAACCCTGGAACCTGGCTAGCAAGCATGGAAGTAAAAGAAAACAATCTTGCCTGAGTCTCACTACACTAAACACAATGCTGGCTTCTTGGAGATCACCTTCCTCATACCATGAAAGACCAAAGAAACCCACACAGGGGGAAAAAAAAAAAAGAAGAAAAAGATTCCATGTCCTTCCAACTCGGAGAGTGCTACAAATATGCTAATACCCAAACAGTATTTTTTATGGCATTTAATTTCCACTGCAACAATTTAACAATATAGATGGCTAAAGAGAGGAGTCATGGAAATTACTCAGTAACTGAGACGATGCCAAACACTTGGTTAAACAGAATTCAGTAGTATTACTACTGCTGGGGAACAACCTCTGGAGACATGAGGAAACTACTTCCATTTTTCTCTATCATTATTATTCTTCAAAGGATACCAGTCTTCTTGCCCAGGACATCTAAGAAAGAACAAAACATCTCCCATGTATGTTAGCACATCTTTTTTATTTTCTGTCCTGTAGCACTACATAATGAAGAAAATGCAGAGTAGCTAAAATAACATTGTACTGATACAGAATCATAACTTACATGATAGAAAATACCTCTCAGACAGAGGAGCTAACAGGTAGGGGAGCCACCTCTTCTGTATGAATTAGGTGGAGTTTGAGCCTGTGGTCTTTGGAATGACAAAATTCTGTAGTTTGTGCCACTCCTTATGTATGAGAGCCTCTGATGAGTACTAAATTAGGCAAAATAAGAAGTGAAATCTACTTACATATAAGCAGGTAGAGAAAAGGGGGAAGAAAAACAGGGGAGGAGTCAGTAGGCTTATTGTCAGTAACACCACCAGAACACCAAGCCATTTTAGGCCCTTCACAAAAGAAAAGAATAGTATACAAACACTGCCTTTTGTGCAAATGCATCTGAAATTCTGCATCCATTATATCCATGTAAGAAAATGCACAATTTAACATGTACTAATACTTTACAAAAAAAAAAATTCATCATGTATTCAGCAAATTAAATTTGCTCTTTGCTGTTCAAGGAACTTCCTTTGTGTGCAGAGGGCATTCACAAGCCAAATCTTGCTTTATGAAGCTATGCTTCATCAACAGTGAAAACAATGGTTACAAATTTTTGAAGCCCTATAAAATACTCTCTGACAACCTTGTTTTTCAATACAGATTAATAAAAGTATTAAAATTTTCTTACCTTGAGACGAAACAAAAAATTCCTTGCAACCACAAACAGACCATAGCTCTATTTCTCCCAAAAAAAGTAATTCTAAATTTCTTTTATATAGTAAAATTTAGCTATGTGTAAACCAATGCATATGCCTATGAAACAAGCAAACAAACTTAAAAGCAATATAATACCCCTCCAAAAGAATAATAATTACACCACTAAAAAGCAAACAAGCAGGACAGTAAAGCTTAGGGGAACAGAAATGTTTTCTGCAGCATCAAATAAAAAGTTAAAACTGCGCATCTGTGCTAGGAAAGAAAAAATGAAAAGAACCCCTGAAGCATTATCTATCAAGCATAAGTGAATAATGAAATAACGAATATGTCTATACCCTTGGTCCTTAATCTTACAGCAAATTATAGTATTCAAATATAGTATTTTACACATGCAGTCTGATAACACTTTCTATCTTTCTTGGAGATTTTGTGAACGACATGATATGAAACACAATGTATTTAATGAAAGGTTTCTAAGCTGATTTCCCTACAGGTTATTTTCTTTCTTTTCTCTGGAACCCATACGAAGGATATACAGCAGGGACCAGGAGCATATATAAAAATAAACTACCAAGCAGCATCAGAGCTGATACCCCATTCCTACAGGGGCAAGTGAATTATTAGATCTGTGTCATGAATTTTTTTTTTTTTTAATATGCCATTGTTCCCACTTGGGCACATTAAATTTTCCATATCCACTTTTAAACCAATATTACCTTTTTTCCCCCCATGGTCATAATGTTCAAAGTATACATTATGCCAATCCAACACCTTAAGTCACACACCAGTTATATGTAAAGTAGGATAAACTATAACCTTTTGATTTTCCTCCTTATGAACTTAGAGCCTAAAGGAAAGAAGCAAAACAAACCATGGTACCTCACGGGGGAAAAAGTTTACTAATATTCATTTTACAAGTGGTCATGAACATTTTATCTGATTTTGTATATTCACAAAAGTATATTACAACTGTATGTATACATATCTTTTGTGTTATAACCATTTTAACATATATAAGCCTTTCAAATCAAAGGTGAAAGTATTTTTGTTTTTGAAGATGTGATTGCCAATTATTTTTGCTCTAGTGCACATAAACAGGAAGGACAGATTCTTAGGTATGAGTTATATATTCCTGTACAAAATAATTGTATATTCTATGAACAGTGATTCTTTTTCTAGAGAAATATACAACAACACAAGGGAAATCTTGTACCAGCAGCATAACTGAAGTGGCAAGACACAATATTAGAAAAACAGAGCTACTTTCATTACTGTGATGCTGTGTGTCAGAATGTCTCTCCTTAATGAACCTGTTTGCAATAAGACTCCGGGTGCAAAGAGGCTATTTAGAGAGCCTATTGTGTCTGTAGTGAGTCTTTCAAATATCTTCCTACCATTAGACATGCCGCATTGACCAATTCTGTCCTGATTGCTGTTCTTTTTAGTATCAAGGGACATTCTTGCCCAGACAGACCGATGGATCAGAAACTGCACTTCATAAAATGTTTACACTGTACACACATTCACACAGTGATACAAGCAACAGAGTCCCAGATCACACAGCATGTTGAATGTGCCAGTGTCATCTCTAGGCTTATGACTTTCCAATACCTACAAAAGGATTTGGGTTAAACTGCTTCTGCTGCTTGCCTGTCATTCTAACAGAAGTCATGTTTTTTTCACCCGTTCAGCTTGTAACCAAGTCCATGGCTCACAAGGGAGCATTTCAGGCAAATGTTCCCTGTGTCACAAAGCCTTTTTGCTCAGTTGAGACCATGCTTAATTGCTGACAGTAGAAAAGGACCACACATGTGATGTCATCAGAGAGCAAAAAACTTTGCTTTGAATAAACAAAACAAAACCAAGTCCTCCTAAAATATTATGAACTACTACTCTCAGTGACAGCAGAAAGGAACAAGGGACTTTTCTCAACGGTAATTACAGAAATACTTTGTTACTGTCTACAGCCCTCTAAATTAGTCGCTTTTGAAGAGATTTTGTGAGGGTAGTTTGATGAAGTCTCAGAGTTCCTATCTATCAACTCAGTGGTTTACTTATTAGCCACTAATTAATGTGCTTTATTCTCACCTTCATGAACCTCATGTCAAATAGACTATAAGCAAGAAGCCTTTTTACATTTAACTTTTTTTGTGGTCTTACCCTTTTATTCATCTAAGAAAAATGTCACTACCACCTCCAGTTGAAGGCCCCAAACCCCAAACACAAGCAACAGAAAGTTACTTGTATGGTATGTGAAAGACCTAACTATTAGTTTACTAACACAGATCAAAAAATATACACCATATATTTGATTTAGCACTCAATTAATCTGTGTTACCAGCTGAACACAGAAGAAGTGTGTGGAGAAACCTATGAGGGAGAAGAAAATTCATTCTGAATGCCAAATGTGAAGCTAAAGCATAGGTGATACAGAAAGCTCCCCTCTATATAATAACTGGGAGACTGGATGTGCTTTCAGAGAAGTGGCAGGTGCCTAAAAATATCAAGGAAGGAACCCTGATGTTTCACTCACAGAACAAAGGAAATCCTGCTTGCCAAGGGCAACCTGTATAGACAGATGAGACACAGGAAAGATGGGGGAAAAAATGTCTTATCCACCCTATTTTGTAGCTAGGAAACTGAGACACAAGGATTAAATGCACATCAAGAAAATGTATGCCACTGAACAAATAAAGAAGCTATATAAAGTCATTTTCTGCTAAGTAATACAAAAGTGTCATATATATGAATGTTGATAAGATTATGAAAAATGGCATTATGTGTAAGATGACTGAACAATACAACAGGTAGGGGTAGAGTTGTTCTAAAACAACAACACTCCAGTGTAATTAACCTTTCATTTCCTCTCCTCAGCCACCAGATTAATTTATAAAAGAGATTTATTAAATTGAAAAATAGTATTTTTGGCTGAATTCTTTCCTGAAATACATTCAAGTTACTTTTACATGTAAATACTATCTGAGAGGCAAATTTGGCCAACAGACATATTACATAAAACTCATTATAGATGTGGGATAAATATTTTCAGAAATAGCAAACAACACACTGACAACATTTTCTGCAAGTATTATGCATCTTCTGTGGATTGTAATTAAATCTTTCTAGGCTTCCTGTCTGCATTTTCCATGTACAAACATGTTCTTCCTGTGTTGTGCCATCTTTATGTCAAGAATGCATGCCCTTTTCCCAGTACACATTTTTCCATACTAATACATTCATTCACCTTGCAAGCAGGCATAGCGTATAGACTGGTTTAGGTTAGATTTATAAATGAAAGTATTCAGAGTGATCTTGTTGACTAGGTCAACACAAAAGAGCTAACCTCACTTTTACACAGTATTTCAGTTTAGCCATTTCAGCCAGATTTCCACTTCCATCATGACCAACAGAAACACTAAGATTGCTGATGTCCCTAGGTTGAACTCCTCTAACTCATTTGCTATAATTTTATCTGGAAGAAAAATATATCTTCCACTCCAGAGGTTAGTCATGATAGACAATGGAGCATTAAGGGCCTGTAGCAAAACGGTTTCTGCAGTAGGTTGCTACTACAGACTAAGTCATCCCTTCACTACTTTTAATCATATCTTTATAATATATATATATATATATACATACTTTATAGTATATATATTGTAGAATTTATATTGCAAATTCTACTTGCAATATACTTATTCTCAGAGAATCTTAGTAAACTGCAAATTTTCCAGGAATTACAGAGAAACACTGAAAAGTGAGTGTGAAATTTGCTACACTAGATAACACAAATGCTGTTTCTTTGCCAAAGCAAGTTAGTCCCTGTTCTAAGTGGCCACTCTTAAGTTTCTCTAAGATTTCCACCATAGTTTTACTTGGCCTTTAATTAAACCATTTCAGCTAGGTTCTGTGTGACTTGGACCCTGCTTCAGCTTTGTCCTGGTTTAACCTCACTCATCAGCCAAGCCCATACAGCTGCTTCCTCACTCCCCCACCAGCACAACTAGGGTAAGAAAGGTAAAAGGTGGAAAACTCATGGGTTAGGATAAAGACAGTTTAACTGCAGAGCAAAAGCTGTGCACACAAGCCAAACAACACAAGGAGTTAATTCACTGCTTCCCATGGGCAGGCAGGTGTTCAGCCATCTCCAGGAGAGCAGGGCTCCATCACAGGTAAGGGTGATGTGGGAAAACAAATGCCACCACTACAAATTTCCTCCCTTCCTCCTTTTTCACCCTACTTCATGTACTGAGCATGATGCATGATAATGCATCATGGGTTTGATGATCTTTTGTTCAGTTTGGGTCACCTGCGCCTGCTCTGTATTCTCCCAGCATCCCAAGCACCCGCAACTTCCTCACCAACATGGGATACAAAAAGCAGAAAAGGACTTGCCTGTGGGTAAGTCCTGCTCAGCAATAACAAAAGCATCTCTATATTATTAACCCTATGTTCAGCACAAATCCAAAACACAGCCTCATACCAGCCACTGTGAAGAACATTAACTCTACCCCAGCCAAATTAGGTACAGCCTTACATTTAAAAAATGCACATACACCACCATCCAATTAGTCCTATAACACTGATAAACAAAATTTCATATACATAATGCAGTGGTACTCCATCCCTCCTTCATTGCCACACTAAGACAAGAAATGGAGCCTCATTTGGTCCGCAATCATGGGAATAAAAACTTTCTAAGGTTATCTAGAATATAAAGGTCCCAGGTTAAATACCACTTTAATGCCTCTAAAATTACGGTACGTACTTAGAAGTTCTTCAGATATGTCTTAATCAACCACAGAATTAAGATACAATTTTCCAGTTTCCTTCAGATTTCCTCATGCATAACTAGAAAGAAAGTAATCTGAGGTGATACACTGCTATCCCCTTCCAGAACAATGCCATCAGCTCTGAAAGGGAGGTTTCTCTGCTCCCCAAATAAATTCTAAGGCTGTTTTTCATTCACATAAAACAAATAAAAGCATAATGGCTCTACCCCCAACTGCCATATTAACTTAAACCTGGATAATCTTGTCTGAAATAAATGTAACAGCCTTCACAATTTTTTTCTGCTAGCAAAATGCTGGGGAAATGACAAGTAACCTCTTCTGCCTACAGAGACAGAAGGAATCTGTCCAGAGTTGTAATTCTTAGAAATAAAAGTATGCATCTGATATGGCTAAAGCATCACATTTTTCTTCTATTACAATTGGTAGTGAAAGGCACTATTTATGAACAGCTAGAACCTTTCTGTCATAGCATCTTATGACTCCTACTCTAAAGCACTGCTTTGGAACCATAGGAAAAAAGAAAAAAAATTACAAAACATCAATAGATTGAAAGAATATGTCATATCTGTCCACACAGAAAAACTAAATTATTATGTCTTTTCTATGGATTCTCAGACAGAAGAAAACATATTAATTTTGACAAACATAACCCATAGTCTTTCCCATGAATAGGACACTGATAGTACGTAAGTAAAAAAAAAAAAACAAAAAACAAAGGTATTATATGCAGTAGGTACCTCATAGGAAAGAAAAATACAAACAGAAATCAAGCAACACTTAGTGAAATCATTTAAGTGTAGAACCAGCAAATAACCAGATAGAAGATTCTATTAAGGGAGACCATCAGCATCAAGTTATGCCTTTTTCTCTGAACTTGTTCTGCAACGATCAAATTTTGGTTGAATGTACTCATAAAGAGTAAATAAAACATGTTTCACATAGCTCTCTGTAAGTGTCATACTTAACTTACCATACAAATTAAATCCAAATACAAACATAATTCTAAAACCTCCTCCTTTCCCACAAAGCAATCAGACAACCAAGTGAATCAACATGTTAAAATTATGAACATCAATGCATTCAATTCAAATTCAAATTAATAACCAAAGATTTCATTTGTGAAAATGAAATATAACTTGCTTTTGGGTACAAAAATGTCTGAAAAGTCACATCAAACTGGGTCTATCTATGCATTAAACTCATTACATTATAGACAGGAATTTACAGCTCAACTGATGGGACCTTGAGCTGCACTGTTGCTGCTGTCCACATGGAAAAAATTGTGAGATTTCAAGAGGCATTGTTTCCTGAAGTTAGCCAAAATCTTATTGAAGATCTACTTTTTGTTATCCAGATATTTTTAAACTAATCTCAATAGAGTAATGAACTGTCTTCAGATGGCAAAGCTTCTCCATGTGCTTCTTTCTGGTATATTTTCTCAGTATATACACAGATGAAAATACAGAAGATATTAGATATCATAGAACTATTTTCAGTTGCGTTTTTAAAGTATTTTAAAATCTGTATTAAATATTTTTTAAAAACTAAGTATTTTTAAAAAAGCTGACTTTTTTTTTTTAATGAAGGCATGAATACCTCTTTAGAAAAATCTGGTGCTTTGAAAACTACAAGGAGAGAAACACAAGTCTCCAGAGAATAAATTTTACTGAACCAATGCTTCCTAAAAACACAGATTCAAAGTTCTGTGCAGTTCAAATATGTATTACTTTTCAAACCTAAATAAATTCTGATTATTTTACGAACAGCAAAACTACATGAACTTAGCTATAGTCCAAGACAGACTATAAGGTTTGTAAGCCTTTTAACAAAGCAGAATGAAACACCAAACGAGAACAAATTCAAGACATATTTTAGACAGTCTCCTAGATTTGTAAATGAACAGAGTTGTTCTGATGTCAGTGTAGCCAGTCTGATTTACATTGGCTTCTACCTGTTCCTTTGAGAAACTGGAGGATAACATAACAAAATTAATTTATGACTTAAAGGCTCAACATTTCTTCTCTTCAAAAACCCAGGAAAAGACTAGACTTTGCAGCACACACACAAAAATATGAAATGCATACTGTGGACAACAGAAGGTGGATTTTAACTCTGACCTTATATAATTTTACAGTATTTCATTACTTACTGCTGTTTTATTCCAACATAACTACACACATCAGTTCACACTCAGGTTCCAGACCAGTTTAGATTATATGCAATGAAGCTCCAAGATAAGGAGGAATGATTTGCTGCCAGTCACATTTCTGCATGGTCATTGATATAAATTAACTCATACATTAACAAAAATAGAGAATGGTGTTTTATGGGTTTTTTGTTTGTTTGCTTGTTTTTGGTTTGTTTTTGTTTGGTTTGTTTTTGTTTGGTTTTGTTTAAAGATGGTATAAGAAGTAAATGGAGCACTCTTCCTCAGGGGAAAACAAACAAACAAACACCAACAAAAAGGAATACACTTTTTCAACATATATACTAAATCTTTTTCCAAAGAATCCATCAGCACTGAACGAGAACTGTATGCTGTTGTAGTTGGTAAACACTCCTTAAAGAGCAGGTGTCTCGTTTACAGACCTTTTTTCCTCAGAGTGATGCCATTGAAAATAGTTTTATTTTCTTTCCATCTGATTTAACAGATGTGTTATGTACTTCACCATCTCTGCTATCTACCCATATACATTATGTCCCCCAGACACATAAACACTTTAGGAGAATGGATAACAGCACAAAGACTGACTTTTTAACTGAGAGCTTGTCTACACATTCAGCTACTTGGGAATAAAAATTCAAGGACAGTAGTTGCAGAAAAACTGTTATTGAATGATTCAGTTCATTCCATGATGATGCTTGCTCTAGGAATGGGAATTCAATCAGAAATACCTTTTTCTAATAGCACACATTATTAACGTAAGTAAAATAAAATACTAAAATAAATAAATTATTTTATTTTATTTTCATTATTTATTTTATAAATAAAAGTGCTTATTTAAAATAAATAAAATAAATCACTACTCCTATTTCACACTTCACCAATCAAAATAAACTTTAGGCACAGACAAATCAGGAAGCATCTCAAACACTATTTTAAAAAGCCATATTATGCCACAGGATCTAGGTTTTCTATCATATGGAACACCTTCATGCATAGGAAGGAAATCTGAAAAAATAAAATTTGAAAATGAAATGGGAAAAAAAAATCACACTTTCAAGGCAACTTTTTATCCTTATAGTAACAAAAGAAAGGTTCTTTCATTGATAGGCGCCTTGTTCAGAAAGTAGTCCTTGTGAAGTGATGGCAAGAGAAAAATAGATCTTGACAGACAGACAAAAAGTAGTAATGGATTTGAAAGGCAATGCTGTGAAACTTGTTGAACTTGTTACTGTATCGTTAAGAGAGATTCTTAGTTTGAAGACAACTTGCTACTGCAAGATATCCATCAGCTATGAGGCTATCCTGACATAGAATACCACGACAGAGAGTTGCACTATTATAAAGAGCTGAAGCTTCATTAATATGAAGAATTGGAAGAATTCTAAAGTAACTAGAATGTTAACCTTCTTAGCTCCAAACAGTTATTTTTGTCCTCTTAACAACTCTTAAATCATGTGGTGCAGAGCTGGCTTAAATCTTGTATATTTTGATTTTTCTTTCAAAGACCATATACCAACTAGGACTTCTTTTTCGATTTTTGAAATACTTTATCTGCTGAATGACAGTGATACTCAGTATCTGGACAAAATCACTTTAGAATAGGAGACTTCCCTCCATGTAGCAAATCAATGTCATTTTCATGAATAGTATCACTTTCATTGAACTTTTTCTCTCTATCAAAACATATATATTGTTTAAATTGAATTATTGCTGCTCTGTCTTTCAAAATATGAGATATCTACTACATGTTTCATACTGCTTTTAGACAAGAAGATTTCCAGTAAGATCTGTATTTTCAAAAGGAATTAGCCATACACTGATTTCCCTATGAAGCTTTGAAAGGATCACAATCTGCAAAACACAAAGACATGTACTGTAGTGACAGACAAAGTTCAGGTCTGTGTAGTTACAGTAAGTAATGGTTGCACAAAATGTTTTATCACTTAACGCTACTTGAAGAACTTAGTAGAAATTTGCTATTGGTCTATACAATGCAAGAGGACATATACAATATGGCATAATTATTTTCATTGATCTGTAAGTATTGTGGATTATGGACATAACACATAGTATATTACATGCGAACAGAACCTAACATTTACAATTGCTTTTTCAGGTTCCCACAGTAAATCACTTTGTTGGATACACTATAATGTAACATAACACACATTTAGGTACAGATATACAAAAAAGATTTATGGTAGTGCAATTATGTTGCACTATCAACATTCTAAATACTAAGATAAGGTTTTCAGGAAAGCATTGTGTCTCACTGAAGAAAAAAAGAACACCTCACACTTTCCCTACAGTAATATTTTTACTTTTCTGAAAAGCTGGTAGCACACCAACTCTACTGATTTCAGAAGAGAAACATCAAGAATGAATTTAATTCACATAGGAGGCTTAGAAAAAAAAACATAAGAACTTAGTTTTATTATAATGCCATTAAGGTGACAATTTTCTCCTGAGCTTCCCATTAGCAAACCCATGTGAAAAATGTCCTAGAAAAGTTGTTTGCCCAAATGCCATGTCTTGTTATGATCCCATTTCTATTTATATTACTGCATAATTTAAATTCCTCAGTCACAGTCCCAGTACAGAAGGCAGCATAGGAAATTTATACAAAAATCAATTCTAAATTAAGTGAGCATCAGTCCAGCTTAAAAGACATAAAATCAGTTTAACTGGATCACTGGAAATTCCCTCTGCATAAAAAGGAATTTCCACAACTATCACAGAATCAGCTCATGGCACTACTGTGCCACGCTCTTCAAAGCGTCAAGCACGGGAGGGGTGTTTCAGGAAATATAAGTGTTGTCATGGATGGCTAGAGGCCAGCATAAACTAGTATGTCATCACATCACACTAAAGGCGATAATGGTCCAGGACAGACCAAGCATCAGACGGCTGACAAGCCTCTGTTAGCTTCCACTCCTCCCATACTTGCAGTGATTTTACTCCAACTACAGGACTACAGATTTTACTCAGACTACAGATTGCTCTTGCAATCTGATGTTCCACACATTAAGGAAGAAAACACAATTCTACAGAATACATTCTATTCTTACATCATAATTCAAGTGAAGAAGAATGCAAAGAATTTCTCACAAACCAGTGAGAAATTTTTAAATCACAGGTTTCTAAGGACAAAAGAAATAGTAGGTGACCGAAGTCAAGAATTAACTTTAAAGGAACAATGCGTGGCAAAAGAATTGATTTGTTTCAAAGATGTACTAACAAATGTGTAATGGAACAGCATCCTTTTTAAGGGGACAAAAATCCCAAGATGACTAAATGGCAAAAGTAAAGAGGCAATGGAAGAAATATTGATGAAAAATGCAGTGTAGATGCAACTAAAACCATCAAGAAGAAATGATTTAAAGGGAAAATATATGTTGGGAGCTAGATGGAATGAAAAAAGAAAATTACACAGGAGAAAAGCAGAGTATCAGAGGGGACAGCAAGCAATATAGTGAAGAATAATAAGGCTTTCTACAAATACATAAAAGGAAAGAAGACAGTAAAGGATAAAAAGAACACATTAAAGTATAAAACAGATGCTTAGATACAGGATGATGCAAGGTTGATGGCAGGATTAAACATTTCCTTCACAGGGACCATTCTCTCCAGAAACTGTGAAGAAAACACTAGGAAACATGAAGCTACTATCTGCCTCCCAGATCAATTAAATAGCAAAATGCTGCTTTTACAGCTCATTACAAGTTAGTATGGACAAACGTAATTTAACATACATTTCATATTGGAATAATCCACTGCAGTATGTAATGAGAACTCATCACTCCCTCTGTCTCTTATTTGGTGTTTCAGCTTAATCAGACACAGATTAGGCAACTGCAAGTAGCCTCTACTGTGATCAGCTTTTAGTAAGAGATATAATTTCAATTCCATCTGCAGTTAGATATCTGGATACAAGGTGTTACATGTAAAAAAGACACAACTATTTAATACCAAAGCATGTTTATTAGAAATGCCTCAATAACAAAATTTGGTCTGGTTTCTGAAAGGCTAAGTAAAGTAATACAGGAATAGACTTAAAGGAGCACATGTATATAAAGTTTAGTAGCTTTAAACAAATACTGGTAGGTTGATCAGTCAGTAGGAAAGAATAACCTCTATGTTCAGATGGTAAAGTGAGCAAAAGACCAGTCTTCTGGAAGGGGAAGTGCATATCATTGCTGTGATTTTTTTTTAAGAAAAAGTGACCACTGAAGTTCCACGATATACACAGTGAAGCAAATGTAGCTATATTTTAAAGACATCTAGTATTACTTCAGTATTAAAATACCAATTTTAATTTTTTTGATTGATGACTGTATGTTCTCTAAATCAACTTGATTTCCATTTCAAAAGTACTTTAATAAAGATGCAGTGACAAAATATTCAGAATAATTAGAAAAGACATTTGATACAAAACTAGATCTATTGAAAGACAAAGGAAGTTATTCAGGACGCATCTGTCCAAACAGCAACTCATGATTTGTACGTGTGAAGGTTGTTCAGAAATTTTCTATGAATCCCAGCAGAAGGCTGTAATGACATCTCAAGGGAACCTCTGTGAAAATAAGCTATTCTATATTCCATTAGCCACTTCTTAAAAGGAAATGGAGGTAGATGATTATACAAAGCTCTGTTCACTTTTCCAGTCCCAACAGGTATCTTCAAGTTGGCACCATCAGAAGGTTGCCATGCTTACTTAGAAGCACCACATTTTGTCATTTCACTGAGATGAGAGAAGCAGTCAGTAGTCCACTGGAGGGGTTTGCAAGGTGACACTAAACTCCAAGGAAGGCAAGGAAGGTGCCAATGCAAAGAGCAATAATAATGAAAGAAAGTAAAGCAGACAATGGAGGTAAGAGGAAATGGATAAAGAACAGTGGATGACATGGTAATACAGATAACAGCAAAGGAGGACAAAGTGAGAGGATGGGGCACAGATGAAAGCACAGTACAGTTCAATTACTAATAATACTTTTCAGTGGTTTCGGTACCAAATATTCTGATACACCCCAAATTAGGTGATTGAGTAGAGAAGACAAATGATAACACTCCTTTATTTCCCTGGGATTTCAGATGAAAGGAAGGAAATCTCCACAGCCAAAACTTGAGTGTATTAACATCTTCTGACAGGAGGAAAAACATTTAACTATTTTTAAAACAACTGGTTTATGTTTGGTATGTATCAAATTCTACTGAAAACAAAAAAGGGAACAGGAAAATTACACACAGGAAAAGAGGCAAACAGACAAGTTTTTACAAATTAAAAAGGGGACAAATTCAAAACTGGGTAGGTTTGAAGAAGATAAGAATTAAAAATATGTTCCATTATTATTCTCTTTTAAAAGAACACAGAAAACAATAATACATGCAAGAATTTTATACAGTATTAGTGACATGGCTTTTCATTCAGAGAGGAAGAATGAATATGATACACAAGAAGGTTTCTCCATAAGGCAGTGTGCTCATGTGCAGCCTGACTTTTACTGTCCTGGCCTTTATCCACGGCACTGTGTACGTCCGGCCAGTGGCGGAGGTGAACCTGGGAGTCTGGGCCAGCCTCTGCTGAGCTGCTCTCCTGAGCCTGCCTCAGCTGGACAAGAACAGACCCACCATCACATGCCAAACTGTGCCTACCAGAGTGCATGTGGTGTCTCTGCCTCCTTCAGAGAAGGAAAAAGAGACATGGAAGAACAAGAGTAGACAATGGAACAGGGTGGGAGAAAAGAGACAGCTGAGCATGGTTAGAGGAAAGACTGCTGAGCAGGGGGGGGGCAAAGGGACACCCAAGTAGTGCTGGTGCAAAAAGCCATATGAGTAGAGACAGAGGGGAGACACGGGAGGAGGCCCACCTGTGAGAGGATTGCAGCCTAAGCAGCAAGGAAGAGCTGAAGCAAAGAAACCATTACAAAATAAACCCAGACTCCTGTTTTGCCGTTGCCTTGCCCAAGAGATTGGCTGTGGTGTATAGTGAGGAGGCTGGGGACCAGCAAATGGGAAGCAGAGGCAAGCTGAAGCATGTTTAAGTGTTTCTTTAAATTTCTGTGATTATGTTTCGTATTAGAGTCAATAATTAAACGTTTATGATAAATTACAAAAAAACTAAGCAAAATAGCACAAATCGAGACTGATTTTGTTTTTGCCCAAAACATGTCTACCAAAAAAGAAAAAACCAGAAACATCCCTAACAATATAAAATATTGGCAATTTTGTCACTCAACAAGGTTGTGGATTACCAGTTATAACACATTGTTAACTTTAAAACATACTTCCTGTCTTACAGTGTTGTAAGCAAATAGAATTTTAGTTATGTAGAGGATTTTCAAGGATTAAAAGTAACAAAAGTCCCAGAATATGTCATCCCACTCTTCCACAGAGAATCCTTCTTATATCAAAGTACTAGATGAGAAAACCACATCACAAAACAAAAATAAATTTATCAACACAAATATCATTGCATTGCTGTGTACTGCTTTATAGTTTCAACTTTCCAACATTCACCACATAGATAAGATTTTCATGTATATCATGAACAAAAATCGAGTTCTACATAATTTTCCATTACTGAAAAGCAAAACCAGGATCATAACATCAATGAAGAAAAAAATCATATTTAGTGTAACTAAACAACTTACAGATTAATTAAGTTAGACTTAAATGTCCAGTTAATTTTTTTATGGTAAGAGGCAACATATTTTTATTTGTATTAACCTTAACTTCTCCATTATAATGACTCTGTGGATTACAGCAGTTTTCAGGCACCAATAAATAATACAGACTATGAAGCAATTCTTATTCACCGTTTGGCAGGCAACATTTTTAAAAAAAGAAGAGGTGCTGCAGATATTTCACCACAGCATTATCCACATTAAAACTTGGTTATTTATGAAATAAGTATATATGCATCTGAATTTCTGCTTGTACAAATACAAGGGATAAGTGTTATACAAGCTGGAAGAACACCACTCTAAGATTCAGCAAGACTCAGAATGACATGGGAGAAAGAACAAGAAAATAGAATAGAGAGAACATAGGAAGAAGGAAGACTTCAGCTTAGGATGTCCAGCCTGCTCCTCCTCAAATACTAGATCATTCCATTGCAGAAAAGAAACAGACATCCATTTATAATCATATTTATAAGAACCCTACCTAATGATTTTATCACACCTAAATGTACCTGGATATGATTTTTTGCTAGTCATGCAAAAAGGAGTCAGATCTCATGGCCACCATCTGCCAGCAGAGTCAATGGCTGCTGTTTCTCTATAGTTAATTAGTATGCAAAAACTAGACTATCTTTTGTAGAGGTGATTACTTTACTTGATTATTTTTGGACTAAAGCAAAATGAAAACCATAACCTCTCTGTGATTCAGAGATACGGGAAGACACACATGAAACAAAGAGGCAATGCAAATGAGGAGAATAGGATGCAGATGTATAATACTAAACACAAGAATGCGCAGGATTATTATAAGTTTGTCATGTTTCCCTCTTGAAGCATCATACCCAGACCACAAATTTTGGTCTAAATCTTAGAGCCATTTGCATTGCTTTCTGCCTCAGACCTATGCTGCCTCAGACCCCAGCACCCAGCTTCCCTTCAGAAAGAGATATGATTTCCTTACATACTGACTGAAGTCAAATTGCACACCTCATTGTCTAATACCATCATTGTTTCCTCAAGGATCAATCACCTAGAAATGGGAGGCTGACCTGAAGGCTACTGCATAACTTTACAATGACTTGATTTTAGAAGAGTTGACTAGTATCGAGTACCTGAAATCAGGAAAGTGTCCATAAATTTAATCTGAGTCAACAATTATGGCAGTCTAACTTCAGAGAATGGTAGCATGGCTCTGTGTATTTATCAGTGCTCAACAGAAGCTACAGACAATAACTTACAACTGTGATACGATCTTCTAATTATGGATTCACTCACACATACGACTGAAAGTCTGAATCCATATCTGATAAGTGACTAAAGTCACACAAATATACATGTGTTAATCTCAATTTGAAGTCCACTAGCCATTTCCTCCCCTTTTTCAAGCATCACAGTTTTAAAAACTTTGTTATTACATTAATGCTTTTTAACATCTAGGTTTTAAAAAAAATCAAAACCCTATCTTATTACAAGACTATCAGACTGTACCTCCAATCTTGTATCTCCAAACTAAAACTTATAAAAACTAAGAGGCATCTGTATAAAGGCATGGTCCACTAAACTGAAAAGTGGAAAGTGTTATCTTCAGTATATCATCACCTAAGAATTCATTAGTATTGCAAATATACAACTATAACTGTTAATACTGAGTCATAACCATGTTAAAGGCATAGTGATTTCTCTGCAGATGAGATAAACACATGAAAGAATCCTGTAAATAGAAACAGCTTTTCTTGTGCTGCCTGCTGATAGGAGAAAGTAGTTTTAAAACTTTGATAGTACAATTTGCCAGTGGAATTTTACTTCCCACGGCACAATGATTTTACATGTCCTGTGACCTCTCCACAAGCACACTGTACCATACAAATGAAATAGTTTAACAAGTTTAAAATCATCTCTTTTTTCATCATGTGCTTTAAATATGTTGTTAGTGAAATAGTGTTTTACATAAAGTGAAATACTGAAATGATTCTGTGATAGCATGATAAATTTTAGAATTTGCAGAAGAAAATAAACACAGTGAATTGTATTTTGGATGTGCCAAAAGATGTTCTGCACAGAGCATACCATGTAAAAAATCATGACATAACAGAGTTAGAAGTGACCTGATCAGGTGAAGGTAATTCCAAAGCCAGGTCTCTACTTCAGGCACAGTTCAGGACTCCAAGCTTCTTGCCTAATCATATCATTATGCTCTTCTATGTATTTTTCAAATAACCCCTCTCTTGCATTCATGTGTTTAATTGCTACTTTATATACATAATACAGTGTTGGGAAAACCTTCAGTAACTTCTCTGACCTGCTATCTTTGTATCTCTTTTAATGACAGTCCGCTTCTTGTTTAAGGTCCATCTGAACTAATTTTCACTTGCCTGGTGGTAACTGCAGCCACTACTGTAGTGAAATTTGTAGAAGAAAAATCACACAGACACACAAACCCCAGCACATATCTTCCTTATTCAGTACTCTCCTGCATTTTGGAGGCATTACTGAGGTGTAAATCACTCCAGCATCTCCCTTCTAAGCAGAGCTATTGACTGAACACCACTCCACGGGGAAGCGAAATCACTGTAACTGCATCAACTGGCCAAACTTAGGCAGACAGAAGGAACTTGCTCATCAGTGCTCTGTGAGCTAGTTTAATTATGTCAGCATGCATACACCCAGTGGACCAAGCTTCACACCACTACAATTTGCACAGAGGTCAACAACATCATAATAAGATTAAAGAACTCAGGTTTCATTTTCTTTCACAATCTATTTTTTTTAAACAAGCACTGTTTATTCTTTCAAACTCTTAGCAAACCACATGCTAGAATCTTCACTGCCTAAATTTTCACAGAAGCATGGAACAATAAACAAAAAACTGAAGGGTCAGAAGAATGAAACCAGTCATTCTCCCCAGCATATCTGTGCTTATGTGGAGGTTATCAGGTAGAAGGGAAAGAGGCATGAGATGAATATATGCATTGTTAGGTCCCTTCAGTAGCAGCAGAAAAACTCCAGAGATTTTCACTTCTTACTTTCACTACCACCAAGTTTATCTAAGATTCTGCTTATCCTGAGTCTTTCGATTTTATAAAGATTCTAATAAGTGAATGATGACATTTGTATTTTAAGTTGTTGTTCACTCATAACTGACTACAGAGTGAGAACCACATTGATCTCAACATTTCAACACTCCCTTCAGGGACTTGCAAAGTTACTGGGAAGAAATACGTGCTTGATATATAGTTTCAGAAGCACTCAGCTTTAGATAGACTCAGGAAAATCTGTGAATGCTGAGTAATTCAAGAACAGATTGAAACAAGCTAGTGAATCAGGACACCAAAATTTTCCTTTGAATTCAGTGTTTGCCTTTCACAGCTAGTTTCAGAGAAACACCCAAGAAAGCTCTGAATGAAACTCATTTCAATATTTAAATGATTGCACCTGCTTTTGTACAGTTTTCCTAGACTAATGGGTCCTCTTACATGGGTATTATGCAGCTGGACATAGACACTGCATTGTTGCATGGAAGTTGCATTGCTTCCAACACCTGATCTAACAGTTCATAATTACTATGCTGGCCTGCATTCCTAACAAATTACTACACATCCCTATATTGTACAGTATAAAGATACTATAGTATTAGCCACTCATGAACAAAGTAGCCTATATGGTTAAAAAACATGTTACATGGAGACTTTCACCTCTAAATTGCATTCCTAAACCCAACCAGATTAATTGCTTTCCTTCCTAGTAGCTTGAAGTGACTACTTTAAGGAAGAAAATTACAACTTGATTGGCCAAGCAACAGTCTCAAGAAGGCAAACTAATTTGATATCAATTCTTGCCTTGCTTAAGGAGGCTATTTTCTTTGTAGATGGCAATAGCATAGGTGCCTAATCAAACAGACCTTGTTACACTGACTGACATGCCCAACATGAGAAGGCGTTCGTGCTATTTTCTATAGCTGTAGGAGGTGACCAGAAATCTTCCCCTGTTTATTAGTGTATTTATCTCCGAAGCTTAAATGAAATCTTAACCAATGAGGCTCAGAGCTCCCTCATGAGAAGCCAAATTTCTCATCTTGCCTTTAAAAAATAATTATCACTTTCCCACATTAGGAAAAAATAAGAAATTTTGTTGAATCTCTGAATGTGATTGTGATCTAAAAGCTTTCTATGTTTGGGATTTTTTAAAAATACATTTACTTGCTTATTTATACACTGAAGTGAAGCCAATTCACTTGCAGTTTGTCCCTGCATTAGGACATGGCAACATGTTTGGTCACTCAGCCAGATTCATTCTACTCCTTAACCCAAAGACACTTCACTGTCATAATCAACACCCTCACTAACATTACAAAACTACCTGGATGCACTGTAAGGACAAATTGAATGAGCACTAGGCAGCAAATGCCCTTGGGCTTTAACATAACTTAGCTAAACTGGTGAAAAGTAAGCACAAACCTCCTGTGTTGTTTTAAAGGTAACAGTGGTTTACCTCACCCACTGAGGCGTACGAGCACAACAGACAAGCCTGCATTACATGGGTTTAGAACAGGCACAGTATCCACACTGAAATTTCTTAGCTGCATATGGCGCAAACTCTCTAGGTCT
>QUSF01000011.1:9192597-9207597 GCA_003676055.1 Chloebia gouldiae
GGATGTGCAATGGTGAATATACAAGGCTGTAACCACTGCAATTGTTAAATTAATTCTTGTGGTTGTTATGTAGTGGCCTACTGCTGTTTTTAGTGACAGTTTGTTTTGGATGGTTTACTGCAGATCTACCAGTGGCTGCTGCTTTTGGAAAGACTGTCAAATATGTTTCATTCACAGTGTCTGCATTATACAGATCTTCTATTAACATGTGCACAACTAAAAATTATATACAAATTCCGAAGTAGCATAAGGTTTTCCAAAATACTTGTAAAGACACAATTCCTGCAGATATGGTGTGCTAAAGTTCTGGCAAACACACATTTAGAATTGTCAGGACTTTAGAAATTACATTTATTTACATTATTTGTTTTTCATGCCAGACTCTCACAAATTCCATTGCTTTTAAGAAAAAGGTGAAGCAGTATAGAGAATTTATCTGGTTTTTTTATGCACATGCCAAACATATGTGTACATACAAAGAGTAACAACATGAAATAACAGTCCTAGTAATATTTTAAAGCACAGGAAATTTTACGAATTATTGTGCTGCTTTGAAAATATAATTTTTAATGCAAAAATCTCAGATAAACTAGGTGTAAATAATTTTGACCATCTTCAGATTTCATGAAAAACAGTTTTGGAACTTCTCTAAGATTTTGCCATTTAATGCAAAGAGAAGTTTTAGGTTTCATGTTTTAACTTTACATACTTTAACTCACCCTCTTTGCAGGCATGTTACTGATAACTAAGCCGTGTATTTTCTTCACTCAGTCCAAGTGGACTTCAGTAGACATAGCCATGCAGATTAAATCCAGGTACTAAATACAAAGATTATTAACCTTTGCAATGAGGGAACACTGACAAGAGCAGTCATAAAGGGAACAGATGCGAATGAGGAAAGTAGAGGATGGATTATCAGCAGATCAATGTCACTGAAATTTTTTTTTGTTTGGATTTTATCTTTTTTACCAGCCATAGAAGCCACTTAGCACAAATCCAAAAAAAAATTCTAATTTGTTACAAGATCTCACCTCCCACCCATAGCAGTAAAATCCTGGGACAGTCAGGATGTTTCAGCAGGTAACAGTAGCGAGGCCACAGGCTACACAATTTTGGAGAGAGATTGCCACATTTCTACAACTGCAACTCCTAAAAATCAGGTATGCCATTCCGCTATAGAAGCTCAGTGAGCTTCTGGTATAGAAGCTCAGAAGCTCACAATGAGTTATAGATGCATAACCCATCACGGATCTATTTTAGAAATACATTTTAGAAACAGTTTGGGGATTTCTAGTAAACTAATCTAGTGGAGATGTAGAGCTGTGTCTAGGAATAAAAACTGAACAGCTCAGCTCTCCAAGTATTTGAGAGATGCACTGCAGGACTCACCTTAGTATGTCTGCATACAGTACACTCAAGGATTTAACAGTTAAAAAACAGAAGTATTTCAAACCTACCTTGTGCTGAAACTATGAAAAAGTTAAGACTCTACCTCATTTTTAGTGTGAGTAGAATAATCAATAGTATCCTCTAACAAATGAAGGCACTGATTAAAACTGGAAAAATGGGATCAGCTTGAGTAAATCTTATTGGTTTACCTGGTTTCCTGTCGGGTCATTTGCTAGTAACTAGGAACAAACACTAACATACAAACTAAACGTTAACAGAGAGACATTATAACACACAGAATGCTCATCATGGTTGACTGGTATTACAGAATTAATCTTGGGTAAGGAATAACCCATGTGTGGTACTATCTCCTCCACACTGGTTAGTGAAGATGACCATTGTAACTGAGAGCAGAGATCATGTACACAATATACATTCTCTCTTCTTCCCCCAATCTTGAAAGAAATTGCTATATATGATAGAAATGAAAATATAAAAAGCGCTTGAAACAGAAAGAAACTGCAAACACTGAGTATTAAATAATTTGTGGATTACTACAGCAGCATCTAAAGGACACAGACATATTCCAAGCCTTCACTCACAACTCCTGGTGCACTTTTTCTTTTGAAAGGTGCTTTGAGATAAGAGTAGAAAAGTACTGTTAATAAAACACACATTCATTCTCCTGACAACTTTTTCATGAAATGTAGGTATTGCCTCCTGCACTCCAGCCAAAATAACAGTCTGTATAAACCTAGTACTTAATGAATTTACATGGCAGTTTCTAGACAATTGGATACTTCTCACTTCCCCAGACTGCTTTTCAGGGTCTTATTTCATGCAATCTGCTACATATGCTGTCAATCTGCTTTCTGTATAGCAGTCCAGGAATTACTCCTGTTTGTGATATACCATGTGCATATATAGAAATTGTATTTTCCTAATTACAAGATATCCTTTGGATAAGAAGCAGTGCAGAATGTAATATATTATTAATAACTGTAGAAACTATTGCTTTTTGAAGTGAAATCTATACTAGCATACTTGCTTAACTGTGCTTTGACATGCAAAAGTTGGTAGGGAGGATGTATGTCCAGTAGCTAGGAAAAGCAACTGAGTATGAAGATGTACACTTAGTCCTCAAACAACAAAAGGTGTGTTACGATATACTAGGGAAATAAATTAGATTTTATTTTTAAAAAAAACATAATTTCATCTATTTTTCCATTCTGTTTGTTTATCCATGTGTAAAACTCAAGTAACAATATGTAACTATGCACAGACATGTTGCAAGGCTGACTTACCTGATGAAAAAGATGCCATAGATAAGCCAAGTATTTGCTATTTTAAGTGCCTGAACATAAAGAAATTAAAGTTATGCAATGCTTCACACCCTTTTAGATACTTTATATATATATATTATTTTTTTTTTAAGAAAACTAGGCAAAATTTATAAATGCATCATCATTCCTTCCTTGATATTTGCATACTTACTAGGTCACTTCTGCATAACGCATGGGTGCATATCCTTAATACAGCAACCTGTACTCATAAAATGACACTTGGCACTGCATCTGGGACACTGTAACCTCCATGGACTAAAAAGGATTTGGTTTGTGTCATCCCTTCTGATTATGCAGTATGTGATAGGAACAAGAATGTGTGGTGACACGGATCGATGGAGACTGCACACTGTGTTTTCTGGTCCCACTTGTTTCTACTCTTCATTTTTTGTTTAATGTACTACCTCTAATAGTCCTCTGACAGGAGGACAGGACCCACACATTTTATTTATCATAATCTCCTAATAAAAAGACCTTTTAAGGAAAAGAGGATCTAAAAGAAGCCACAAAACTTCCTTCTCTGATACCGTAAGTAACTCAAGTTTTCTAATCACCAAATGTGAACATCAACATTCACAACTTATGCCTAAGAAACTAAAGGCATGAAAAAAAAAGTCATTAATTTAATAATGAATTCACATAATTTGTCTTCCATGTGTCTTTCTCTGTCCCCATCAAGGAAAGAGAACACAAGAAATCCCAGGCAGGGATAATGACAACACTTCAGTCAAATGACAAAGTACTTTGTAAAGAATATTGTAGAAAGAGGCCTACTACAAGATTTCCAACATGAAATTTAACAATCTGTCAAGCACCACACCTAGAAGAAAGTTGCAGGTCACACAGCATCATATAATTTGTATTCCTACAGTGAATTCCAATGTAAACCACACATCCCTAGGGACATACTAGTCACTGCCTTCTCACTGCATATTAACTCAAAGTCCTAAGGCATTCAGAAGAATGATGCTATTCAAAATACTATTCAGACTCAAAGAAAACCAAAATGCATCTCATGTCAGCTGAACATCCTTCCGTCTCATATTTGTGTAACATATATGATACATTAACAAATACAAGCACATATAATTTTTTTGAAAGAAAAATAAAAGTCAACTACTTCAAGAAAAATTATTTATTGACTCTTGATTTCAATGGCTTCAGTAATTAACTCCCATTGATTTCAGCAGAGTGGCTTCAATGATAATGTTAAAACTTTTGTACTGCTTTGCACATTCAAAAAAACTTTTAGAATTTTGTGTTATGCATAAAACATAAAGCAGATAGCTGGATTAAACGTAAGAAAAGTCAAGGTAAAAAATAAATGCACTACATGTACCAAGCACTTGACACATTCATATCATTCCATACTTTTTCTTGTTTTCACACTGCTGTATGAATAACTACACCAAGAGACTAATCAGAAGAGAAGAAAGTAATTTAAAGCTGGGTATTCTTTGAGATGGCCTCTCCAGTCAAAGCTCATCTTCCTACCACTTTTCCCTTAGAATATCAGAAAGAATCCTGGATTTCTGAAGATGACAAATTCAGAAATAATAGCATAACAAAGGGCATATATTGCCTTATCACAGTAGCACTTGAAGTGTGTGAAGAGAGAACTATTTTTCTAAGCTAAGAAACATTCATTTTTGTCTTGAAAAAGGTTATGAAGTCAACCGTTACTATTGATCAAGTTACTATAAGTCATCTCAGGTTACATTTGCTCTCCTAGAAGGAAATGTGGTTGACCCTTGCTGGCCACATGACATCCTGCACTAACATGAGCCCAATTACAAGGAAGCAGAATCATCCCATAAACCTGTTCAGACAACTTAAACACACATCTCAAAGAAAACAGTTACAACTAATTAATCTTCCTCTTTAAAAGACCTATCTGTACAAAGTATCCACCACCAAACATGCATGAAATATACAGTTGAATAAAGAGGGTAATTCCCAAGAAATAATGATATCATAATGCTTCTGCAATGGTTAGTGAGTGGAGCTAAAGATAGCAGTTCTTTTAATCTCAGGATGGGATATAATCAACACAAAAAGGCAAACAAGAGTGGTTGACCCAAGGCTGAAAATAATTAACACAGACATGTCTGAAGTCAAAGAGTGGAAGGGGAAGGGAGGAGGTGGACAAATATTAGGGCCTTGATCTCCCATCACTTTAGTCATATTATAAAACAGTAGTAGAGCAGTCATTATTAAAAAGTATCCAGAAACATGCCAGACCCACTGGGAAACAGTGCATGTCACTAAAAATCAGATCCTAATCAGTCAAGTAACTGTGGTATTGAAATAAAAAAGAAATCCCTAGCACATATGGATGCACAATGGAAATTGCTGTAGAGGCACTTAAGATGATTTTAGGTCAAAACTTTATTTGAACAAAAAACGGTCCAGATAATATGGGTAACTAAGATATAGAGAGAGGTACCACCTTCCCCATAATTCACATAAAAACCATGGTTCATGTGGCTACTTCTGCTACTGTTGTTCTTTTTGTTGTTGCTGAAAATATCACTGTGTGAGCATGAGCAAGTGGCATATAAAGCTTGGAAGCCATATGGTGTTCATAGTATGATGTGGAAGGATGTGAGATTTGGGTGTAAAATCTGTGAAAGTTCACTGTGAAACAGTGTAGGAACAAAGGCAGGGTGCTGAAGTCAGAACTGCCTCAGCCAAGCTGGAGCCAGAAGGATCAATCATGTTGTTTCTTGCCTCACCTTGGGGAGGATTGTTAGTAGAAGATGAGTCAGGGAAGCTGTACTTAAATCTCCTTCCCCATAAGATCATGAGCATAAGAATACTGGACTAGAAGTACTGGCACTTTTTGTTGACATCTAAAGGGAAGAAGCAGACCTCAGGCTATCTTATATCCTGGAAAGCAGCACACAGACCATCATGATTCTCTTCCCATTTATGATATGCTGCCTCTTAAAATAGGTAAATACAATTGGCAAATAGTTATAGTCTCCAAACAGATAAGAGTGACTAAAATGTTCTTGGGACAAACCTGTCTCATAGACCACATTTCCCCACCAAAAAGAGTAGATCTCACTGCATGGTGGTCAGGTTTTCTGTCATCTGTTCATTATGACCTTACTGTATAAACTGTAGTTTCAGTGTTTCCTTGTTCTGATCTTAAATATAAATTAAGCCACCAGTTCTGTGATATACAGTGAAAAAACAAACCTAATAGAGATCAAACTTTTCCAATGTGGAAAGCAATGAGGAAGGAAAACAAACCTTTTGCCTATTTTTCACTTTCTATTTATAGAGGGAATCATCGTGCTGCATGATAGTCACCAACATGTCCATCAAATGGGACACTCAGCATTATAGAGCGTTCAAATGACATCTGCATTAAATGAACGTGCACTGTTGTATTAGATTGCGTGTAACTGCAGGATGTCCTACAGCCAAATATGGTCACATTCCATTTCAAGAGAATAGCAGTAATCTGAGTCACCTTGTTAGCTTTGTCAGAGCTAATAAAATCAACAGTACAACTTTTGGCAAGAGAGAAATCTAGTGCAGTTTTCAGTAAGTTGCACCATCTGTTTTATGAGCCAGTCTTACAGACGTGGCCTGAAGACAATTTACTTTTTCTTAATGTCCTCAGGACCTTCATGACAAAGTCCAAGTAGGAAGTGGTTACAGCAGTGGCAGAGGTCTACCAAACATAACAGGCAGAGCAGAAAGAATCTTGCAGATTGAAATAAAAATGTTGCTGGAAAAATAACAGTGTAATCAGCCCAAATGTTAATTCTAGATTTCTGTTCTCTTATATCCATGACTGATGGATCTTCTATTTTTTTCTGTTTCTTAGAAATAGCTGCTGTGAAACAACTTTCCTCCAATATAAAACAATTCAGGTAGTCACGCCATTCTCCTAACAATTCACTTCAGCATCCTTTTTGATGATTCTCTGAAAGTGAGTAAGAGAGGTATTTGGAGGAAGACAGTGAAAAGCGTGAGGTACTGTGCTGCACTCCTATACACTGATTAAAAATGTCTGAAGAATATCTCTCAGCACAGTCACATAGAGTTGACAGAAAAGAAAAGAGAAAATAGGACAAAGCACTAAACATATTTTTCCAGCATTGTTTGCAAAAGTTAATGGCCACATTGCCTCTTTCTGAGGATATCATACTGTGTATATAATCTGCTTGAGAAACAAAAGAAAGCTTGGATTTCAATGAGAAACCAATTTTTTGACAGCTGAATGGCAGACTTTAGAAGAATGTGAGGTATATCAGGAATACTTGACTAAGCACAAAAATTTCATCTTCAGAAATTATTTCTGATCCTAGATTCTAAGGACCAGGCACTGGCGATGATACAAATTGTATCATCTGTATCATACCACTGTATGATACAAATTGATTTTGGTTGAGATTACTTCTTATCTTGTCCAGATCTGAGGCCAAAGATCTCTGCTATTCCTCCAGACTGTCCAGATGAAATGGAGAACTGGTTATTTTTCTCAGAAGCTATTGGTTAAGGTGAGTTCTCATAATCCTTTCACACTGTATAACTCCATTTTTCTGCAAGTGAGCAGTAAAGGACAGGGAAATCCATGATAAATGCAGTCTTTCACTGAAGAGAAATCATTATCACAAGAAGAACAATCCTGGAGATGGGACACCTCAGAGAAAATAAACAGAAATTCTGAAGAAGAAAAAGTAAAATAACACCTAAAAAACCCAAACAAAGCTGATTTAGTTATAAAAGCACAAAAACTTTTTTTTTCTCAGCCACATGGAATTTCTAAAAAAACAAGGTGTAAGATGTACTGGCCTGTACAGATGCAGTCAGTCACAGCATGTATGCATGTATTACAGGTACTCCAGTACCACAGAACATTCTACAGCCTAACATAGCAGGATATTTACATTTAACCACAACCTGAATGTACACACACACACACATATATATATATATATATAAATACCAGACAGAAAACTACAAATATGCATGAGAGCTTATTTATACAGAAAAGCCAATTATCCCTCAGAGTCCCTATGAATACTACTACTCAACTTTTGTCCTGTGCTGGTGAAAGGACCATAAACACAGCAATTATATTATCAAAAGTACCTGACAGTCAGCAATATTACTATCTCCACAGGCTCATCACTCTTGCTTTTGTTCTTAGACTTAGAATAAAGACTTCCAGAATTGTACTGAACTCCTTTCCCAGAATGGCACAAAGCAGAGCTTGGGTAACCACTGGAAGCCTGTTTTCATTTTGACTTCAGTTTTCAAAGGTGTCTCTCCAGAGGCAAAAGATCAGATAACTGTAGTGTGATGCACAGCTCCCTACCCATAAATATCTTATTAATACAATAAAAGGAAGCAGGCCTCTTAAATCCATGATGAGGATATTAGTATATTAACACAGGGTCCACAGCCTACAGAGCAATGTTCATTAACATACACATGTTCATATAATCTAATTTCTATCAGTACATCTAGGTAGCTTCTGTGAGCAGCTGAACAGTCACACACTTTCCAATACTTACCTGAGAATCTGGTAAGAAGCTGAATGTATTATAAACAAAGTCAAAGAATGAGCAGCTGGCACAATATAAACCACAGAAAACAAGCTGGCTGAAAGTTGTCATTTCATCTAGGCCATTGCTGAGCTAATATGCAATAAAAAGTAAAGGAGTAGTAAATCTGTATCTTAGAAATTTTTGTTTAAAATGGTAATAATGTAGGTAATGTCTGCATAATATATACCAAGGTGTTAAAGGGCACAAGGGGAATAGAGGTGGGATACAAACAACTTGCTTCTACATTAGTCAACTAACTCCATTATGCTTGAGTTCCCTGCAGAGTCCAGTGTGCATCACTTACACAGGCAACTGACAGCCATTGCTCAAATATTCATTGTGCTCTCTATCTGTGGTTCTGTGAATCACTGATCATTCAAAAACACTTGGAAATAATATCTGTAAACCATAACTTCCTCAGAAATGATAATGCAATATATGCAATATCCTTTCAATTATCTAAATCCTAAGATAGACAAGTGCGACTGAAAATGTAATAATTTGATTTGTCATTGAAGCACATATTGAA
Organism: Chloebia gouldiae; assembly: GCA_003676055.1. Classification (NCBI taxonomy): domain Eukaryota; kingdom Metazoa; phylum Chordata; class Aves; order Passeriformes; family Passeridae; genus Chloebia; species Chloebia gouldiae. The sequence goes on from QUSF01000011.1 coordinate 9,201,429, forward strand.
AGAGTTCAAGATACATAAACACTTGGCTGTAGCTCTGCTGCACATCCTCTAGCTACATGAGAAAAACATCTCAACCAGGTAGATACTGTGAAACTAGTCCTTCTCCTGCAGATGAAGACAGGACAAAAGAAGATTGCTTCTCAGCCACTCACAATTACAAGTTCCCAGCTAGTCTTCCATATACTTGTTGATGTGTGGCAGGTTCTGGTTCCTGTTCCTTCTCCATCAGTTCTCCATTTCCCTTAGCAGCACTTGTACACAACAGGAGTTAACCACAACTTCAACAGAGCAACATAGATGTGTCTGAGGGACAGACATGGCTTAGACATGAATTTATATGGAAATCTCAGCCCCCAAAGCCTCCTACATAAGCCTTTGACAATTTTTTCTTGTTCAATTGGAATATTTATCCATTTACATGTAATTAAAAAACAAAACCAAGAAACAAACAAATGAAAAAAAAATCATCAAAAACTTCAGGTTAATGCTTCTTTTGCCTTTAATTACTTGACAAACAGTAGTATAACTGCAGAAATTTTGCCTGAGGTGAAAGTTGGAGTTGAGCCTAATCACTAGCTGGAGACATTGTTCTGGCTAACTTAGGCAGAACGCATTTGTACTGTATGCCTGAACAATAGTTAGGCACTACAGTTAAGGACTGCTTTTAGCAGTTGATGATTTTGATTAACTCTTTTCTAGATTATCTAAGAATACAGTTTTTATGTTTTAAATTATTTAATTTGCAATAAAGTATAAAGGCAGAGGCAGTGAGTGTACTCTGAGATCATCAGAGTGTAAACACACTACAGTGGCATGATTAGCCTTCAGAGAAATTATATGCTAAACTTTCTGAAATGCCAACTAGCACCTTCTCCTTACTCACTATACAATTCACACAACAACATTGGCTTTATTTCCAGAATAAACCACAAATCTCCCTATTTGTCTCTATTGAAGTAAGGAGTCAAAAGGGAAGCCATGAAAATATACAAAGTTACTGAAGAAAATAAGTAGAGAACATAAATGCAACTAGAACACTTATATTAAAAGGATACTATTGTAACTGGATGTCATTTGACAAAATGGATTAAAGATTATTTTGGTCAGCATTTATTGAAAGACAAGTGAATTCTACCATAAAAGGGAATTTTATTTTCTCAAAATTAGATACGGTTCTTAAAATCCTCAAGTTGTTTCATTCTATTGTTTCATGGTTTTAGTGTGTAAGTCAATATTTCTCATTTAGGTAGGATGTAATTAATTTCAAGAGATCACCAAAACTATTCAAATCTTGCTAGAACAAAAGTTTTTCAGCACCATTGTGACTCCCCAGCATCTTGCAGTAACCAGCATGATAAGCCCTGGCCTGTTTCCACCAATGTCTGTTTATATAAGCCTTTAAACTCAGACAAACTTGATGCCCAGTCTTGAACTACCCTCAATCCTCAAGAGCATCACTGGACAGGATATATCCTGGTATATATAGACGTAGCCTGTTCAGATTTTCTCATAAATTACAGAGAAATTTTTCCTCAGGTAAGAATTTTCTCATTAATTTTCTTCCTCAAGTATACATATTAGTACTTCTGAAAAAAGCAATTCATGTATCACCTCATTGCTCTGAAAAAGGCCTAAATGAAACCCAGAGTAAAAACCAAATCTGCAAAACTACAGAGCAAGAACCCAGATTTAAATCTGAGTTTTTCAATAGTTACTTCAACTGAAGTACAGCAAACTGAGCCAATTTATTACATGACAATTCTGCCGACTAGGCCCATCATACCAAAATCAATGCACAGGAGACTGATTGCAATGAAGGCTCCTATTGGTATATATAAACATAAATGACAGAGGTCTCTCCCCTTTACTTCAAATAGTATTTCAAGCAGGAGAAAAAAAAATGGAGGAAACATAAAAGAATTATGCTTACTAGTGAAGAACATGTCCACTGCTTCCAACACTAAAGTAAACATTAAACATTTTTCTTCTACCAAAGAAGTGTGTTTAACACTGCCAAAGTCAGCTTAGGAGTCTGTACTGAGGCACTCCAGTTGGAACTGGTAGTGAGAGAGACACATGTTTTTCACAAATGCTAACTTCCCACAATCAGCCCAGCCTGCTCCTCCAAACCTGCAATTTACAGCTTAATTAGTATTTTTTAAAGCCATTCGTAAAAGGCAAAAGGTGAAGATTTTCTCTCAGTATTAGAGAACAGGCATTATCTTTCTATCATCGTTTCTTTAGCATGGTGATATTGGAAATAAATAGTTAACAATAAATAAATTATAATAATGATAGTATAAATATAATTATAATTAATAAATAAATTATAATAAATGATGATATAAATATAATATCAAATACTGATAAACTTGCAGCAGCATAGTTATTACCCATATATGCAGCAATGACTTTCTAAAATTACTTAATTCAAATCCTTAAAAAAGCAATCCATTAAGAACTTTACAAGGAAAGCGCCCAAGGCTAGTTTAGAGGCTGACTGATGTAACTGAGACACATTACAAAAATAGAGGTTAAAAAATATGGAATAAAAATCTCATGCTTGATAAAAAATGTAATACTGTGACATGTAACTTCCTGATAAAATATGGTATTTCACTGTATTTTCATTGTGATCTCTACTGTTATGGTTTTACTGAATTAATAGGTAAAACATTTTAGAAGCCCATAGTATTCAGTAAGAAACTTAATAAGCAAGAAAATTTCAATTCTGTAACACCTTAATATTCATATTTCTGTTTTCAGTTTTATATGCCTTATGGCAATTTTTTGACAAAGAAATACAAAGCACAACTACAAGGACCACTAAGGAATACTGTTGTACACAGTAGGTGGAAATAAACTTGGGAACAGGCAGAAGCTAGAGAGACGAGAAAGGTGAGAAGCTGGATGAAGATTTTAGGTCCTGGGTGGCCTGAAGTTGAAAGATATGCACTTAAGTGCCCAACTGAAGGGGCGGGGCAGGGGGGCGGAGGTGAAGCCTACTTATGTGCACACACTTATGTGGAAGCAAGCAGAACAGCGTACAGCCCGGATCTTCCCTTGATTTTCTAGGACTTTCTTCTGGAAATTTGGTGAACAAAAGAACACAAGAATCAAACCTCTGTCTCCTTAGGCTTTACTGAGCACACTCCACACTGGCAAGCAACTGTATTCAGCGCTTTCAAAGGCATATTGCTGTGTAGGAGTGATGACTGAGTGCCCTCCAGGCACCTCAAACGCAATGCTGTCACTTCTAGTCACTACTCAGCAGGGCTAATGCCATACCTGTTATGACAAGAATCAGCCACTTAAAGGCACCACACCTCTGCCCCCACAACACATACTTGGAACAATGTATGAGCCGTACAGTAATGTTTTAGGTGTTGCCAAGGAGAAGCAATCTTTCCTATAAACACTGTAGAGATGAGAAGCAAGAAATTTAATAAACTCAAAGGAAGACTTCTTAGTCGGAGTCCAAATAACTGCTATGATTTTGTAGTAGTTCCTCTTGTGTATGGTCAGAGAAAGTAAAAGATTAAGATGCCATTTGACGAGGCTAAACCGGGTTTTAGTTGTCAGCCTAAACCTGCCATCTGGTGTCAAGATACAGCAGATCACACCCCAGATGTGATCCTTCAAACAAATGGCATTTCTACCCCCTTCTTCTCTTTCTGCAGAGCAAGCAGAGAAAAGGATCTATCAAAGATGCAAATTAGCAGAAGTTAGTTTCTTAGTTAGTAGATCAACTGTTAATAAGAACAATCATATCAAGAGGTAAAATTTCACATACATGCAGAAAAAAAATCAATTACTGCTCACAATCTCCATCTGTCAGTATTCAGTGCCATGGAAATATGTCTGCGGTTGAGGAAGAAGGTATGAATTTCTTGCTAGCAAAATATGCAGGTTGGCCCACCTCAGCCATTTGAAAATCTACTGAAAACCGAGTCTTTTTTTCAGGGCAGTGTAAGTTTTGAAATCTTTGTCTTATTTCTTTACTTCTTTCTGTCGCAATATCTCATTCCACAATTGGGGTGGAGAAGGGTTATGCAGCGCTATCATTTGCACCTCATTAGTCTTGGGCTGGAGCTTTGAGAAAGCTGATACTCCCTCTAAATTTTTACAGATGCTTCTAGTTTACCAGTTCATGACTGCACTACTAGGAAAGACTTCCTGCCACTAAACTGCTTGCTGGCATGTAAGCTGAATTTCAAAATCCCTGAAAAAAGTAAAGCCCTGTGTGGCTCACTTGCCTTATTCTTGAGGGGAAAAAAAAGTATCCTGAAAAAACACAGTAAAACTCTTCACTCCTAACCTGTGAAAGTAAAGGCCTTGGAAATATTTCCTTAAATTTGCAGCACATCTTGATTTTGAAACTCCCCACAAAAATGTTCATTAACAGGAAGGTATTTGTGGAGGTGTTTGTGGTGTAAATTAGTACTATGACACATTAAATAAGTAGGGAGAATAATTCATCAACAGATACCTTCTTTTTTTTTTTTTTTTTGGTGAAAATCCAGGTATTTTTCTTCATTTCCTATATGTCATATGCATAATCTTTCACTCAGTATTAGATTTATACAGGAGACTCTTCCTTCTCCACTATGTCATGCCCTATACTCCCTTCTTTAAAGGCCGATAACTCTTTAGGTGGCTTGTTGTTTTGTTTTGCTTTGCTTTAAATCACTTTTTATTTTGCTATGTTTACAATAGTTGTGGAGAGTTTTCTGAAGTTTGGAGCAGGTGACACTGGTCTGTTCTTAATCTTTAGTGCTTTAGTAATGTTAAGGCTAATGACGAGGGACACAAATCCCCTGATGGAACTGAATGCATTCCAAGATCCCCGACCCACTCAGAGCAGTAATCCCCTGCAGCTGGAACTTACTTACCACCATGCACAGCTAATACATTTTTTAAAAGCTAGTCACTAGTGACAAATGTAAACTGGACTGAACAGCTCTCATCTCCTATCCCCAGTCTTCTCTCATAACCCTGAGACTTCCTATTTCAATGATGGATATGATCTGCCTTTTAAAGCTACCAAACCGAAGTTGTATAGCTCCACTCTAAGTGACTAGAATGTTTTAAAAGCATCTTCAACTGTCAGACTTGAACAAAAACAAAAAAGGTCAATCTTTACACAAACATTTCACAACTGGGAAAACCATGTTGGTTGGCTTTATCACTACCATTCTGAACCCACTATTTATTTAGATGTTACATGCAAGCCATCTGTACAACACAATTACACTATCTGCTTGATGCTATTAAGCTGCTTGCTGCTTTCTGCTTTCTGTTGTCTTAATAAAACTCCTGCTACATGGGAATGAAATCCAAGATCAGGGTTCAGTTCTGCTGGTGGTAGTCTGATGCTAGTAAAAGAGCAGACTGAAGTTACAGCCTCATAGTAGTAATTCTGTGTACTATGGCATATTTCCATTCAGATTCCCTTAGTTAACTGACTGCAGAGAGCTACTCAAATTCACATGTGGGCAAATACTAACAGAACCAATTTTTCTAGATATTCCTAGGAAAGGGAAGGGAGGACTGTTTCCAAGTAACCATCCTCTTCTCAGCAACTTCCATAGAATTCTACAACTGAACAATCAAACATTAATTGTATTTTCCAAGGAAAGCAGTGAAATAAAGAGGGAAGGCTGAAGTCTAAATAGTAAAAAAAAGATTAGATCACTTAGAGGAAAGGAAAAAAAAAATTCAGTGATGACATAATTATAACAAAACATCCCTGACAGGAATGAAAATAGAAAAGGCTTGATAGTAGTTCAATTGTTTAATGAAGCTTTTTTTTTTTTTTTAAACTAAGGTACTATAGCAACTTATTTCTGTTTGTTAATTTTCGCAGATAACTGGCATTACCATGATTTCAGTGGTATTACCAATAGGACTTGGAAATAGCTACCAAGCACTGACTACAATACTTAAATTTCATTACATTTAATTACTGCAAAGTTACATCTGGTGAGGGAAACGTAATTGTCTAACTATCCTCAGCATTCTAACTTCAGTTCAGCCTCTGCATATTACATACTTAAGTATCTAATTTAGGTCCTAAAATTCACTCCAGTTAATAACGTGTAACTAGCAGAAACATAAAGAGACAGTGACAAACAGGTCCCTATGAATTAAAATCAGGTCTAATTATGTG